>OX467715.1:10293477-10692977 GCA_950111635.1 Agelastica alni
GAACTTCCAGCTGCTTGTCGAGGCGTTGAAGTACCTCGGTGTTACGCACTCTTTCTACCCAGGAGATTCTTAATAGCCTTCTGTACGTCCACATTTCAAAGGCCTCCAATTTTTTGCACATCGCATCTGTCAAAGTCCAAGCTTCCATTCCATAAAACAGTATGCTAAACACGTAACAGCGAAGCACTCGGACGCGCAGAGGCAAGCTTAAATTTCTGCTGCAAAGTACTTTACGCATTTTCAGGAACGAAGCACGAGCTTGTTCTATTCTGGCACGAATCTCCTGCATGCTGTCCCACTTCTCATTTAGTTGACACCCAAGATATTTAAAAGTTTCTACTCGCTCAATTCGTTGACCGTTAATTATCAGGTGACCGTCCACGTTGTTTGATTTGCTAACTGCTAGCCACTTTGTCTTTCTCACGTTCAGGCTAAGTCCGGCCTCTGAGCTTGCAGCCGTCACGCGGCTTACCAGCTCCTGCAGTGCTTCCAGTGAGTCGGCAACAAGAACCGTGTAAACAATAATAATTTTATTCAATAATAAATGGGTCCACCGTGGTCTCTTATTGTACCAATCGAATTTTTTAATTGCCTTTTTCGTAAAAAGGACGAATTATACACAACTTCAATTAAGTGGACAGGTTGAAAATTACACATCGCTGGTTTTTATTTAACACTAAAATACTATTGTCTTTAAATACACAATGCACTTTTACCGATAATAAATTGCTACAAACATTGAATTAAAATTCAAATGCTGTGGAAAATAAAAAATACCAAATAAAAGAAAAACCGATCGGTCGCTTGCTATGAAATAAAATTGAAACTTGACAATCGTCACTCTAGGCGATTGTAGGGATACTGACTATTGCGTCGACTCCAGACAGCGCGTTGAGAGGGGAGCAATTTTCGATTATCTCGTACATATGTTCGATTGGTGAGAAGTCTGGGGATCGAGAAAAGCCATGAAAGTAGTTTCACGTATTTTTCTGCAAGATCCTTGTGGAGGTGTTTGCGGGAGTCATGGTATAAACAATGCCGAAAAGTGCGAATGCAGTGTTAAAAACAAGCACACTTTTTGTCGTCAAAAAAGCAAACCATAGATGGCGCAACAACAAAAAATTTGAGAGGTTTATAGTTAATGATGAGGACTTTTTATACATAGGTCATTTATTTTATTTAAACTTGTTTACTGAATAATAATTGCAAAAAGAATAAATATTTATTACAAAATCACACGTAATATTTTAGATATCTCTTTTAATTGATGATGTTGCTTTAAATCCATACTTTTTAAAGTTAAAACCGACCAATATTTCATGACATTCCAACTATTAGTCAAGAATAACGTGCTTTAAATAAAAAACAGGAACGAGCATTGCTACTTTGTTTAGATGTTTTAATAAATTTTAGCAGTAAAAATTTGTAATAACAGTTAAAAATAGTAAGACATGGCATTATTGTATGTTTCGGTGTAAATACTTGGTAGTTAACTATTGTAAATATCTAAATCAATTGCTGCTAGAATATTGTTACATTACTGGGACAATAACGATAAATATGAATAGTTATGCATCTTGTGGGTGCTCCCTGACAACAAAACTAAAGATACTGAAGTAACATTTCACGAGTGAGTGTTATTAATGCTAAATCTGTTAAATTTTTAGAAATAAATGAAAATTGTATTTTGCTGAAATATATAGGTTAAATTCATCAATCACAAAGACATACCCAAGATTACTCTCAACTAGCATTTTGGCGACGATAACCACATAATACACCAAAATAAACGTTTGTATTACTTTTATTTTCTATATTTCTTAAATCTGTATAGATTTTCCATTAAATAATAAATCATATGATTTGGTGCTTAAAAAATCTGCTGTCATATTGTAGATTTCCTTTTGTTCTGTTCCTTCTTTTGAGAAGAATAACTCAAAAAATGGATAGCAGCAGCAAAATTTTGTTCCTTTAACCTAAATAAATGCACGTCCTGCACGTCGGCCATTAAGCCATTAAGCAAAAAACAAACAATTTGAGTCGTTCGAACAATTAAACATACTATAAATTAAAATATACTGATGTGTGCTCAAGACGCAGCAATTTCGTTTTTCTTAATATAGTTAACTTCAGAACCGACAAAAGTTCTCTTGTTATAAGTAGTTTTGCAACAAAATTTAATCTGCATTAATGCATAAATTAATACCCCATTAAAACTTACAACACCGGTATGACCAATTTACAAAGTCTGAAATTAGCTTTTTGTGAGAACAGAGGTGGACAAATTAATTGGGATAAAAAAATTACGTCAAATTGGAAAGGCAGCAACTAATTGGATCATTTAATAACAATTAAAGTTTCTCCGCATGTAAACTGATCAAGCTTACAAAGGGATTGCTTTATGATTATCAGTCTTTCGAGCGAGAAAATTTGCAATTTTATAAATGCATTTTATATCAACCGGCGCATTCGCCATTTTTACAATTTTTTTACTGCTAGAGAATTTGTTGGGAAAACAATAGGTACCAACCTACCAAACAGATATCCTTCCATGTGAAACTTAAAAAATCTTACTTTATTTGTAGACTCGAAAGACATAAACAAAGAAATAATACAAAAAGGCCACAAAGTAAAAAATAAAGTCAATGTTAAACATCGAATAAGGAACCTATTAACATGTTTTATGTCGATGCAGAACCTTCTGATAACAGTAGAGACAATTATAAAATAATAGTTTTCTAAATAGCGTCCTAAAAATAGAACTAAACAATAAAAAAGACAAAAATTTGGTACAATGTATAAGATGCCAACTAGGCCACAGGAAAACCTACTATTCCAAATCTATGGTCTGCGTGAGGGTGGTCATCAAACTAATTACAGGGCATGTAAATACTATCAAAAAACTACAAGCAAGCCCAAAAATTACTACGACACAAAAAATTACAATGTCAACTAACCAAGTTCAACAACCACAGCCTAAAAGCTATGCTCAGGCAACTAAAGATGTAGAAACAACTGGTAGTAAAAAAGAATCTCCAATGATATTAAACAAATACCTAAAAGAGTTTAAAGTTATATTTAACTAGCCACTACAGAAAAATAGTATGGTCCTCAAAATATTAACAATACGACAAAAATTGTGGAGGCGTTAAACAGTATGAAATTGGGTAAAGCTGCTGGGTACGACAGGATAACAGTTAAAATGCTGAATGCTGGTTAAAGCGTGGTAACTAGTTTAATGTACCGCCTTTTTAACCCTTGTTGGAGGAGTACCAAACGACTGGTGCAAGGCCATTATCGTGCCGCTTTACAAGGAAAAAGGTTCGCAGCAGGACTGTAAGAACTACCGAGGTATTAGTTTACTCAGCATAGTCAGCAAACTGTATGCAAAGATATTGATTAAAAGAGTGACAAATAAAACTGAGAAGATGATATGGGATGTGCAAGCAGGATTAAGAAGAGGAAGGATATGTATGAATCAGGTCTTTTCATTAAGAGGTATAGTCGAAAAATTCTTGGCTAGAAGTCAGAAGGTCTATTGCGCTTTAATAGACTTGGAAAAGGCCTATGGCAAATGGTGAGGAGTGAATTGTGGTCGACATTGTCTATGTATGGAGTAAGTGGTAGTTTAATACGAGCACTAAAATCATTTTACGAATACCAAACTGTTTGTGTCAGGATAAAGGAAGCTTACACGAATTGGTTTAACACTTATTTATTGGATGTGTGGGGAGATTTGACAGAGCGGTTAATGGCGGGCGTGAGCAATTTCCTTTTTAAAATTAAATTTAATAAAATTCCATATTCACTAGACCAGAATGATCTTAAAATCATCTAGACGCTTCATAGAAATTATACTGCAGTGGTCAGAACAGAAGCCAGCATATTAGCTTATAGAATACTACTTATGAATTTTGATTGCTAAATTTTAATTATAAAAAAAAGAATTAATAGGGATTTACTAAATATTTTTATTTAATGTAGCGATAAGTGCATGCACGAGACAAATGAACTTTGTTGATGGTAATATTTAAAATTCCAGCAGAAACTCTGTGTAGCTACCAACTAACTAATTAAATAACCGTCCAAATGTACCCCAAAACAATGTGAGGTCAGTACGGAGATACTCTTTACTGATTTAAAGAACAGGAAGTAAGTGGATTAAAGTTTAAATAATTAAATTTTAAGACAAACGGATCGGCGCACAGAGTCCGCTGTCACCATAAAGGACACATTCGAAAATGGATGGCAGCCCATTTTAAAAAGAATCAGGCGAACGTACGAAGCATGCTAATCCATCGGATGTTAATTTCAGGAAAACGTTTTTCTCTTTCGTTCATTTCGTAAAATTCGTCTCTATGGCATCGTCTATGTAAATAAGGAGTTCAGTAACCGAGATTGTATAATGTATATATCTTTATTATCTGGTACACTTTCATCTTATGAAAAAATAAAGCAATCATATAATAAATAGTACAGTGGATTGTTGTTTCCATGCAAGCAGCCGTTTTTTTTTCTCTCCATTGAAACTGCAACTGGTCAACTATGACCAACCAACAATTTTGTTTTAAAGTAGTTAAAAACTAATTACTAAATCTAAGACATCATCCACTGGTGTTTCTTAGCTTCTATCTCACCAATCACTTGTTTGTTGTGGTAACTACTTCTTAAACACTAATCACTTCACAGCACTAATTTAAGGGTTTCACTCTTTTTAATCGTCTCTACCATAATGCATAAACTTTCGTATTATTTTTCGTCTTGATTATTTTGGGAACAAAAAATGATATCGACGTGGGACCAATTGCATTTGACGCATAATTACGCAACTTAGAACTGATTAGATTTTCAGCAAAATTAGTTAAGCTATTTTTTATAGAGAATAACAAAACTAAAAAAAATGGTAAACTTTCGGAATTATTTTTCGTCGTCTTGATTATCTCAAGAACAAAAAATGTTATGGACGTGGGACCAATTGCATTCGACGCATAATTACGCAACTTAGAACTGATTAGATTTTCAGTAAAATTGGTCGAGCTGTTATTTATGGAGAATCAGAAATCTGAAAAAAATGGTTAACTACCTGAATTTTGCAATTTATAAATTATACTTTTTTTAATACAGAATTTTAATAAAAAGAGATAGTTTTAGAAAACAAAAATAGGAACTGGAGAATATTAAACTTGTGTCAGTATTGAGAGAATAGCAATGAAGGTGCTATAATAGTGAAAAATTATTGTTAGTAATATACAAGCATTGTTTATAACAATTAAATATTGTTACTAACAAATAAATATTAATCATAATAATTAAAAAAAAAATTTTTATTTATTATAAACAATTGAAAATAGCTTCCGCTCATAAAATGATAAAAAAAAGTTTGAAAGAATACGGTTGACATAAACAGAATATTGTTAATGACAATTATAATTTGTTATAAACAATTTAAAATCGTTTTTTAAGTTTTATATTATACAGGAATCATACAACAAAACATATGATATTTTTATATTCATTCCACTGGGAAGTTAGTCGTTTAGACCTCTCGGGTCACACCCAGACCACCGGAGAGCACTGATATTCTTGAAGCTTGTCCTAGCTTTGATAATTCCAGAAAGGAGTAGAAATTAGCGCTTTATTTTCTTAAACACTAGCGAAGTATGTCATACATCTTTTTTCGCATATTTTTAAATTGATCGTATGTAAAAGTACTTAAGTTATCCTGTAACAAATTAAGTTTTTATGATCCATTCTCGTCTGCTTTTAATCGTTTTTTTTTATAGGTATGGGGGTGGAATTAACATTGCAGTAGCAGTTATTTCCACATATTTTTTTTCAAATAGTGCCATTAAAACAAATGTTAAAAAATGTACGCTATAAATTGGTGCAGCATTGGATTGCATATGGCATATGTGATTGTCCAGTTTAAAATTTATGGAGTAATGACTAACTTAATTGCTTTTAAAATGACATTTTATTAGTTCTTTTGCCTAACTCACAACAAAATATAAGAATAGTGATAAAAGCAAACTCCCATTACGATACTCGTCAATTGCACTGCCAGCGCTAATAAAAATAATAATTTCTTGTTAAACAAAAATAAAAATTACAACAACCAGCTACCGTTTTTACAGCTATTATAACCAATAGAAATTATCCAATTTGTATTGGAAAAAAAAGAGGAAAATTTTAGCAAAATATAAATTCTCAAGGGCTGGAAAATAACACGATATAATTTACTAATGCTTAAAAATTTATCAAATTAAATTTGGGTCACTGAATTAAGTATTAAAAAAAAAAATTCCAATATAAATTCTTTTAATATACATACATAAAGAAAAAAAAGCGTACATCAATTATTATCACTGTGAAGAAAAATTGATATTGTTGCCCAGACTGATCTATGGAAATCGTAATTACTGCTACCTTCATATAAAGATAGCAAAAACATCTAAGCAATTTTTTTTGTTTATGTCAATTTTACACCAAATTATTTTCTTCTTTTTCTTCTTCAAGTAGCACTACAACCCTATTTGGGTTGTGGCACTATGTTATAAACAATGCTTGATTATTACTTACAAAAATTTTTACTGTTATAGTATCTTCAATGCTATTCTCTCAATACTAACACAAGTTTAAAATTCTCCAATTCCTATTTTTGTTTTCTAAAACTACCCTTTTTTGTGAAATATTGTCATCATATTTTTCATATATTCCTAACATGCAATAATTATTATTATATTATATTATATTATATTATATTATATTATATTATATTATATTATATTATATTATATTATATTATATTATATTATATATATATATATATATATTATTCAAAAGATCTTAAAATTCTGTATTAAAAATAGTATAATTTATAAATTGCAAAATTCAGGCAGTTTTCCATTTTTTTCAGTTTTTTTATTCTCCATAAAAAACAGCTTGACCAATTTTGCTGAAAATCTAATCAGTTCCAAGTTGCGTAATTATGCGTCAAATGCAATTGGTACCACGTCGATATCATTTTTTGTTCTTGAGATAATTGAGACGAAAAATAATTCGGAACGCACATACGAACATATGCACAAACAGACGTCCACTTAAAAACTATTTCATTCGACTCTGGGGACCTTAAGATGTGGAGATATGTCAAATTTCGGGATTCGCAAAATCGGACCCATTACTATAACTTCCACTGGGAAGTTAATAACTAGATTATTGTCGTTTTGTAAATATTAAAATTGATCATAATTATTGGAGGTTAAAAATATAAGATAATTGTAGTTGTTAAGTGTTAATTTACAATGTGACGTTTATAACGTTACAAAAGTTAATTTGTATTTTTAACGACTGACTTAATGTACACAATTACATATATTTTACAATTATATTAATTAAAAAAATTACGATTTCTTTTTTTAAACCGATTTTTTCTAAAAAGCACGTCCCCTGGAATTAGCGAGTTCATGATAGCAGCTCGAATTTCACGAGAACAATCGGCAACACTGTCGAGATTCCATCCATTGTTGTATTCAAGTATTGTACTCAATTTTAATAATAAATCTCTTCTGTGTCAGTCATTAAATCCAAATTGTTTCCGACGGAGAAACGCTTTGATAAGAGGATTAAAACAGCTTGATGTTTCATAGGTTTAATTGATTTGTCTGAGCTTTGGTCTGAAGCTCCCCGGTTTTTACCCGGAAAGCAGACTATTCGTTTAACCTTATTTATCGTATTAGGACTTCGCAACTCCCAAACTCTCCAACTTTCTCGTGGATGTCTCATCCAACTTGATTACGACCTATGTGGTTTATAGTGCGATTCAAGATTGCAAAGTCAATTTCGGAGTTGGGTTAAAAACTTATGGGAAAACCAAATACATACTATTTTTCGGTATTACATTTTCTTTTTTATACTAGACGACAAACGACTTTCACCATTCAATTACCGTGTGTAAAACATACAAAACGTCAGCTTTTTCTCTAAATAATAATTCTTTTTTATAGCGGTTTCAACTGCTGAGGTCATCATTTTTTTATTCTTGCAATTTTATGATTCTTTTAGCAAGTGTTTTTAACACTATTCTTAAACAACTTTTTTAGGATGCTTACAAAAAAGACAATTTTATTTTTTTATTAGTAGGGACACAGCCAAATACCTGGGTATTACATTGGATGCAGGGATACCCTGAAAACCTCATGTCAAAAAAAAATAAAAGAATTAGGCCTATCCATGACTATATACCCACTACTTGCCTAACCAGATTAAAATTCAGACATCCGCCAATCAAGACCGCTCAGGCACTACATGAAAGTGATTTCCGGGGTCTCCAGGAAAGGGAAGCAGGCTGGAGGGAGGATACCCCCCCAGATGCACTCGAGTATGTTAACATCCAAAAAACCCCAGCGGGATTCGACTTACCTCGCAAAGTATGAAGGACGGCTTACCAGGGATCGGAGATTGACACCGTTGACCAGACGATTACCACAAGTCATAAACAGCGACTCCTAGAACATGTGAATGTTGAGGCCTTCCAGCTTCTCAACAACACCAATCAGACGAGAAGACTTAAGAGGACGAAGCCCTTTGAGTTGGTTTAGTAGATAAGTGTCAGTATAAAGCAGAGTACACAGTGCAGTGCTTAGTTCCTATTTGTATTAGAGTCTAAGGAACTTCTATTGAGTAAGATCCTTAGTTTTAAGATTAAAATAAGGTAGATTAAAATTGCTCATTGATCGTGAACGATCAGATTGTAATGTTAAAAGCCTGCTAGGCGTTCTTTAGTAATAAAAAAAATAAAAATAAGTAGAGACTATTTTTTGTTGTTATTCGAAATTTAATTAAAATATTTTAAAAATTATGATTAATTTATTTTTTGTGGATAATTTTAAAAATACAAATATGGTTGTATATATTTTTTTTGTTTAAATTGCCAATATTGTGGGATATCGAAAAATAATGGGCCATTTAGTTTAAAATTAAATGCAATACCAAATGAGTTGTTTTTACTAAGAATAAATTAATAAATAACAATATTAATGTAATCATTGATTTATTTTAAAAGTAATGTAATAACAGTACGTATGTACATAACAATAAAATATAATAATAAATAAAATATACAGGGTTATTTAAGTCTGTTGGAAATTGCACTAATTACTACAGCTTTAGCTGATTAATGCTCCTTAGTCTGCTGGATCAAATACTAAAACTTTTCCTCCTAACATAGGTCTGTAATCTCATACATTGTTTTGAAATGGACCCAAAATAAGATCCATTCATTGGAGTCTCTATTAAACTTGAGCAAAGGATATTTATGATTTAAATGATTTGACCCTGATTCTGGTTCCGCTTAACTATATCCCCGTCCTCTTCTAAAAAAGGCTTGACTTCCCAATAGTAGATTCAAGTCAGTTATACTATTGTACTCTTCTTGGAATTCCTTTTCAGTTGTATTGCCTTCTAGAATCTTTTCGTAGAGCTGTTCATCTAAAACATCCACATGTTCTGACGTTGCCGGTTCAACCTCTTAACAAGAATTCGAATATGTTGTTTTTCAGAATGATCTTTATTTATCTCCTCCGTTAATTTATCTGCCCACCTTTGTTAGTACTGCTCTAATCGGTTTACGCAGTACATTTAACGATATCTTTTTAAACTAAACTGCGCCACTTGTTTGAAATTGCACGGTACGCGAAAGAATATCTTAACTAAGAAACTATATCGAAACGAATAAACGAACATTTTTAACATTACAGCATTTGATATTAACCACAGGTTGCAAAAGTATAAGTAAATTGGGTACTGAACTAAACACAGTAAAATTACGTAGCACAATTCTTTCCAGTTCTTAACTTTTATAAAAATTCGTTACCACAAATATATGCCGCCGTGATTTTACAAAAATTTTAATTTATCAATATAAACAACATCACATAGCAATTTAAATACTCCTTGATTCCGTAACTCAAAAATACACCACTTGATTTTTAACATCGTCGAACGACATGAAAAGTTGTAGTAAACCACCGGATATTTTAATAACTAAATAACTAGTGCAAAATGCATTTGTTAATAATGCAGAAACTCGGTTAAATTAATAAAATATGCAGTTACTGGTTTTCAAACCGTACACCTCCTCGTGTTGATGACTAGTTTTATAGGGTTAATTTTAAACTGTGTCACTGAAATAACCGAAAAGTGTTGCCAACTGCAAGGATTTTATAGTATGCCTACAAAACAGTTTTATATAAAATTGTTTACAAGGAACTTAATTTTTTAATTAAATTTCGTTTCGTCTTTTTTTACGTCCATTGTTACAAAAATAGACAATGAAAATGCAATGCCAAGCCAAGCTACGTTTTATTTGTATAAAATAACATAAATTGTAGAAGTACAAAGGGCGTCTTGTTTGTTATCTACGTATTACTACCCAAGTATTATTTGTTTTATAGTTTTGGAGCTCGCGTGTACACATGGCGAATTTCTTAAAGACCTTATCCGCTTTTGTCGGCAGATGAAAATTATCGTAGGTTAATTATACTAAGAATGTTTCTAAACCATAAAATTTTATGCAAACAATTATTAACTTTAAATATCAGTGGTCTGGGTGCGACACGAGAGGTCCACACGACTAACTTATCAGGAGAAAAAATTAAAAATTACCATATGTTTTATTGTTTAATTATTAAAATAATTATAAAAAAAGATTTTAAATTGTTTATAACAAATTATAATTATCATAAACAATATTCTGTTTATGTCAACCGTATTCTTACAAACTTTTTCTTATCATTTCATATGCGGAAGCTATTTTGAATTGTTTATAAGAATTAAAAATTTTTTTTTAATTATTATGATCAATAATCATTTGTAAGTAACTTTGTAAGTAATTGTTATAAACAATGCTTAATTATTAATAACAATATTTCTTCACTGTTATAGCATCTTCATTGCTATTCTCTCAATACTGACACAAGTTTAAAATTCTCCAGTTCATATTTTTGTTTTCTAAAACTATCTTTTTTTATTAAAATTCTGTATTAAAAAAAGTATAATTTATAAATTGCAAAATTCAGGTAGTTAACCATTTTTTCAGATTTGTGATTCTCCATAAATAACAGCTCGACCAATTTTGCTGAAAATCTAATTAGTTTAAAGTTGCGTAATTATGCGTCAAATGCATTTGGTCCCACGTCGATATCATTTTTTGTTCACGAGATAATCAAGACGAAAAATAATTTAAAAGTTTATGCACCATGGTATGTTAGAAATTACGATCTACACAGGGATCTAAGAATTCCAACAGTAGCTGAGGAAATCAAACGATATGCCAGGAAGTACGAGACTATTGAAGTGTTGAAGATTTCGGACAACCAGGATCAACAGAGACGATTAAAAAGAGCCCTGTGAATTAGTGCTGTGAAGTGATAAGTGTTTAAGAAGTAGTTATCACAACAAACAAGTGTTGGTGAGATAGAAGCTAAGAAACACCAGTGGGTGATGTCTTAGATTTAGTCATTAGTTTTTAAGTACTTTAAAACAAAATTGCTGGTTGGTCATAGTTGACCAGTTGCAGTTTCAATAGAAAGAAAGAAAACGACTGCTTGCGTCGAATGCAATTGGCCCCATGTCGATATCATTTTTTGTTCTTGAGATAATCGAGACGAAAAATAATCCCGAACACACATACAAACATACGTACATACACACACATGTGACTGGATGAATGGCAACCTCCCAAGCCAAAAAAAAATTGACACACACACAGACGACCACTTAAAAACTATTGTATTCGACTCTGGGGAACTTAAAATGTGGAGATATGTCAAAATTCGTGATTCGCAAAATCGGACCCATTGCTATAACTTCCCGCTGGGAAGTTAAAAAAAACGATTTTTGAATGATTATTTTTTATTACAAAGCGTAATTTTTTTTTTCAATAGAAAATACAACTGTACTCATGAAAAAATAATCCCATTGATTGCATATTCCAAATTTAAGCACAAAGCGAGATCATAAAAACATAATTTCAAAGTGAAACTGTATCATCGTGTATAAATATCAAACGGCTTTGAAGCAATAATATTACTACAAAAGATAATTTTAATTGAAACTGCAAAACACATTCAAAAGAATATCTCGTTATGATTTTGTTCATTAATGTGAAAACATTTTTAGATTAACTTTTGTGTGCATTTTGAATATAGCAAAGACTTCATCAACATGCTAGCTATTTTGTAAATCACTTACTTTTAAATTTATTGCACAGCATAAATAAAAAAAAATAGGAGTGTGCTTTAGACCACACGACTAAAGTACATATATATATATATATATATATATATATATATATATATATATATAGCCAGAGGAGTATTTTGTTTTCTGATATATAATTGACCCACCTATACCTATATATTAAAAATATGTAGGTACATACAGCAGTCACAATTTTCACATCTAATTTTCGCTGTCGGGCTTCATTATACTTTTATATAATTTTCGCATATATATATATATATATATATTATTGGAAAGTCTTTGCTGACTAGTTAGAATTAGACTAAAGAATATTGAGGATTGCAGCAATGTCAAAAGAACACTCTTTTAGGTTTGTCCAAGCTTTCGGAATTATATTTATTCCATCATCAGGGAAACTACAATAGGAATTTTACTTGTGAATTATATTAAGTCAATGTGAATTTTTACTTACACTAACATAAGGTTAGTTGACAGGATGGTAAATTTCAACCTGATAAAATTAATGGAATTAGTGCACAGCAATGACTAATGAGTAGGGAGTGATACAATTAATAAATATATACTATCCGTTACATGCTAAAATTATAAATAGATTTATCTTGATTAAAATGCATGTCTTCAACCATGAGGTTGAAATTTAACTGACAGGTTAAGGATAAAATTTCAAACAGCTCTTAATTGTATTGAGCTTTTTCCCTGGGAATAGTTTGGCAAACTGTCACGAGAGGCAGCACTCGTGGTACGGACAAATACCAAACTTTACTCATTTAAGACGATGTAATTTAAGTGATTTAAAATTAATAATCAAATAAATAAATTTTTTTTGTAAAATAAAAATAATAAATTTATAAAATTTTGTTTGATATTTTCGTGCTGATATGCGATTAAAATCGTAACAAAGGTAATACTTTATTAATTAAAAACTCAAGCTATCAGTTTTTTATAGATTTTAAAGAGAAAATTGTGCGATTGCGTTCATTTAAAATTCCAAAAACCAATATAATGCCTGTAACTGTGAACGATCAGGATTAACAAATGTCAATAAACACTAGAATAGATTTCAACATTACTGAAATATGCTGAAAAATTGGACGAATAAATACAGTACATTTTCATTCCGGCGGCGATAAAAAATGACGAAAAATAAAATTGTAGAGCAGCAATAAAGACATTTTAATAATAACAAACTTTTTGTTACGATTTTTTGTACATACATACATACATATAGTCACGCCTTTTTCCTGTAGGGGTAGGCAGAGACCACTTCCATCCACTTGCTACGGTTCTTACACACATCTTCTGCTTCCTCTACTTTCATCAGTGCTCTCATGCATGCTCGTCGGTTGTTGGAACTCTTTACCTGGCCTTTCTTTAAAAAAATATTGATCTGATCGAGATATGTTCGCCGAGGTCGACCTCTACCGACTTGTCCATTCACACTCGCCTTATAAATTTGTTTCGTGAATATTTCTTAATCCATCCTTTCAACGTGTCCAAACCATCGAAGCATTCCTTTATCTATCTTTGTAACTACATCTTCCTTTACACCACAGCGTTCTCTTATCTCACTATTCTTTACTTTATCCAACTGAGTCACTCCGGCTATACTTCTCAGACTACTCATCTCCGCAGCATTAATCCTATTTTCATGCTTCTTCTGCCAAACCCAACATTTACTACCATACATAAGTGTAGGAACCAACATACCTCTATGCACAGCCAGACGTGCAGCAGTTTGCTGCATTAAAAAGAGTAAACATTTAATTTTTGGTATTTTCAAATATTAACCCCCTTTTATTCTACTTTGCAGATATGACACTAAGCAGGATGGTGAAGGATGAAACTATTTTGATATTCCTTTTCATCGCTTTACTGGGTAAGTAAATCGACTTGTTCTTTAGTTATAAACCATAATTTCTTTATGAAAGATACTTTATTTCTTAGTAATTTTATAGAAAATGAGATTAAGCTTTCTGTAAAACTTTTTATAAAACATTACGTTTAAAATTAATTGAAGTTTGAGAATTTCATGGATTCATATCTCTATGAGTTGACATATCTGCAGGATATTCGTAACAAGTAAGGTAGCTGACACTCTATCGCGTTAAAATCAAAAAGCAATCTAGTATATTGACACATCCAAACATCTAAGCTGCAGTCCTCTTATAAAACATAACTTCAAAGAAGTAGGGGATATAAAGCTACCTTCTTTTTCAGCTCTATGTTAAAAAGCTTTTGAAATAGAAAATGTTTATATCAGGCTTCCCTTTTGACACTGAAAAATACAAAATAGTTTAAAATATTCTATAGAACTATGAATAAGCTAATAAAGTAATTTGAATAAATTTTTATGCGCTAACGAAAGTTTTAAAATTTGGAATATTTTAAAATTATCTGATAATTGGAAAATAAAAATTCACTAATCAACACTGACGACCGAACTTATTTTACCAATATATTTTTTAAAGCTTCTAGTATACTCGTAAGATAGATAGATATTTTTATATTATTCATTATTCAGGAAATATTTCTATTATCTTTTTGTTTGCATTTTGTATAATGTGACACATTTTGGGATTTTTAAGTATTTAGTTGTACCAGTGGTCAGAATTTTTAATTTTATAAGTTAACAAATTCGAATTTATTTAGGAATATTTAAAAAAAAACGCGAATTACTTTAAAAGTGTAATAATTTAAACAAGCCGTGTGGTATCATTGGACACTCGATAGAAACGAAGTTACTTGCGCTATTCGACAAATATGTGTAAGTAAATGTTAAATAACAATAGATAGGTAAGGTGAGGTGAGCCGTTGTATCTAACTAATACGTTAAAAATTTTTTTAATTGCATTACAATAAATAAAAGGTTACATTAATAAGATATAAATCAATACTAGTAATTAACAAACTAAAGCTCAAATAAAATTTCATTTGGTAAAACTACAAGTTAAACAGACAAAAGTTTTGCTATGTCAACACATTTTAATTAAAAAAAATAGTAAAATATATTTACAAAAATGTATAATATGAAAACTTTTTTATTTATTGTTTGAAAATATTATAAATTTACCGTACATTGTTATAGACATTGTTTAATTAAAATTACTTCTTTAAAACCCAATCACCTCTCAAAATCCACTTAAAAGTCTAACTAAACAATTTTTTTAGCCGTTTACGTTTCTATAACCGATAAGCGTCACTGTCAACTTGTAGGATCAAGAATACCAAAACAATATAATTTCATTTTTTTGATTAACTTATACAAATCAATTACGTAATCTGAATTATTTCCACGTTTTATGATTGGTTTAGACGGATTACACTTTCTTTCTCCCTCTCCCTCTGCAGGCAGTAAAAGAGATAGCGACCAACGAATTCTTGTTACAAATTTTTGTTACGCACAATTTTTGCTACCCGGTAATAATTTTAAAATAAACAATGACCCATAAATAGCACAGGAAAACTTTATTTCTCTTAATTCAAGCTGTGTAGTTTAATTATAAATATTTTTAAAGAAATTATTTGCAAATAGAATAAAAAATTCTAACACCTTATTGATTTAGTTTAGCAACAGTGAAAAATCTATAAAAATCCAGATTAAAAAATTTGGAGGAACAAAAACAACTGTTAACGTTACCTGTTAAGAAGTAAAAAATACTGTTAAGATTTTTAGTTCCTCTGTGGGTTAAGCGATTAAAAACTCTCGATACAGTAACCAAAGAATGTTTATTCCAATATAATAAATTCTACCTTTATAAATCACTTAGATATTTACTTAGATATACAACTTTTACAACTTTTAATAACCTTAAATTATAAACACTTTTTTAACTAATACTAACTCTGTCAGCGACCGCTGTCCTTTTTTATACCTTGAAACATACTTCGACCTTATTCGCGAAGGCGATAGACCCCTTTTCGAAACGGTAAGCATTTTCTAGACACCTCGTCGAGAACTTGCGGGAACTTTACTTTGGTGTGGTGTGATATCTGGTTTTTTTATTCCTTTTGGTCCTTTTGAACTTCCTCCTAATCTGAACGGGCCCCTTTATTTAAACTTCCTTGAACAAAAGTTAAACCCAAGACTGGAAGATGTACCACTAGCCATAAGGCGGAACATGTGATTTATGCAAGACACATTTTTCTCTGCCAGTACGGCAATACCCAAATGAAAATTTTCCTCACCGGTGGATTGGGCGTGATTGGCCACCTAGAAGTCCAGATTTAAACGCTCTAGACTTCTCAATATAGTCACAAATGAAGGATATGGTTTACAAAGATACAATTAATTCCATTGAAGAATTACGACAGAAAATTCAAGAAGCTACTAATATTATTAAAAATAATCGACAAATGTTATTTAATAACCAAAGATCTTTAAGGAGACGCATTACAAAGTGTATTGAAGTGAAAGGCGGGTATTTTGAGAATTTACTTTGAATTTTTCTTTTATTACTGTTACTGATTTTCATTTCACAATAAACAAAATTCATTGAATGTTTAAAATGCAAATAACTCAAAAACTGATAAAGCTACATGAAATAAACAAAAGTACCTTTTTTATTCAAAATTGAACTGCCTTTTAGATTTTTTAGTCATTTTAACCATAACTTATTGGGTAAAAAAAATATGTTGTAATTTACCTAAGTAACAGTATGTAACTAACGCCCTGTATGAATAGTGCTAAATTCAGCATAAAATTCGTAATTTTCATGCCAAAAAACATAAAGTTGTCAATTTTCAGAACGATGCTGCTTAAAATCACAAAATTATTAAGATTTAGAATTATTTCAAATTAAAATTCCAACTTTAAATACCCTGTATCCTGTTAACCTGCAACATGTTAAACTCAATCGCCATATTTTGGTGTGTAGTATCTCCAGTTCAGAGATTGCCCATTATTAATGAATCACCCTGTATAAAAGAATAATCCATACGCATAAACGTAAAAAAAACAGACTTCAAAGACTTATATGGTTTTTTCATAGATGTTATTGTCAGAACTGGACCAAATCAGTTCACCCAGTCCAAAGTTCTGAACTAACAAACATAAAAAAAACACAGTCGAATTGAGAACCTCCTCCCTTTTTAAAGTCGGTTAAAAAAAATCAACAAAAACGAATTTCTTAACCGCAATGAGACTATTAACCTTTTTGAAACATTTCGAAACGGTTACTTTAAATTCATTCAAATATAAATCTTTCTTTAAGTCGTTTACTAATGTACCAAAAACAATACTAACGTCTGCGTGTAATTACTGCAACATTTTGTTTTCTCGTAAAGGAAATAAATTTCGGTTTCGCCAACGACCCACCAACAAGAGAAATCCCTTTTTTGTCTGCGAATGAAATTATATTTTGCCGAAAATTAATTTTTAATTGAAGGTGATATACTTTTATATAAATAAATTAAACAATTAATTTTAAAGGAATAATTAAAAAATCACACTGTATTTTTTTAATTAATTTACAAGAATGTCCCTGGGAAGATAATATTAGGAATGTGATAAATTTTAAAAATTCTTTTTCTTATTTTTCTCTTTAAACCACCACTTTATTAAATCGAACAAAACAAAAAAAAATCATTCAAATCCGTCAAGCTCTTTTTGAGTTTTAGCGAGACTAAGGCACGGCAATTCATTTTTGTATATATAGATTCGACAACCAACTGAAACTTTTTTGGATTTTTAAAATCTAAATACGTGATAATCCGAATATTTTATTTTTGAAATAGAACTGTTTGGCATTTCAACAAAACAGATATTGTGTGTGTGAAATAGCACAATAAAGACTTTTATGTAGCTAAATAACTCTTTCTAAGTTACTCTTTCAAATAAATTTCTGAACGCACCCATAAATATTTATTAATGGTGACAAATGACAGATTAACTTTACAACCTTCCAGACAAACTGATGATAGAAGATGTTATTAACGGTATAATGGTGACAGAATGACAGGTAACTTTATAACCTTTCGTCTGACGTTCGACAGACAACTGACAACTGTTGCTTTTACTATCTTTCTCGTAGTTTTACCATATTTTCTTACCGTTTAAACCTTCCATGGACTACGACAAACATTTCAAAACCAAAATCAGCTAAATCGGCCAGCCGTATATATATAGATTACAAATTTTACATATTCCTATTTTTTTATAAAAAATTTGTAAAAAATGCTCTGGGCAGGTTAATTTTTATATTAACAACTTAACAACATGAAGATCATTCGGTAACTTGAAATAAAAAGAATTCCTTTTTATTTATAACATCCTATAACGATTAAGCAGCAAAGAAGACAGAACGCTTTGACATTTCTTATCTATATAAACAAATGGTTAATGTTATGCATGATTCCCTGAAAATCAAAGAGATGAAAATAAATGTGAGCAAAACGAAAGTAATGGTTTTTGAAAGAGAAGAAAGCATGACAAACTGTGGGGTTTCGATTGAGGGAGAAAGAGTGAAACAAGTTAACGAATTTGTGTACTTGGGTTCAAAATTTACTAGAGATGGAAAGTATGACAGTGACATTGAGCGAAGGGTGTTGGCAGAAGATGTGGTCACAAAGATAGATAAAGGAATGCTTAGATGGTTTGGACACGTAGAAAGGGTAGATGAAGGAAGATTGACGAAACAAATTTGTAAGGCGAGTGTGAAAGGGCAAATCGGTAGAGGTCGACCTCGGAGAATATATCTCGATCAGATCAACATTGTTTTGAAGAAAGGCCAGCTGTCAAGAGTACCAACAACCGAAGAGCATGTATGAGAGCACTGATGAAAGTAGAGGAAGCAAAAGATGTGTGTACGAACCGTAGCGGAAGTGGTCTCTGCCTACCCCTATGGGAAAAAGGCGTGACTTTATGTATGTATGTATAAACAAATATGGAAATATATTTATAAAACAAAAATTTCAATGCACAACAGTGAACTGATAACCAATAATAATAAAATATTTTTTTTGTTATAATTTTTCTCCTTTTCTGGTAAACGCTTTTTTGAAAACCATTTGGATCGATTTATTCCTGAAAACTTTTGTCAACAAAATAATCTTATTTACACAAACAATTATGTGCGCAAGTTATTTTTTTGGTTTTAAAATGTATTTAATATAAAAGTGACAAATTTAATTATTATCTTGCATTCAGTTGTACCTTACGGTTTTAGGTTTTACTGGTTCCAGTCCTGACCACATTTAACTACTTTCGGCTTCTCTGAATCGCGAGAATCCACTTCCTTTCCTGTATATTTCCGCTTCAGAGGCAATTAGAACCGAGTCAGCAGAACGTTCGGCGGCACCGAAAATTCAACCTACACATCGTGTTTGGCAAACGATCTGAATAATTCGTCTCAGTGTGCCATAAACGCAAAATGAACTCACGATGAGGAGGCCGTGTTTCTTACCCCATATGGTTTGCATGATTGTTGCCAAATGCATTTTCCAGTATTGACGTCATCAGCTGCAATATGCTTAGCTGGGAAACATATTGCGAAATGGCGAATTTACCACCCGCTTAGCATTCTCGCTGGAAATACATTTTTGATTGTATGAACCGAGCGTAAAGATTTTTTTACTACAAATTAATTAGGTATTAAAATAAAAAAATATTTACATAAAAAGAGTCATTAATGATTCTACGCTTTTTTATCTGGACAATCAAAATTATGCAAAGTTTCTAGCTTACACTTATTAAAAAAAGTTTTAACAAGTTCAGAAAATATAATTTGGACCTTATTATTCCTGTTGGCTAAAAGATGTTTTTTTAGGGGTTAATGATTAATTTACATCAAGAAAAATTTTTATAATTTTTCTGGTACTCTCTGGTATAGTACGACAAACAATTGAAAAAGGTCATTTATAGTCGTGAACAAAGTGACAAAAAAATACATACATTGATACTAGCAAATTATATTTATGCAAAAATAATAGAAAAGGTGAATAGGTGTAAAAATGTGTAACTGATTTTTTAAAAACCAGTTTCCTTTCGCTGTATGATACCTATTTTAATATAGGTATATTTATGTGGGTCGATTATACATCAAATAACAACTACTCCTCCGACTATATGTCGCGACAGGCATTAATTTACATTCGATGTATAATCGTGTATACTACTCCATCAAAGGAAGCAATATATACAGATGCTTGTTTAGTAAGAGAAAGGGCTATTAAATTTATTTAATCGCAGCTACCACCTATGTACCGGTTTCAGGATGTTTGTCCCTCGTCAGCATAGGGCAGGTATGATCTGCAATTAAATAAATTCACGACTCCCGTTCCTACCAAGTACACATGAAGAACCACGCAAAAAGCGCCAGTCGCGACATCTGTACTTTTAAACAAGCACCACCCGGTAAGTAACTTTAGTAGCTTTATCCAAAATTGTTTATTGATGGATTGGAAATGTTAACAGTTTTTAATGTACATTGCATTTTTTGTATATTTGTGACCGTTAAGACGACTTTCTAGATATTGGGTTGGCATAGCTACATATTTTTTTTCGGCAATTTATACAATAACTTATGAAAAACATGCAAGGAATATTAGCATTCACCAAAGACTAATTGTTATCATTGTTTCGCCGCTGCATACAGGCCCAGTCGGTTAGATTACCACGTGGTAACCGGGTGATTCCGGACAAATTCTGCATCGACGTTAACGTGATACAAAATAAATCACCTCCAATTGTTTTTCGTAGCATGGAGATGAACATGTAACTTTGTTCTAGTGTAGCTTTGTATAAAAACAATAAAATACCTTAATAAAACGATGTTTGAAGTAAATAATATTTCGCCACCATTTAAAAATATATAGTTATTTAGAAAATATTTTTGATCTTGTTATTATATTACAGAATTTATGTCGTCGAAGAAGTTTACAAATAAAAAACCCTCCTATCGTTTGATTCATCCGATAAAAAATATATTTCGCGAAAAATTCCATAAATTTTCCGACAGATAGTCCTTCCGTATTTAATTTTCTGTCATAGGACCGGTCCCAAATCAGGTTTTCATCACTACGGTTGCCGATAAAAAATTGTCTCGTGGAATCCCTCATCTAAATCGAATTCTTAACGCTTGGTCGATTCAGGTTCTGTACAACGTTCCGTATTGAATCGAGTTAACTCTCGCCCCAGTAAGTTCCGCTAATATTTGTCGCTAACGGTTATACGGGGTGATTACAGAAAATTGAATTAGAATTGAATTCGTTGAAAGGCGAAAGCGTCACGTATGCTTTCGAATTTTTTTTCAAGCAATTTCGACAGACAAGCATTAACTAAAAAGGAAATCATCGAAATTAAAAGTTAATTAACCCGAGAAACGATTCTAATGAGGGTAGGTTTTATGCGAGAAATAAATCATCGACGTCTAATCAATTAAAAAAATTTTCCTTTATATTTCAAACCAGTGATGTGAGGATTTTAAATTGGTAGGTTTATAGACAGCTCGTTAAAACTATTTTAGTCAAAAAATTGCAATCTATATAATAAATCAATGTTTCTCCTCCGCGGACTCCAAAACGGCTGAACTGATTTTGATGAAATTTTCTAAATGTGTATTGATTGCTCCAACTAAAAAAACCGTCAACTGCCACATGTAAGGAGCGATCTTGCATAAAGCTCAAGAGCCATTGGCGCAGTTTGGTTGGGAAACCGTAGGCAGATAATTTGCTTAACAATGCCTGGTGCCAAACGCGGTCAAAGGCTTTAGATAAATAATAATTTTACGATATTTTCTCCTTGGGTACGGTAATTCTAAACTCCCAGTACTATAACTAACAACTTTTATTCTGGTATTTCTTCACAATAAATTACTTTTTACAAATCACTAAATATTCAATTTACAATTACTTTAAAATTCTTGACTTTAAACAAACTTTTTATCTTTTAAAACTAAAACTTCTTTGCGACCGCTGTCCTTTTTTATATTTCCAAATCATCGTTTTAGAAGAATCGCCACCATTTGAAACTATTGAACCTTTTACTAGAAAGTGCCCGAATAATCTTTTTACCGTTTCAGGACCATTAGACGCAGTATTCTAGAATTTGCCAGTCTTTTCTTTTGTTCTAATCGCCGCGCCGGCAGTCCCACAATTGTGATCGACGCGATATCGCGACAGACAACAGGGCCGGGTCGTAACAATAAAATAACCTTAAAGTTTTTACTTATTTTTAGCTTGTATTAAAAATATATGTATCATGATTTGTTGATCATTATTTGTATCGTAAAATTCTTAAATGACAATTGTTATTTCAGTATTGAGCAAAATTCTATTGAAAAGATTTAATAGGCTTAGTAAAGAACATTTGTAATTTGTTCATTTACAAAATTAAATGGTATATTTTCAAAACTAAAATAATTTCTAAAGCTACTTTTAACACATTTTGCACTTCTTACACTCATGCATTTACTACTACTTTTCAAATTCACGGCTTCCTTATGAAGCTGGTTATTAAACTTTTTCTAATTTCTCGTCAAGCAACTTCTCTCTTGAAAATGTTTCCACTTAAAATTGTTTCAAGAGTTTTGTTAAGGAGCCTTACAACTTTTTGTAACACTCTGAGTTAAGAATTTACGGTTAAAAAAATCTTTTTTGCTCGTGTAGGCTTCAAAACGGGGGCGATTACAAAAAAACAAATTTAGATCCGTTTGTTTTTTTTTTAATATTAGTTCGTTAACTTCATGACTGACATTTTACGAAAAAATATGAAAAATTTTGTCAACAAAATATCATCACACAATACAAGGGTTGTATTCAAAGTTTAATACGGTTAATAAAGATTTTGTAAATCTTTCGAAAAAACGATCTTAAAATAAAAAAAAATATGATTTCATGCATTTATTTTGTTAGGTTTTAATAAAATCTAGCCTATATTAACTCGATATATAAAAAGGGACATGGAAAAGAGTGTGGAAATTATAGAGGTATTTGTGTAACCAGCTTGTTGGGACGGTTGTATGGTCGTGTACAAAAGAAGAGAATTAAAGCTCATTACATGAAAATGTAGAATAGGGTGGTTTTCAAACGGGAAGATCCTGCAATGACAATATCTTTACTCTACAACAACTAATGGAAAAACGGACAGCTCGAAACCTATCAACACATCTCGTTTTTAAAGACCTGGAAAAGGCGTACGATAATGTTCCTCTTAAACTTTTATTTAATGTTCTGACGAAGACGGACCTTAGTAAAACATATATAAGAGCATTGCATAATATGTACAAGAACCCGCAAATCAGAGTTAAGACAGGAAATACTTTTTCAAAACCATTTAATGTCACGAAGGATCTAAAGCAAGGATGCTGTGTTTCTCATACCCTGTTCAAAATATACATCAATGAAGCAATGTGCAAGTGGAGACAGAAATGCTTAGGAATGGGTTTGAAAATCAATGATCACTGTTTGACGACGCTGTTCTTCACAGATGACCAGGTAATAATGGCTAGCTGTGAAGAAGATGGAGATTACATGCTAAGAAAACTACATGAAAAATACGAAAAATAGGGTAGGAGCATGAACATGACAAACACGGAATATATGCGAGTAGGAGAGGGGGACGAAGATCAGGATCTAGAATTGCGAAAAATAAAAAATTGCGAAGAATATAATATTTGGGAAGCCCAATCTCGAACAAAGGATTTTCAGAATGTGACATAAAACACAAAGCACAACAGGGTCAGAGGACGGTACATATTCTCAACTCTTTACTTTGGTCCTACCAATTTAGCTTAAGGACTAAGAAAACAATCTACACAGCAGTTGTAGAGCCTATCCTAACAGTTAATATGGTATGGGCACGTGCAACGCATGAACAAGAATAGGTGGCCCAAACGTGCTTTAGAATACATACCAGAAAGCAAAAGAAAACGTATAAGACCATAACTACATGGATAACCGGAGTTATGCAAACAATGAAAGATAGAGCAATCCAGTAGGATTTATGGAGACATAAGAGAGATCGAAATGCGAGATGCGGCAGAAGCTGTAGGACTCCCTTTTATATATGAATTAATATATATATATATATATATATATATATATATATATATATATATATATATATATATATATATATATATAAATATAAAATATAAAAAGTACAGATGTCGCGACTGGCGCTTTTTTGCGTGGTTCTACATGTGTACTTAGTAGGAACGGGAGCCGTGAATTTATTTAATTGCAGACTAAACCTACCCTATGCTGACGACTATACATCGGATGTAAATTAATGCCTGTCGCGACATATAGTCGGAGGAGTAGTTGTTATTTGATGTATAATCGACCCACATAAATATACCTTTATTAAAATAGGTATCATACAGCGAAAGTAAGCTGGTTTTTACATAATCAGTTACACATTTTTAGTTTACTGTAATAGAATTACAGTTTTCTATTATTTTTGCATATATATATATATATATATATATATATATATATATAATATAACATATGCTAGGATCAATGTTTGTATTTTTTTGTCATTTTGTTCACGACTATAAATGACCTTTTTCGATTGTTTGTTGTAGTATACCAGAAAGTACCAGAAAAATTATAAAAATTATAAAAAATTTTCTTGATGTAAATCAATCATTAACCCCTAAAAAATTATCCTTTAGCCAACAGGAATAATTAGGTCCGAATTAAATTCTTCTGAAGGTGGTAGGTGGTAGCTGCGATACAATAAATTTAACTATACTATTATTAATTAACTATAACTTATACCTATATATTAAAAATATGTAGGTAAATACAGCATTTATAATTCTCACATATATATATATATATATATATATATATATATATATATATATATATATATATATATTTATTTAATAAAATCTATATTTTTTTATTTTTATTTATTTATAACTATACGGGATCACGCCCATTACAACAAATTTTTTATACATTTAAGTAAAAATCAATCAATCAACTTATATACTAAATAAAGATAAAATTAAACGAATAAAATCACAAACATTAAAATAAAAATATCACAACTTCAACTCTCTTTAACCGAATCTTGAACATAACTAACGAACCACCAAATATTTCTATGTTAAAATGTAGTGCAAATATAAGAATATTAGCGTGAATGTATCCCAATTTTCAAATTGTTTCACTGAACAAAAGAACACGGCGAATTTTGTCGGCCTGTCAACCGTCCAATTCTAAGATAGCAAATCAGTGTTTTCTTTTATCTAATGGACTTTTTAAAATTCGCAAAGCCCGGAAAAAAAGTGTAAAAATTACTTTGCAAGCAGATTGGGAGAACTCAGTCAGTTAGGAAACGTCTCGGGATACAATTTGCATATTTGGCCGCTTAATTTGTGCGCGGACTTCCGTGAAAGGGGCAATTTTTAAATAAGGAAATCAATTAAAGGGTCCATCGAAATTTTTATGTCCCCAAGAGAGAAATTTAAAGTTAAATTATTAATAATACTAAAGTTTAAACTGTTGACCTCGAGCATCTGCTGCCATGAAAGTTTAGCAGCCCTTTTTAGATGCAGTTAATCAATTTATTTACTCTAATCCATGTTAAAGATACAGTTTAATTAAGAAGTTGTTAGTTAATGGCCTAATAAAAAA
Source organism: Agelastica alni (assembly GCA_950111635.1). Lineage (NCBI taxonomy): Eukaryota > Metazoa > Arthropoda > Insecta > Coleoptera > Chrysomelidae > Agelastica > Agelastica alni. Next base: position 10,319,329 of record OX467715.1, read on the forward strand.
GCAAACAGACAACGCTGATATTCAAAAGTTTCGTACATTAGCTAGTCATTAGTATTGCAAAGTTAAAATGAATGCAGCAATCTGCTAGACAAAATAAAGGTTTAAAAATGCAAAAGGCGTGCATTTAATTATATTTAAAAAATTAATATTTGTTTTCATTCTTTTTTATTAATTTTTTTTGCCTATACAATAAAATAAAATTATTAGTTTAATTATTACTCATATTTATAAATCCCGAAACACACCAATTTTAGATTATGAACTGACATCCTACAACGGAAAAATGGTAACCCTATATTAAACCTTTTGAGTGGCAGTTTATCATCATCAATCGACCAATCGCGTCAACTGCTGGACATAGGTCTCCCGTAGCTTTTTCCATTCATGCCGATCCTGTGCTGCCTCTATCCAATCAAATTACTTAGATCAGTTGAGTTTGCTTACTTTAGCATTTGGCAGCAACTTATGACCGAGCATACGGTATTGCCACCTATATACGTAACACAATTGAGAATGCGGTACTGATAGATAAATCCTCCACCAATAATATCCACGTGATCACTACCCAGATGGGAGAGATTGTTGACACAAATGTTTACAAACCCCCAAATACTCTATGGCCTCAAGATGTACTTCACCAACGCAACCACCCAGCGGTCTACATTGGCGACTTTAATAGCCATCATCAGGAGTGGAAGTATCAAAGCAACGACAAGAATGGTGAGCTCTTAACCAACTGGGCCGAAGACCTTAACTTACATTTAGTATTCGACGCGAAAGATCGAGGAACCTTTAAATCTGCTGCTTGGCAAAGGGAGTACAACCCCGACCTCTGCTTTGTTTCGAAAGACAAAAATAATCTCCCACTAGTGACTTCCCGGAAAGTGCTTTCTGACTTTCCACATAGCCAGCACCGACCCGTCCTCATCGAGGTTGGTACTCAAGTCCCCCTAGTGTCATCTATTCCCCGGCCACGATGGAACTTCAATAAAGCAAACTGGCCCGCTTTCACCACTAACCTTGAAAAATGCCTCAGATTCATCCCACCAACGAGCGCAAACTACGAGCGATTTGTCGACTTAGTAATAAGCACAGCCAAAAAGACCATCCCTAGGGGCTACCGAAAGGATTACATCCCTGGCTGGAGTAATTCAAGTGAAATCCTATAACAAGAGTTCCTTGAGAGTGGTGAACAGGATATAGCGGATGAGCTCTTACATAGCCTAGACGCTGCACGTAGACAGAAGTGGATAGAAACTGTTGAGGCTATGGACTTCAAACAATCCAGCAGGAAGGCGTGGACCCTCCTACGAAAACTTGGAAGTGGAAACGTGCCGATCCGTGACAATCCTGCCGTAACACCAAGTGCTGTTGCCTCACATATCGTCTCCACTTCAAGGGCACCCGGAGACCGAGAGCACTCCACCCAAATTAAGAGGGAGTTTAAACGCCTAAAAGCCGCCGCCGAAATACATTCAACATACTCTCGGACCTTCACCCTCGAGGATATTACGAAGGCACTAGAGGGTGTCAAGTCAGGTAAAGCTCCAGGTTTCGATGGTATACACCCGGAATTCCTAATAAATCTAGGAAAAAGTGCCCGCAACTGGTTGGCAAAATTCTACACTAATATTTTAAACACAGGAATTATCCCACGCTCACTGAAACAAACAAAGATAATAGCGATCCTAAAACCAGGAAAGCCAAATGACAAACCAGAGAGCTATCGCCCAATCGCGCTTTTAAGTGCCAGTTATAAACTATTAGAACGCCTTTTATACAATAGAATAAGCGTGAAGATCCTAGAAAGCATACCAGTCGAGCAAGCTGGATTCAGGCCAAAGCGAAGCTGTATCGACCAAGTCTTGGCACTTACGACTTATATAGAGGCCGGATACCAGAAGCAGCTCAAAACATCCGTCGCATTCATAGACCTGACTGCAGCATATGACACAGTCTGGAAACAAGGACTGCTCTATAAACTCCTACGTCAAATATCCTGTAAAACAACTGTGGGTTTAATCGATAATATGCTGAGCAATAGATTATTTCGCGTTGTCATGGGAAACTCACTGAGCGATTGGAAGAAACTCAATAACGGCCTACCTCAAGGCTCAGTATTAGCTCCTCTCCTGTTCAGCTGTTACATTGCGGATATGCCCACAACAAGATCTAGAAAATTTGGCTATGCTGATGATTGGGCAATAGCAACCAGAAGCAAATCGATTGAAGAGACGGAAGAAGTGCTAACAGATGACTTGGAAACCCTAGAGAAATACTTTAACAACTGGAGACTCCAACCTAGTGCAAGCAAGACGGAGGTTGCTTGTTTTCACCTAAACAACCGCATGGCCAATAGAGAACTCAATGTGAGCTTTGGTAACAGGCTGCTGCACCACAACCGGTATCCTAAATACCTGGGAGTTACTCTCGATAGAACTTTATCCTTCAAACAACACCTAACTAAGACTGCCTCAAAACTCAAAACAAGGAATAACATCATACAAAAACTCTGTGGCACTTCATGGGGATCCTCCGCAACGACGCTTCGATGTTCCGCGTTAGGGCTGGTCTACTCTACGGCGGAATATTGTGCTCCGGTCTGGCTAAACAGCCCTCATGTCAAAATGGTCGACGTTCAATTGAATCACACGATGCGTTTAATCTCGGGCACAATTAAATCTACACCGAGTTATTGGCTACCAGTTCTAAGCCATATCCCTCCTCCATCGATACGGAGATCCACTGCACTTGTCAGAGAGTACAACAAGGTTATTCAAAACCCACACCTACCAATAAACAGAGACATCGAGGACATAGACAGGAATAGGTTGCGTTCAAGAAAACCCCCCATCAAAACGGCTCTAAACTTGGAGGCCGTTGACTTCAACCCAATAAATGAGTGGAGGCAGAAATGGACCGAAGCAGCCCAACCGGAATTTCTCAACATGCCGTGCATAACAACTCCCCCAGCCGGCTTTGAACTACCACGCAAGACATGGGTAGCACTTAACCGGATTAGGACCAACCACGGCAGGTGTGCCGATGCCTTCTACAAGTGGAACATAATACCCTCCCCACAGTGTGACTGCGGCGCTGAAAGGCAGACGATCCGCCACATCACGGAAGATTGCAACCTGAGGGCATATGGAGGTCAGCCAAATGAGTTCCTGACAGCGACACCAGAATCAATTGATTATATTAACAACTTAGACATTCAACTGTAATTATGCTATATTTTCGTGTTTTTATACTTTACATTTTTACACTGTTTGTACATTGTGCTATATGTTGTCCTGTTAACTTATACAATATTTTATGTGATGTATGCCATACGATAAATAAATAAATAAAACTTTAGCATTATCAAAAAATGCATTAAAAGTAGTTTTTAGTGTATTATAGCGAATTTCGTCAATCAGATAAGTCAATTTTTGATCTGAAACATCTAATGGCAGATCTTTTACTTTATCTGCTACATTTTATATTCAATCTGCCGGGAAATCCCATGAACATTTATTCCAAGTACAAAAATTTAACCATAATCTACTGAGTGACGTTAATTTAATTATAAAGCAACAAATAATTTAAACTATCATTTCGCTACAACGCTTACGTGAATCTGTTTTTTATATTTGGGATCTCACAAGCAAAACTGAACTCAAGAATGTCACTTTTCGATAAAACTAAAAATAATTTTTTTCCTCTTGTGAACTCCATCCGTGAACATCCCACCCTGTATTATTCGCTAAGAAAATTTAATTCTTCAGAATTTTAATGGAACAAAACGCCGCAGCGTCTTTTTTAATTAAAACAAACGTACGATACAAGAGTTTACATTATCGCAAATAAATTTAGAGCTGGAGCATGTGTTCAAAACGGTATGCGAGGGATTTAAAGTTTCAAGTATTACGAGACGTCCGCCCCAACAAATAATACTTCATTCTATTCTCTTACGGCATCAGGATGGGATTTTAAAGCCCCTGTTGCATACGGTATAAGATTGAGCATCGCTTTTGCCTGTGCTTAAATATCCCTAGTGGGGAAACTCGTCAAGAATAATTTAATCTGTCCCAAAAACAATTTTATAAACCACAATTGCTATAATTCGCTTTTAATAAGGTTATATTTGCACATTCCATTTTTGCGGGCGGGCCATCGATATAGGCATCTATGTCACCTAGATCTCTGATCCTCTGAGATTACCGCTGTGTCTTCAGGGCATCAGAATTCCAGTCCACTGGTTTTGGCAAACGTTAGGATTTCTGTTGGCCCTGTCTCATTTAGATCACTTGGATCCATTATCATGCGGCGGTGTACCTGTACACCGCTAGCATCGGGCAGCTACACAGAATGTGTATTCTGCTCTCTTCCTCTTCGCCGCATAGTTGGCAGTTTTTCTCAGCCGCCAGCTTGAGTTTGAAGAGGTGCGCTCTTAGTACGATGTGGCCAGTGAGCAGGCCAAGCGTGCTGCTTATCCTACTCCGGTTCATCGTCTAGAGTGCGACTACCCTCTTTCATCATCTGTCTTGATGATCTTTTTATAATTATTAAAGACTTGTCATCCAAACTTCGTAAGTTTACAATAAGTGTCAATGAATAATTTAAACAAAGATCTTAGCAAACGATAATACCAATTATTACCCAACTTTCACTAATCGTTAATTAACAAAACGTAAACTACTATAGTTACTAATAACAAGTTTCAAGTTTATTTACATGCAAAACCTAATAATCACTCGTAAAATTTGTATTGATATTTGCCGCACAAATTATAAAGACATCTTATCGAAGTTATGATATCGTTAGAATATCTTAATATTGATTTGTTTAATTAAGATATAAAGTATTTTAACTTTTACTTAACATTAAAGATATCTAGTTTTGTTGAAAGGTGTCATAGCCGAACGAACAAACCATACATGACATACCTATGTTCACTAGTAATACCATTTAGAGGTCAATTTATTTCCGGAAATGTTTTCGAGCTCATGAATATTTTGAAAATTTCCCGCAGACGAGAGAAATTTTCTAAAAATATTCATGAGCGAGAAAAAATTTCCGGATATTAATTTGACCCCGCGTGGTATTCGGTAAGCAAATTCCTCACCGAATTGTGGTGGAAAATCAAATATTTTTCGATTCTCTACAATGCAAATTATTTTCTTCAAAGTCACCACCAGCGAAACAAAATGTGTGGTCGACTTGATTGTTGATTTGCCATGGTAACCAAGTGAGACCCTAACCTCGAAATTATTATTTTACTTTTGAAGCTGTCAAGTGGCACGACGTAAAAAAATGTTTCGCAGATAAAATATTCGCCAGAAGATTAAGCAGTATGGAGGCAGTTTATAAACTTTTGCGAGTATTTGCTTAGAATATAGAGGAAGAAACAGTGACCAATTTTCAGTTGTCATTTTAAAATCTCAAAAATTTACTGACTTAATGTTTAATATCTGCTAGACAATAAAAGCCACTTCTGGCAGCCCCCAATGGCAGGGGTGTGAAATTATTTTAGTTAAAATATTAGTCATGGAATTCATGCAGATTAGTTTTAAAAGTATACTAAATGAATAAAAAATTTGCCAGAACATTTTCGTCCCTTCTAATTGTTGACAGAACGCTATAAATATTTAAAAAAAATAGTTTTATTTTATTATTTCATTAGTCTTCAAATTTTAACATGATACAGAAAATATGTACAGAAAACATATTATTTAATGCCAGAAATAAATTTGTGTGATCTGGTTATAATTGTTTCTATTTAGTTTCATAACTTAAATGTTTAAAGTTTAATTACGAATAAATATTTTTGTACTAGCGTGCAAGAGTTTTTTTAATGGCGTTTCAGAAAAACTATGGCCAACTCCCCCGGAATTACCCCAATACTATTACCGAATATCCTAAAAACCGATACATTTTTCGAAATTTGAGGCCCATTAACTCAAACGTAGTTTTAATATGTGTAATGAATATTAAAGAATACATTTTAAGTAATAAAGTATACATTACACATCACTAAATTGTTAGGTTAACTATAGCTTAAATATAAATATTATGGTAATAAAAAATATACGTTCATTAACTGAATTTATCTCATGGGAAGCTATGAGTAATAGTCGTATTGACTATAACCAACACGATAGCGATAGGCGTCGCCACCTGTCATGTCAGGCTTCTTGTGAGGGCAAAATGTGGACTGCGGACAGTCACTTTGCTACTTTGAATGTGAGGGGAGGATTAAATGATAAAATTGATGAAATTTACACGATGATAGAAGAAAGACGGATTGATATTCTTTGTGTAAATGAAACCAAGCGGAAAGGATGTGAATCCACAACACATGGACCTTATACAGCCTACTGGTCAGGAATTCCGGAAACCAGCAGAGGTTCTCAGGGCGTTGGTGTAATACTCTCTGCTAGAATGAATGAATGTGTGACCGACTTTCAATGTGTAAGCCCAAGACTCCTCTGGGTGAGGCTGAAGGTTGGTCTTACTCGTATCTTTTTGCTAAGGGTTTATGCCCCACAAGATGCGCAGTGGAACCAGTCTTTAAAAGCTCAGAAAGAGAGGCGGGAGTTTTGGGATAGTGTGACAGATATTTTTAATGGGTGTAACCAGAATTAAAGAAATGTAATGTTGGGTGATTTTAATAGTTGGGTAGGAGTAAAGCGTGATGGATATGACAGTGTTCTGGGAATGTACGGTGACGGCAGAGTAAATGAAAACGGAGAAAATCTACTTGAAATATGTTTGGAGCAAAATCTTGTGGTAACAAACACAATGTTTAACCATAAAAGGATCCACTTGTACACAAGACAAGACGGACACCAGAGATTTTGATTTTGTAATTGTGGATGAAAGATTGAAAAAGAAAGTAATGGACACTCGGGCATACTGCGGTGCAGGTATTGACACAGACCACTTCTTAGTAATGAGCCGAATAAGAGGTCTCTTTAAGCGGTGGCGCCATCGTGTGCAGGAATCAAGTAGTGTACTAGAGCGTATAAAAGTTGAGAATCAAAAGAGTAACGAATGAAACTGAGGAGATGATATGGGATGTGCAAGCAGGATTTAGAAGAGGAAGGAGATGTATGGATCAGGTCTTTTCCTTACGAGGTATAGTCGAAAAATTCTTGGCTAGAAGTCAGAAGGTCTATTGCGCTTTTATAGACTTGGAAAAGGCCTATGACAGAGTGGTGAGGAGTGAATTGTGGTCTACATTGTCTATGTATGGGGTGAGTGGTAGTTTAATACGAGCACTGAAATCACTTTACGAGAATTCCACTGCTTGTGTCAGGATAAACGGAGCTTGCACGGACTGGTTTAACATCGAAAAAGGTGTGAGACAGGGATGTGTGGCTTCGCCATGGCTGTTTAACTTATACATAGACAATTGTTTAAAAGATCTGAAAGAGAGTGCGTATGGATTAAAAATGAATGATTTGATCGTCAAATGCCTTCTTTACGCCGATGATCAAGTCATATTAGCGTTATCTGAAGAGGAGTTGCAGGCGATGGTTAATGTTATGCATGATTCCCTGAAAATCAAAGGGATTAAAATAAATGTGAGCAAAACGAAAGTAATGGTTTTTAAAAGAGAAGAAAGCATGACAAACTGTGGGGTTTCGATTAAGGGAGAAAGAGTGGAACAAGTTAATGAATGTTTACTAGGGTTCAAAATTTACTAGAGATGGAAAGTATGACAGTGACATTGAGCGAAGGGTGTTGGCAGGAAAACAAATGAATGGGGCACTGCATAGCTTTATAAATAGCCAGAAAGTGTCAAAAAAGGCACGTCTGGCAGTGCATAGAGGTGTGTTGGTTCCTACACTTATGTATGGTAGTGAATGTTGGGTTTGACAGAAGAAGCATGAAAATAGGATTAATGCTGCGGAGATGCAAACAAAACACAAAACACAAGCATGTCTTTTCTCTAGAAAAGCCGATCTCACTGTGCCTAACATAACTGTCAGGAGTAACCATACCACTGAAGTCATCCATATCGATGCTTGGTATAACTATCAGCAATAACCTTTCCTGAGAAAATCACGTGAGGTCCATTGCCAAAAGTGCATTCCAAAAACTTGGTTTTTTGTTTCGTGCCAAGAGCTATTTCACCTCCAGTCAGCTGCTTATGATCTATAAGGCACAGATCCGACCTGTACTGGAGTACTGTTCCCATATTTGGAGTGCAGCACCTAAAAATATCCTGAAGCTACTGGATTCTGTCCAAAAAAGGGCAATTCGTCTCGTCGGTGATGCCTCGCTTACAAACTCGCTCACTTGTCTGGAACACCGTAGAAAAGTTGGCGATTTGTCTCTATTTTATAGATATTTTCATGGGCGATGCTCTTCTGAAATATCAACAATCGTTCCGTCTTTGGCAGTCTCTTCGAGATTAACCCGTCAAGTTCAGTCTTCACACCCCTTCGTGGTCACTTTGGAGACCTGCAGAACATCACTTTCCAAAGACTCATTCATCCAACGAATTGCGAGGCTTTGGAACTCATTGCCTAGGGAGGTGTTCCCCGAGGCATACAACCTCCAGAAATTTAAGAAGAACACCAACTCCTACCTTCTTTCCCTTGGTTCCCACGATGTTCTATGAACATTACAGGATATCCCTTTTCGTGGGAACCAGAACATAAAAAAAAAAGATGAGTAGTCTGAGAAGTATAGCCGGAGTGACTCGGTTGGATAAAGTTAAGAATAGTGAGATAAGAAAACGCTGTGGTGTAAAAGAAGATGTGGTCACAAAGATAGATAAAGGAATGCTTAGATGGTTTGGACACGTAGAAAGGATGGATGAAGGAAGATTGACGAAACAAATTTATAAGGCGAGTGTGAATGGGCAAATCGGTAGAGGTCGACCTCGGAGAACATATCTCGATCAGATCAACATTGTTTTGAAGAAAGGCCAGGTCAAAAGTACCAACAACCGAAGAGCATGTATGAGAGCACTGATGAAAGTAGAGGAAGCAAAATATGTGTGTACGAACCGTAGCAAGTGGAAGGAAGTGGTCTCTGCCTACCCCTATGGGAAAAAGGCGTGACTTTATGTATGTATGTATGTCATTAACTGAAAACCAGTTTAGACACTTTAACATAAATTTGATTGTTGTATAACGGCTACATCCCAATATTATCCTCATACCCCGAATTAAAAGCTTTTGCAATTGTGCTATTTTATTTTTATCACGTAGAAAAAGTATTGTTAAATATTAATCAAAATGGGGTTGAATTAAACTTTTAAAGAGTTAACCAAGCATACATGGACACTCTCTTACATATACGAGAAAAAAAGAAAAGTTTTTTGAATATTTTTTTACAAATAAAATTAGCATGATTATTAAGTTTCAAATTTTTATTAATTATAAAGCCCAAATAATTTATTTTAGTTTCATTTACAACAGCATTTGCCCAGACAATTTGATCATATTTATAAGGTGATGTCAAAATCATACTTTTTGTTTCACTGACATTAAGTTTAAGTTAATTATTAAATAAATATGTTTTTATTTTATTTAAAGACCTATTTATTTTAATAGTTTCCCAAAACAAATTTTTGTGTATACAATAAATGAGTGTATCATCAGCAAAATTATTTATACAGTGTAATCCTGAAGTGTGGTTAATATTATTTAGATAAATAATAAAAAGCAATGGACATAACCTGAGTGCTGTTAGCGAGATTGAGAAGAAACCGCCCCCCAGTTTATTATTATTATTAACGGGGATTTTTTTTTAAAAAGCTCTAAACAAAAAATAAACTCTATCATTAAGAAATTGGATAAATAATCATAATGCGAATAATGAATATTAAACGGGGATACTCTCTGATTGTAACCGTATTTGTAAATGTAATTATAAAAAAGCGTGCTGGCCAACAGGGTAAGTTTAAAGCGATAAATTATGTTAAAGTACTGGAATTTTCCTTTTAATTTAATTCAACGCGATGAGCCCTCGATCAAATTGAATACTAAACAACAACTGTTGATAACATCCTGCAATACGAACGAAACGTTTTAAGTACCAAGAATGATAAAAACAATCACTTAAACGAATTGCTCAAACGGCTCCTGTGAGTCCAATAAATTAATGAAATTAGAAAACAGACAGAACATTAAGCAAAATTAACCAATATCTTTTTAACGGTTAAGCGATAAATTATTTTTTAAGAGAACTAAATCGAATAAATTTTATTATTTAAAAAAACTTTTTTTTTGTTCGGGTTCCCACGAAAAGGGATATCCTGTAATGCTCTTATGCTCAGAGAACATCGTGAGAACTAATGGAAAAAAGGTAAGGATTGGTGTTCTTAAATTTCTGGAGGTTGTATCCCTAAGCAATGTGTTCCAAAGCTTCGCTGAACAAGTCTTTGGAAAGAGATGTTCTGCAGGTCTCCAAAGTGACCACGAAGAGGTGTGAAGTCTGAACTTGACGGGTTAATTTTGAAGAAACAGCTAAAGGGGGAACGATTGTTGATTTTTCAGAAGAGCATCGCCCATAAAAATATCTATAAAATAAAGACAAATCGCTTACTTTTCTATGGTGTTCCAGAGAAGTGAGCGAGTTTGTAAGCGAGGCATCACTGACCAGACGAATTGCCCTTTTTTGGACGGAATCCAGTAATTTCAGGATATGTTTAGGTGCTGCACTCCAAATACTGGAACAGTATTCTAGGTCAGGTCGGATCTGTGCCTTATAGATCATAAGCAGCTGACTGAAAGTGAAATAGCTCTTGGCACGAAACAGAAAGCCAAGTTTTTGGGATGCACATTTGGCAATGGACCTCACCTGATTTTCCCAACAAAGGTTATTGATAGTAATACCAAGCATCGAGATGGATGACTTCATTGGTATGGTTACTCCTGACAATATTATATTGGGCTCAGTCAGATCGGCTTTTCTAGAGAAAAGACATGCTTGTGTTTTATTTGCATTAAATTCTACCAAGTTATTGGATCCCCATTCGAGAATTGTTGCCGAGTCCATATTTATGTTGTTAAGATTTCTTCCTCGTTAATTTCTGGTTTAACGGGCAGATATAGATATAGCCCTGGAAGAGAAAGCGGTTTGGAGGGTACTATCATCTGCGAAGCTGTGTACTGGACATGAAGTTGTTTCCAAGGGGTCGTTGATGTGAAGTAGAAATAGGGTAGAAGCTAGACTTGATCCCTGCGGAACACCAGCATTCATTAGTAGAGAATCAGATAAAACTTCATTAACCACTACATGGTGAGACCTGTTTGAGAAAAAACTATCTAGCAAGGGGGTTAGCTGAGGGGATAAGCCATAAAATGAAAGCTTAGCAAGGAGACCCTGGTACCAAACTCGATTGAATGCTTTGGAGATATCTAATGCCACGGCTAAAGTTTCACCATTTTTTTCTGTAGTTGCTAGGTAGTGTCTTTTTAATTTTTTTAGGGACTGGTTGTACTCTTGCAGTTTACCAGTTGGACGGAAAGAAAGTTTAGTTTTAACTCCCCATATTTTTCTTTTATTTATGTCCAGTCCCTGTTTATTTTTCTTCGCTCAGTATGTGATTGATTTTCGAATGACATATTATCTCTATATTTTCGCGGACCAATGTCAAATTTAGGTACGAGAAGAAGGTAGCTGAATCCTCAAAACGTCACAGACCACAAAATATATACGCCAACGTCAGAATTAATCTCAAAGCCCATTGAAATTTTTATACCATTTCGAAGACGACGCGTTGCATTCCAAATGCGAATAGTGATACGTATGGTGATCAAAAAAATTTTAAACTAAGACATAAGTAGGTACTTGGACTCTAGTACAAATTTACCAACACTGTAGTGTAACTACCACTCATTTCTTTGCTTTTACACTGTCACTTATTTTACTTGTCCTCTTCAGTCTTTTCATCTGGTAGGTGTTGCCGAAAAACTGGATAGCTTCAACATTCACAGGTTTAAGACTCTTAGCAATCTTGGTCATTGTCCGGCCGACAATGAATGACACAGAATGACACTAGTATATAGCAAATTGAGGACTGATACAATACGCTACCTTGTGGCACCCCTACTTTAATTTCTTATATTTTAAAAGAAGGTTCTTCCTGCTTATTTCTTTAGTATTTGTTTATCAAATACGTATAAAATTACATATTTTTTAATGCACTTTAATATTTTATCATTTTATAAAAAATGCTATTAAAAGTTAATGTAATATCATAAAAAATATATTACTTTACCCTTATTGTTTATTATGCAATTTTTTAGTTTTATTAAAATATCTATTAATAATGATAAAAGAATGTCTTATTAAAGTATCTGTATAAATAAAAAAGAAAAATAATTACCAAAAAAGCCACAAATCACAAGGCCACAAGGCAGACCTTATTTAAAATGGTAGGAATAGATTAAAAAAAGTTAGAAATTTATAAAAAGTAAACTGGATATCAGGAAAAAAATCAAGACAAAAAAAGTGAGGCAATATATAAAAAAAAATACCAGGTCTTGACAAGGCCATAATAAAACGGATAAAAAAAAGAGTTTTTTTACAACGGCAAACACTTTCTTTTTAAAAGTATACATTTTATAAGAATAATTATGTTTTTTTGATGACTTTAAATTAAACAATTATAACCAACAATATTTAAACAAAAAAGAATTCAAATTGTTTTTAGAATAAAAAGAAAAAACTAAAATTGTTTAACATACCGCAGCTATAAAATATATGACGTATAATTTTAATTATATTATAATTTATAAGCATATACATATATAAGCTATTTATGAGCTTATTTATAGTTGTCTTGATACAATTTTTAATTTGAATAAATTTGATACTCATACATACATATAGTGACGACTTTTTTCCGTAGGGGTAGGCAGAAACCCCTTCCTTCCACTTGCTACGGTTCTTACACACATCTTTTGCTTCCTCTACTTTCATCAGTGCTCTCATACATGCTCGTCAATTTTTGGTACTCTTGACCTGGCCTTTCTTCAAAACAATGTTGATCTGATCGAGATATGTTCGCCGAGGTCGACCTCTACCGACTTGTCCATTCACACTCGCCTTATAAATTTGTTTCGTCAATCTTCTTTCATCCATCCTTTCTACGTGTCCAAACCATCTAAGCATTCCTTTATCTATCTTTGTTACCACATCTTCTTTTAAACCACAGCGTTTCCTTATCTCACTATTCTTTACTTTATCTAATCGAGTCAAATCCTTAAAAAAAGGTACTAATTGCTATAAAACAAAAGTATATTATGTCAGATTTTTATGAGAATAGTAGATTGTGCTGATAAAAAACAGGAAAATTTTTAGCAATTCTTTTTGTGTGCATCATCGTATCCATTTAATGAAATCATGAATAAATAATTCTTTAATGAATATTAAAAAACCAAATCACCATATACCTAGGTAATAACGTATTCATCACAACAAAATAAAATTAATTATTTCAACTCCAATCAACTTTTTCCGTTTTTATTTAAAGCTTTCGATCATGTATAATTTATTCTAGCTTTTAAATTTCACTTCAATAAACTTGGGGATTTTTTTTATTAATATTTAAATTTTTGTTTTAAAATTTATCGGCTATAGCTCATCCTTTTTCAATCTAATATTGGGTGGTTGAAAGACTAATTACTATTTAAATTATTTTTCGTATGGCGACTACTACATTCTTTTTATTGGGTAGTATTAAAATTTATTTTATTGTTTGTAAAATAATTCTGGTAGTATGAATAATAACTAATCATGACTTATTCTTTTACCTTATTATTTTTTATAATGGTTATTTATTATAGATATGTTCCACGGGATACAGCATATAAATTTGGCTATGGCTTACTATTTTGTAACACCAAGTATTTATATCGTCATTCGTAAGGTCCTCACTCATATTCTAATGAACTAAAAAATAAGTAGGTAGATGATAAATAGTTAAAGCTGTTTTAGTTTAGTTTAAAAAATGCATTTATCCAACAATAAATACTGATTGATTGTGATTTTATTTTTCACTGTATATGATTTTTTTTTACAATGTAAAAATGAATATTTTATAGACTACAGGATTCCAATACATTAAGTCAAATTTATACATATTAAAATTTATAAGCAAAATTTATCAATGCATGAATATTATTTAACAAAAAAGTTTAAAATAAAATACATTATATTCAAATATTTAAATGGACACCAAATTAAAGAACAAAATAAAATCAACTAAATAAGGATTTTATTCTAAACCTTTTAAATGAAATTTGCTTACAATGTATATCAATTAGTAAAATATTTTATGCTGTACAATTTAAATATATATTTTTTAAAAAGTTATTTAAAATTGAAAAATGATCTAGAAGAAAATGCAGAAGCGGACCTCATCTAAAATTATGGCGAACGCGACATAGTGATTCACCAAAATTTACATTGTTTTTACTTACGTTTACAAAAGTTGTTTTCTTATTGTTGAAATGGTTATACAATATATAACCATGTCATTAATAAAATGCAGTAACTATTTAGAATTCTAGTAAAGACAATCTGTGACAGGCGCTAGGGTTCATTTATTTCTTTATTAATAGATACGTTAGTCCTGTGAGCCTCTAGCACCACATCTCACATGCATTTTTCGTTTATCCTGTTTTTTAATTGTCCATTATTTTGAACCATATAGTAGTACCGAAAATACCAGTGATTTTAATATTTACTTTTTAGTGTTTAGAGTTATATCACTATCCGTCCATGTTCTTTGAAGTTCTCTTACGGTTCGTCTGGCCATTTCACATCTCTGTTTATTTCTTTTGTGCAGGCACCATCGTTTGTAATGAGTGCTTCTAGATTTATATATATTGGCTGACGACCTCGTATCCATCTATATGTCTTATGTCCGTATTATTGTTGTTGTCTCAGTCTATAATAATGATTTTTGTTGATTTCCAGTTCATAGCTCTCACTTTCTGTTTTCAATTTCTGCAGCAGGCCTGTATATAATCGTCGAATCACTATTCCACATTATTGCAGTGCTACTATTGTAAAAGTTTTGAATCACATTCAAAACCTATGGATACCAATTTTAATTTTTTTTTAAATGCATTACCGTTTTAATAAAAGTTTTATGAGAAAATATTGCTCAATTCATAATTTGAATATTTTCTGTATTAACCGCACCTGTTACCTACCGGTTTCGTTAGAAATGTATTTTCGAAGCAATAAATAGGTATCATTAGCATAAAGTTTCGATAAAATCTCTCCGTCGTAGCATTATTATCGAATTGGGAGGTCGTAAGCGCAACATTCTGCGGTAGAGTGAATTTCGAGTTTAAAATTAAATGCTATGACTTTGAAAGTAAGTCGATGTTTGCATAACTGCATGGAAAAATTGAACAAAACGTTCTTTTTCCATAGAACTACCTACGAGGGTGGTCCGATAAGTTTTTAGCCTACGAATGAAAAACAAAAATTTGAAAAAAATGGCGATTTCTTTTTTAATATAGTCTTCTTTTAATATATAATATAAAGAATATGAAGTAATAAACACCATAATAGCAATAAAGTAACAATATCTAGGACATATAATGAGAGGACAGCAGTATGAGATGCTTGGACTAATTATGCAAGGAAAGATAAAGGGAAGAAGAAGCGTTAGTAGAAGAAGAATTTTATGGTAAATAAATTTAAGCAATTTGTTTAACTGTAGCTCAATAAAACTTTTCAAAGTGGCGGCAAATAAAGTAAGACTAGCAATGATGATATTTAACCTCCGATAGAAAATGGAATCCAAAGAAGAAGAAAGTCTTCTTTAAGTTCGATACACTTGACCCAGCTATAATCCAACTTTTTTAAACAGTCTGAAAAATACGTTTTCTCTAGGTTTTTTCTTAATTCATTAAGATTTGTATCTATCTTAAATCTGATTATCTGAAAGGCCACGGGAATAATTTGATCTTGGAGAAGCTGTAGATATTTGACAGCGTTTAGGTTACTATCGATATAAAAGGGACCTTAGATATAGTCTCCTAAAATTTTTGTTCAAACAGTTTTTGTAGGTATTGATTACGCACAGAAAAACTAAAATACTAATTTTTTTCTGTTTTTTAAAAAAACATGATTTTTATTTTGCTGCCATCACGGTTTCACAAAATTCCATCGGTGTAATGTAGTCCTCGGGAAAAAT
Source organism: Agelastica alni (assembly GCA_950111635.1). Lineage (NCBI taxonomy): Eukaryota > Metazoa > Arthropoda > Insecta > Coleoptera > Chrysomelidae > Agelastica > Agelastica alni. The sequence goes on from OX467715.1 coordinate 10,335,494, forward strand.
TTGCTGAGTTTTCTTTAACAATGGTATTCAATTCTTTTTAAAATTTTCCCAACAGTTCTGTCACTCGTATAAATTTTAAAGCAATTTATCGGCTCGTACAAGGTTCACTTGTTTCCACATCTATTTCTCTACTTTGACACTCTTCATTAATTGGGTTTATACGTGGTACATCGATTTTTTTACATTTTCGACAATTCTGAACACATCCACGTTTCTCAAACTTTTAAATAATTCCACAGAGACGGAATTAGCTTATTTTCATAAAGCAATAATAAATAAATTTATTGTTTCTCGAATTAAATGACCTCCAAAATACCGCTTTAAAATTTATATCTTTTTTTCCTCTGGGTACATTTTAAAAGTAGTAAGAAATTATTTATTTTTAATCGTTATGGCTTACCTTCGCAACTCTAAAGTGGCGACTGACGACTAATACGATTGAAAAGTACATATGCAAGTCGTTAGAAACGACTACCTTAATCCAAGTTAAATACATAATTAATTGTCGAGAACATTTAATAAATTTTAAAGTACATTTCACTGTTACGCAATAAAATAACGTACGTTTCACAAAAATTTTACCACATCTGTATAATAACGATCATGGGTGGAGGCAAAATATTAAAGTATTAGATCTGGATAATCTTAGTTTCTTTGTAATAGAAAAGTTACTTTCCATTCTGCTGATTGCTTTTTCCGGCTGTTTTAATATGGCTTATACATCGTTCGATTTCTGTAGCAGCCATTCTTTTAAGCTGCACTGATGTAATTGACGATAATGAGATTTCTTTAAGTACACGGTACATTTCTTAATACCTTTTCCGATTATAAAAGTAACGATATTAATTTTAAAGTTTAGAAGAATTTTAACGATATTATCTTGGTTTTGCTACTGGGAGAAGTAATAAAACGTTATTTTGCAAGATTGAAAAGTTCCCAACTATACCAAGTACAATCAATGAGTGCTGATATACTCGTAGTAAAAAAAGTAAGACAATTAATTCGAAAATATCAATACCTTACGACTCGCGGAACCGAAAACTTGTGAAGCAGTTTCGTACCGACCAACTATCCTACTACTATTATAAAAGCGGAAGTTTGTTTGTATGTATGTATGTATGGATGTTTGTTACTCTTTAACGCAAAAAATACTGAATGTAATGATTTGCAACCGAAATGATTATATTCTGCTTCACTCTCACAGGTATCCTCTTCAACATTAATTATTAATTCTTGAATTCTTATCTTTCAATATATTACACTTTAATCAGTTTTGAATTGAATTTTTTTTTTCTTAGCTGCCGCACATCAGCTAGTTGGAATAAGACAATAGAGGCTGCCACTGAGTTATTTACTAATGCCCATATATTTTCAATGGTATATAGCGCTTTTTTGCAAGAGGCTTAATTTTCCTGAGGGGGCCTTCCCAAAGCCCTTCGATGTCAGAAACTTAGCCCGCAAAAAACTGATAAATTTAGCTCGAAGTCTCTGAATCCTGGGCCTCGAATAGATTAAAGGTTATGCACAAAAGATCTGATAGGTCGAGGTGCATGAGAGGTTGCATAGCCTTCTCGACCCCCCCTATAATCTACAATGGTATGGTGGTCAACGCAGTGTTAAAATGTCATGTTTCGCTAGAAGCGTGTCAGCAATATATACCACATTCCATTATCCATTGCTGTATCGCTGCTTTTTTTCATAAAAAATTTGGAAAAGAAACAACCTGTACAATATGGTAGAATGCATTATCTATTACTATTCGTCATGGTAGTCACCTGTTTTACCTCTTAATTCTACTCTTTCCTGAATATTGCTTAAAGGAATTGTTAGAGCTTGTTGTTTTTTCCCTGTTTGTATAATTTTATAAAAATTATAAATAATTTCTGAACCTTGACTTTCTTAAAACTGCTCATGTTGCAGAATGGTATCTATAACAAGGGGATAAACAAATTTTGGTCAAACGCTCCTTGAGTTTTTTAACATTTAGTACAAATAATACAGTAACTAAAAATAATTATCATTTAACTAAATTACATACTTACCTTGTAGATAAAAATCCTCACTTATAGTTTGGAAAATCTCCCCAAAAAATGAAGTCCCACTGACTAGTTCACTAAGAGACAAATTAACAACTTTTTAAAAGTAAAACTCAAATAAACTAACTTGAATTAAAAACACAGCTATTTAACAATAAAATTAAATAAGTTAACTAAAAACGAAAACACAATTAGTAGAAGACAGTCAAAGCGTAAATTTTACCACTGCACATGTATGAGTTTTAGCCGGTAAGAAAATTCACAAGCTTAAGCATTATAATTTAATTAAAAAACCTAAGTTGATCGGAAGCTTTATGATAACTTGTGAATTTAAGGTGAATCAATAGTTATATATGGAGAAATACTGCTTTTGATTTGTAACAGATTTTCTTTTTTTAAAAATTACAAAATGTAATAAAACTAAAAGATTATATATCTGGATTACAGAATAAGTTCTTTCGTCTACGTTCTTTTATTTTAGTGAACAGGTAAGCTTTGCCACACATACATTTCTAGATAGAATTTATTACTTTTTGTTTTAACCAGTAAATCAATTTAATAACTTCCAGGAGCAGACTGAAAACACAAAAAGTTTATACTCCACCTTCACAAATTTCAAACGACAATAATAGATACAACTTAAAAAAAATTCAGCTTTAAAATAAACAAAACAAAAACTAAAGCAATGACCAGAAGTAAAGATATTTTAACAGAAACGTCAACATAAAAATAAAAAAAAATCTGGTGACGAAATAAAAAGAACTTAATACCCAGGAAATCTGGTGACGAAAAAAAATCAATCTGGGAAAGAAATAACGAGAAAAATAACACTAGCCAAACAAGCCTTTGACGAGACAAATTCTCTTCTCACGAATAAGAACTTAAGTACTCGAACGAGACGGATATTCATAAAAACTTACATAGGGAGCATACCCTTATATGGTTGCGTAACTTGGATAACGAGAAAATATGTTAAAAAAAACTTGAATGCTATAAAAATGTGGTTATGGTAAAAGATGACAAAGATAAAATAAATCAAAAATCTTAGCCAAAATGGAGAGAGATTGAAATTTATTAAAATACAGTCACGACCGCAGGGGTAGGCACAGACTACTTCTTTCACACGTCTTTCACTATTTCTACTTTCGCCAGAATTTTTATACATACTCGTAGGTTCTGGTACTTTTGACATGGCCTTTTTTCAAATTTTGATTTGGTCGAGATATCTCGACCTCTACCGACTTGCCCATTCACACTCGCCTCACAAAAATACTAAAATAAATAATAATAAATATCTGTCAATAAATGATGTTTGCTTGATAAAAAATATAGTCCTGATAAGGAGTTTCTTTATTGGCTATTTGTATAATGGGCCTTTTGATACAGTTATCCCTTTTTATAGTCCCATGGCTGTGCAAAAAAAACCACAAGGTGTTAATACCTTTACGTAGGATATTAAAGTTAAAAATCCTTAAAGCGCTTTTTATTTATTCTTCTTTTTAAGTACCATGTCCTTCTAGAACGTTGGTCACCAACAAGGCAATCCTTACTCTGTCTACGGCAAGTCTAAACAGAGAGTTTAAGTTGAGTTTATACCAGTCACGTAGATACTTGAGCCATGATGCTTTTCTGCGGCCCGGTTTTCTTTAACCATAAATTTTTGCCTGCATGATGTTTTGCAGTAATCGGTATTTTAGCTTTTCATAACATGCCCGAAATATTGCAGTTTCCTCCTTTTCATGGTGGTGAGAATTTAGGTGGATTTATTCACTCGAGTATAACCAAGTTGGATACTTTTTCGGTCCTTGAAACTTTTAATATTTTCCTATAAGCCCACATCACAAAGGCTTCAAGTCGTCTTTCTTCGTACTTGTTTAAGTCCAGGCTTTCATGACATAACATCTGAGAAGTCGGAATCTTAGAGTTAACTTCAGATCTCTACAACACAAGACCCTACTCATGTTTATAAATGCTGCTCAAGCCTGCTTAATCCTCGATTTCACTTCAGTTTGACTATCCGCGCTGTTAGTTATTATGCTGCCAAGATATTTGGTTTACTTGCTTCAATAGTTCACCCCCAACTGTTATGTTAGCTATGATATTAGGTTGTTTGCTAATTACTAATACTTTGGTATTTTTTGCATTTAATCCGAGTCCTGCCATTACGCATTTTTCGATGACTGCATCCAGTATCCACTGTAAATCTTCCCGACTGGAGGACAACAGTACCGTATCGTCTACGTAGAGAAGGTTGTTTATGATTTCGCCATTTATAATAATGTCGGCTTGTATATAAGTTAGTGCTTCCCTAAATATTCTTTCAGAGTAAACATTACCGTTTAATCTTTACTTCCGGTGTATCTTTACCATCTATTCTAATCACAGAAGTTTGGTTTCTATAAAAATGTTTAGTTATTCTAATATCCCTTCCGTCCAGTCCTATATGGTCTAAAGTCTCTACCAATACATCATATTTGACCCTGTCGAATGCCTTTTGGAAGTCTATGAAGCATGAATAGACATCAACTGACATATTGCGATTTCTTTGAGCCAGGACATTTATCCCAAATAGAGCCTTCCTTGTGCCGAAGCCATTGCAGAACCCAAATTGCGATTCGCTTAAGTATTCTTCACACTTAGAATAGATCCTGCTATGAATAATTTTGAAATTTTTTTTTAAAGAGTGATTCATTAAGCTGATTGTTCTATAATCAGCACACGTCTTGGCAGTTTTTTTTTGGCAAGGTGACAAATATGGATCTTAGCCAATCGCTTAGTAACTTTCCACTGGTGTATATTTTATTATATAATTCTGTTATCACTTTTAATGCTTCAGTGTTATGGATTAGTTTATATATTTCGCTGGGAATCTCGTCAGGTTTTAAAATAATTTTCATATTGTTTCACTGCTATCGAGTACAATGCATTAAATTTTTCTTCTTCTAGGTGCCATGACCGTTTAACTATCGTTGGCGATTATTCTGGCTATCATGTTTGCAATCATTATTTTGTTGGTAGCCGCTCGAAAAAGTTGTATAGTGGTGAGACCAAACCACTGTCTGAGATTTTTGAGCCAGAAAGTTCTTCGTCTGCCGGGGCGTCTTTTACTATTAATTTTACCCTGTATTATTATTATAAGATGTAGAATGTCATACTTTTCTGGGTGTCTCATGATATGTCCGAAATATTCAAGTTTTCGTTGTTTTACAATATTGACCACTTCTGTATCTTTATGCATTCTTCTAAGCTTCTAAATTTTTACTGATGAAATTCTTGCCAGAAAAATGTCTTGCATCAAACTTTAGTGCAATTTTATTTAAACAGTACTCTGTTTAATCTAAACATAGACGGTTGTTTAAAAGATTTGAAAAAAAGTGCGCATGGTTTAAAAATAAATCTGTGCGCCGATAATCAGGTCATATTAGCATCATATGTGGAGGATTTGCGGGCGATTGTTAATATAATGCATAATGCCTTAAAAATCAAAAGGATAAAAGGAAATGTAAGCAAGACAAAAGAAATTGTTTTTAAAAGAGAAGAAAGCATGACAAACTGCAAGGTGCTAATTGAAGGAGAAAGAGTGGAACAAATTATCGAATTTTATGCTTGGTTTCCAAGTTTACGAGAGACGAAAGGTATGACTGTGACATTGAGCAAAGGGTGTTAACAGGATAACAAATGGATGGGGTCCTGAATAAGTTTATAAGCAGTTAGAAAGTATCATAAAAAGGCACAAATGACTGTGAATAGATAGTGCTGGTCCCTACACTTATGTATGGTGCTGAATGTTGGGTTTGGCAAAAGAAGCATGAAAGTAAGAGCAATGCTGAAAAAATGAGTCTGAGATTAAAACTGAAAAGACTCCGATGGATAAAGTGAAAAATAGTGTGATAACGAAACGCTGTGAAGATGCTTAGATGGTTTGGGCACAAAAAGAGGACGTATAAAGTAAGATTGACGAAACAAGGCGAGTGTGAATTGGTAAGCCGATAGAGGTCGACCTAGGCGAACGTATCTTGATCAGATCGAAATTATTTTAAAGGAAAGCTTGGTCAACAGTATCAGCAACCGACGAGCATGTATAAAAGCGCCAATAGGAGTAAAAGAAGCGAAAGACGTATGTAAGAACCGTAGCAAGTGGAAAAAAATGGTCTCTGCCTACTGCTACGGAAAAATCCGTGACTATACTTATGTATGATACCTTTTAAAAATTTTTTAAGGTATTGTCGAGGCAAGATTTCTAACTGTAAGGTAGATATTTTGACATCGTGTTATATTTTAAAATAAAGAGGAAAAACCCACGTTAACCTCCTGACTAAATCCGTCCACCGAAAGAGGAAACTGATTTAAACGACAAGGGTTATGTCTATTGAATCGCTCTGAAAAGGGTATCCTTTGTTATCCTTTCTTAGGATCTTCAGAGAAGCGATTTAGACGTGCGATATATATCAAGGACTACTAGATAATTCTACAGCAAATTAACCTCGACCAATCCCATTAGAGAGACAGAGATAGCAATTAACTTGTTAGGAAATTTGTTTTTGTACGAAATACAGTCAAACAACTAACCAATATTAGAATCTAATGGATTAATTCCGTATGTGTTGGGTTTACACACTGAGAAAACGCGACTGAAAAAAATTGAATTTTGGTGCCCCACAAATAATGTTTGAAAAAATTCTTGAAAAAAAAACAAAAGTTCCATTGTACTAATTAATTTTAAATTAGTTAAAATCAGACAAATGTTTGGTATTTTTTTGTTTTGTCGCTGAAGAAAGTTTTTTCAGTGTATGCAAGATTTTAATTTCGAAGTACGTACCTATCAACCTGTTTTAGGTTTTGCTTACAAACTATTGTAAACTCGAAGCTATTGATGTTTTAAATTAATTTAAATTGCTTAGTTTTACTAATTACAACAAAAAATAAAACAAAAGCCTCCTTTTCGGTACAATGAAGTTAGTTAATTACTTTCTAGAGAAATACCCCCGAGCAATGGGACGTTAAATAAAACAAAATGAGATAAGTGAAAATATGAATAGAAGAATAAAACGTTTTGGAACTACAGAAAGAACTCACCAAACTGTTAAAGATAATTAGATCCGAAACCATACCAGACGAATGGAGAGTATCTATACCTAAAATAAAAACAATAGTAAATAAGATAAAAATTAAAAGCACTGAAAGCGAGGGAATTCATATTTCCGGCATTTACAATGCAACAGAAGTAGCTTGGCGGGCGACTAGCCTTTAAAATAACAAATATTCGGCTGAATATACTTCACATTCGTAAACTTCTTCCTCCGATTGTACTCTTGAGACTCACGATTACTGAAAATTTCGTCGTCGCCGATAGGATCGTTATTCGAATGTTTTCGTTGTGCGCAGATTTGTGTGTTCTTCGCCCGCCAAGCTACTTCTGTTGCACTGTACTTGGGTGTTAATTATTTGACATTTCCAAAAAATAAATCTTAAATAGATCTGAAATTTACGATCTTACAACAAACAAATAAAAAAAAGTAACATTATTATTTATACAAAAACATTACCATTATAATGTAAGCACTGCAGCAGAAATAGAGAAAGCATGAGCATTAAAACCAGAGAGATTCTCTAAAACTGAATTTCTCTGGCACGTCTTGTTTATATGCGCATATTCAAACTCAGATTATTATTACCGACAATACACTAAGGAGTATGAAATTTTCCATAAATGGCGAAATATCGGAGAGTAATAACATTTTATTAAGGATAATATAACTTTTTAGTACCGCAATATCATAGTTCTACAGAGTTGCAGAGATATTAGGGGTTTACCAGGATTATTGGAATAAGCATGAAGTTGTTCATTACGAAAATATTAACTGTAGGTAACTTGTAAGTGATTATTTTTTAAATTGGACTCGTTTAAAATTTTTGTTTGGGTTAGGTTATTAGAAAAAACAATAAATACCTGAAATGATGCTAACATTGAAATATGTTAGTCAGGGTTACCACAATATTAAAGATAATTTTTTATAAATATAGAAATACATAAAAAGCCCACGTTTCGCCCTCATGGGGAGCAAGGCGTGATGGGTGGCAAGCCGTCGTTTTGGCTTAATACACCTATAAATTATAGCTTTCCATGAGATATACCCAATTTATTTAAAATAAATACATAACAGATATCACAAATTAAAATTAAACTTAAATAGATGTCAAAAAATTTCAAACTGACAAAAAACTTAAAATTCTAAAGAAATGTTTTGGAAAATATATTTAACGCACTCATGAAAAACTTCAGCAAATCAAATCAAATAAAATGTATACTAAAAATAAATGTATAGTAGATTTAACCAAGTTAGAAATAAATTAAATGTCAAATTTTTTTAAATTAACGTACAAAATAAAAATTTTAAAAAATCTTAAGAGATATATTAAATATGCTCAAGGAAAATTCCTGCAAATCTTTTGATAGAAACACACTTACTCTACCGGATAATTTAGTAAATCTTTTGCTAAAAATGCACTTACTCTTTAATAACACAAAGCACTTTACTAATTTAAACTTAAATCAAACTTTTAAATGTTTGTCCTCAAATTTTCAACCTTCCTTTTTTACAATTAACAAAAATATCAGTTCAATATTTCTTAAAAAATCGGAATTTTTTTTTAGTAAATGTTTATAACAATCTTTCTGGTTCAGCCAAGAATCGTAAGAAATATTTTTTAATGTGCAGTTTATTTTTTTACAATTGCATCCTATAGATATTTCAAATTGACCCAATTTTCAAAATGGCGTTTTTCCATTGGCGAGCCAAAAATGACACTTAGATCGAATAATAACGATCTAAAATTGCTTAAATTTTTTAATAAGAACGAGCAAAAGGTGCAGACCATGTAACCTACGCTATTCAATTTTATAGCCCAACCGTCGGTCTTTGTTATAAAAAGGAATGAAAAGATAGAAAAGAATAAAAATTGGAAAAGGGGAGCTTTAAAAGGCCATTGATAAAATTATTCGTGATGAATTGTTCTTGCAAAAAAGAGATTTGAATTTAATATTTTCCAGGAAGTTCGCCCGAGCTTGCGAGGCTCTTGTAATAAATGATAGATCATTACAAAGGTGGGCAAATAAATATTTTAACGACTTTATTTTTAAAACCTTCAGTGCTTAAACTTTATAAAATTACTATTTAAGAGTCTTGATTTGTCAAGGAAAATATGGAAAATGCTTCAGAACAGAAAAAACAAGTTAACGAGTTCGTACAGACCAAAGGAGTGCCAATAGAGACTGTAGTGCCCTAACCCAATATTTAAAATATATAAAAATGTTAAATAAGAGCCCAATGAACTCGGTTGATCATTTACGGGAATTTTAAACATCAATCCAATGAACTCTGTTAGAATGTTTAGTTAACGCACGTACTGTTTATATTTCATGTTGCTCTTGAAATTACTAATAATCTATCTTTATGTATATATTGGGGTTTACGCCCGGTAGGATGACAATGTTTATGTTTACTATTGTTGATCGATATATGTTGAGTCAGCACCCACTCGCCGGTCAAGTTCAACGATATTAGTAAACAATTTGCAACGATGAGTCGTACGTATAATAAATGTTTTTAAATTGTAACGTTCCTCTTTTATTATCGGGAGTTTTCCCGTTACCTACAACGTACCTAACGAGCAAAGGACCTAATATACCACATGGCAATCCTCACACATTACAAGACATAGCAACAGCATGTAAAAGAGCTTTACGATGCTCAATATAAACGAATACGAAACAGATATAAGTGGTACAGTCACTGACGACGAGATAGAAGCAAAACTCAAAAAATGAAAAAACAGAAGATCACCCGGGCCGCACGGCATCCCCAACGAGCTTTTAAAATATGGAGGCCCCGAACTCGCAGGAAAACTATCGCAACTGTTTAACAAAATCTTAAACGAAACGGAAACACCAGATGAATGGCATAATAGCATCACTATACCCATATTTAAGAAAGGACTAAAAACCTGCTCAGAAAACTATAGAGGAATAACCCTCTTAAATACTATTCACGAGTATTCTCAAGGACAAACTGGAAACGCAAATTAAGAATTCTAAAGAACAACAGTGCTTCACAAAGGGACGGTCAAATACTGACGCAGTATTTATAATAAAACAAATAAAAGAAAAGGCTATAGAGTACAGTATGCCAGCGTCTATTTGCTTCATTAACATTAACCTAACAATGTCGTTTGACAGGGTTCGTTTGAGAGACATTCTACATATATTAATAGAAAATAAGGCACCGGCGAACATAACAAGGATAAACCATAACCTAAATAACAATAACGTAACAAAGGTTAAAGCAGGAGATCAATTCACTGAAAACATCCCAATACCAGGAGGAATTAGACAGGTTGACAGTCTAAGTCTCTTTTTGTTTAATCTTCTCATGGATAAAATTATAAATAAAGTAACAGATTTTAACCTCGGATACAGACTTGCCAACAAAAGAATTGGTATGGTGTGTTACGTCGATGATGCAGCAATTATTTCCGAATCAGAAAACGATCTACAGAGCCAACACTTCCAGTTCTTCCAAGTAAGCCGCCAACTCAATATAAACATTTCTATCAAAAAAACCAAATGTATGACAATCGCGAAAGATCCGCTCAGATGTAAGCTAGTGGTGGAGGACAATCCCATAGAACAGGTGATGCAATTTAGATATCTGGGCATAGACATATCAAGCACCCACGATCCAGTTAATGACCTGAGGAGCCAGATTAACAAAGCATCCGCACTATCAGGATGCCTACGAGATATAGTCTGGTCAAACCCGTACATGCGCAAAGATAGCAAAATTAGAATCTATAAGACTTTGTATCAGACCGATTATGACGTACGGTACAAAAGTCCGCGAAGACACCAACAAGACGAAACACATGCTAAGGATGGCTGAAATGAAAACACTGAGAACAATAGTGAGGAAAACAAGAAGAGACAGAGTAACAAATGCAGATATCAGAGAACAATGCTAAATACAAGATATTGTGAGATGGGGAAGACAACGTAAGAGGAAGTGGTACAACCATGTAAGACGGATGAACGAGAACAGACTTCCGAAAATAGTCCTATAAAACAACCCGCCCGGCTCAAGAATTTCCGGGAGGCCACCTAAAAGATAGAAAAATAGTTGGCAATCTACCTCTCAGGAAAAGATGCAGATGCAGCTTCAGAATTAACAGGTCGACAGATCTCCAAAAAGTAAAAGAAGAAGATTTGTCATTAAAAACTAAATTTGTTTTGCCTATGCATTTTATAAAACGACGGATTTTTGCAGAAGTTATAAACATGATTTTCGACAATTTATTATTGTTAACATGCACCATTCACGTTTTCTTCTTTAATGGAAGTAAAAAACAAACAAAAATACTGTGACAGCATTTTAGTATAGTATGTCCCATCTCATTTTTAAAATATAAAAAAAAGATCCCATTAAAAGCCATAAAATCTTCCAAAGAAATCGACCAGTGGCGTATCAATTTTATTTTTAAATCTATTAAAATTTGCCGAAGTGTTTCTAATGATTTTTATTTAAAATCGTTAAAATCTTGCAATTTGTTAAAAATAATTTCTAATGCTGAGACTTGATTTTCTTTGTACGTATTGTAAACTGTTTGTCGAATTACATCTTTAGATGCATGATTTATCCGACGGATGACGATACGTTTTCGTTTTTTATCGTGTTCAATCACAACGCCTCGTTTAATTACCAAATAAATTGTGTAATTTTCGGTAAGTTGCATATTATTTAAAATATTTTATCTTAAGTTAAATTGAAATTTTCAGATTTTAAGCATGAATAGAGATACATTTAAAATTTTTTGTTAAACTTGAATATGCAAATCTTGATTTATAAATTCCCAAAATTGTCCCACTTTTATTATTATTAATTAGAATTGCATTATTAAGATGTCTTTTATTATTAATTTAGATATTATCATTACTTATAATTACAATATTACCAGCAATTTTAAAGTCAATTAAACAGAACACATTAGCATGTTTTTATTATAAACTACTGGACCAAATTATATCTTCCAGCAAATTTTTTAAATTTGTAAATCTAAACGAATTATGCATAGCCTACTATTCAATTACTCGATAAACTTCGGACATTAGAACAAAAAAATTAACTATTTTTGGATAATTTTATGATGTTGCGTAAAGTTTGACCGGGCTATTATTTTAATTATAGTCCGTTCATAATTTGTCGATAGCACAAAATGTGCGTCCAAGTCATAAAACGGCCGTAATAGTCGTAAAATCATAGGCGGAGGTTCCTGAGGTGTTTATCCATGTCCGTACACAATTTGTTGATAGCTCACTGCAAGTTTGACCCTCATTAGGTTTAGTACGTTTTTGATCGCATTTAATTTACGGCTCGTTGGTGTTTCGGCGTCTACGGCAGTAATTAACGTCTCTAATATTTATTTTGCGAATTTTGTGCAGTGCGTGAGTAACTTTTTTTCATATTCCTACAAACATATACGTACCTTTCGTTCCTGCTTGTTTTGTTTGATTGCTTGCGATGGCTTCGTCATCATCATCAACATCATCAAGTTTTACACCGGTACTGTTGCGTACAGTCAGTTCACCAAGAGAGAAGACTATTGTTTTGAACGTTCACGATGCTCTGCTTTCTCAGAATTCCACAAACACTGTTCAGAACATAATCAAGAGTTGTGCCCACATGACGGGCGTAGGGGAGTCAACAATATATAGGTTCCTATCAGAAAGAAAAAAACAAGGTATAGCTAACCCAAATACAAACGAATACTTAAAGAGGGGGAGAAAACCTATTGAAATTGATGAATTTGCCAAAAATGGTATTCGAAGGAAAATTCACGAATTTTTTTACAAAAAAGAAATACCCAACTTAAACAAAATTTTACAAGAAGTTAGAGACGACCCGGATTTGCCTCATGTCGGACGAACCAAATTGTGGCAAGTTTTAAAAGAATTAAATTTCCGGTGGGAGAAATCAGACCGAAAATCACTTTTGATTGACCGGGAAGAGATAATATGTTGGAGAAGAAAGTATCTAAGATCTATACGAAAATTTCGGGCTGAAGGAAAGCCAATTTACTATCAGGACGAAACGTGGGTAAACGCAGGTCATACTCTCACAAAAATTTGGTCAGATAAAAATATATCAAGCTCCAGGCAAGCCTTTATGGAAGGTTGGTCTACTGGTATTTCCCCACCCTCTGGTAAAGGCAGTAGATTAATAGTTTCTCACATTGGCAGTGAAAAAGGATTTGATAAGCATGGTTTGTTGGAATTTCAATCCAAAAGCACAAAAGACTATCACGAGGAGATGACAGCTGATGTTTTCGAAGAGTATTTTGAGCAGATGATTGAACATATACCACCAAACTCAATTATAGTATTAGATAATGCACCTTATCATTCACGACTAGTAGAAAGACTTCCAACGACTGCGTGGAAGAAACAGGATATCATTGAATGGCTGCGGAATAAGTCCCTGCCTTACAAAGATGGAATGGTTAAAGCAGAACTTTTAAAAATTGCCCGGCAACACAAATCTAAGTTCAAGAAATACGTAGTTGACAAAATGGCGGAAAGACGAAACATCACAGTCCTTAGACCCTACCACTGCGAATTAAATCCAATTGAACTCATTTGGGCACAAATGAAAAGCTATGTGGCTAGAAAAAATACGTCATATAAAATACAAGCTGTACGTGAATTGTTATATGAGTCTTTACAACATATTACAGAACAAAATTGGCGAGATGCAGTAAGACATGTAATAGAAGAAGAACAAAAAATGTGGGATCTTGACAATATAATTGATGCGACTGTAGAGACACAACCGCTAATTATTAACCTGCAAGACGACTCGGATTCCGAAGATGATCCTGTTTATTTTGAATTTGAATAGTTTTGTAAGTAATCGTAGTTTATATCATTTAAAAATAGGTATTAATTAAATAAATGTATCTTTTACAAATTGCAAGTAACTTTTTATTTTTAAATAAAATAAAGAAATTTTATTAAAATAAAAATACAATTTACAGTACCTACACTTTAAGAATATTAATATATTTATTTATTTAAAGTAACGTAATGATTTAATCATATACTCTACGACACTGGTCAGTCACTTCCACTCAAAATACCTACATAATCGGATTAAAAGTTCTATAGCTGTATTGTATTTCTTCAGATACAAGGTGGGTTAGTCGAAAACATCTTAAACTGCCAGTTTTAGGTTGGTTTTTGTTATTATATCATACTACCTGTCCTCTCTGTATTTCAGTTCTCTAATGAGGGTCAAACTTGCAGTGAGCTATCAACAAATTGTGTACGGACTATAAATCATTTTAATTTCGGACTATTTTCAAATTATTTAAAAGTTAAAATACCTAAAATATGTATATACCGAGCTATGTACGTGTATGTTTAAAATTGGGGCTATTAGTTTTGTAAAAGAGGCCCTCATTTATTCAACCAGTTAAAATGTTCTATATAGTTATTTTATGAAATGCGCATTAAACTTTATCAGTATGAAATATGTTACTCTGAAATTTAAAATTATTCTTATCTAAAAACCCCGAGCTATTTGATATTATAATCCTGCTAGAGAAATTATCCGGGGAACTCAGTATTATACATTTAACAGACGAACTACCCCAATGCGACATTTTTACTGTCACGGTCTCCACTTTTAGCATCTCTTTTTATCATTATACTAAACTTACCTTTTGAATTTTGCATTGGAGCTCAAATTTAAATTTCCAGTGGTAGAATATAGGAGGAGTAAATCCATTAAAGAGGTACGCCACTCTGATCCAATTAAATTCAATATACGCCATTTTTATTATTTTTTTTTTCAGTTTAAAGTTTCATTTATCACTTTTATATTTTCGGTGATACGCGGATATAATGTTTTTTTTTTACCACGAACCTAATTATAGTTGAAGTCATATTTAATTTTTTTTATTATTATTTATATATCTACATAAATTCACAAAGACACCGCATTCATAAATATACAAGCGCAAAGTTATCGAACAAAAAAGGAAATATTATTTCTGACTTTAACCATACACTTAAATCAAAATGATTTTTTGGTAATATTTTTTTAACAATAACTAATCTTCACAAATCGATTGTATATTTTAATCCTGTATTTAGAAAATATACGCGTGACACAACCAATTCAGTGGAGTTCCCCAGGGCTTCGTTTTAGGGCCTCTGCTTTTTGTGGCTTACACAAGTGACTTGCAACATCACATTTAGATCAACATGGCATTTTACGCATATTGACACCAAAATCTACTCAGATCCTACCTCAAACTCGTGTTATCTCCAGCACGATCTTAATTCTATTGCCAAATGGTCTGCTGACTGGATGCTTCCTCTGAATATGGAAAAGTGTATAGTAATGCATATTGGTAAGAACAACCCGAGACTAAATTAAAACATTCATAATTTCACTATTAAGTCAATACATTCTTATGGGCGTGTAAGGCCATCTTATTCCGAAAGGCTGAACATAGCCAACATTAACACTTTTGATCAACGTCGCCTTCGATGAGACCTTATTTTAACATTAAGAATTGTAAAATATAATTACGGAAATCTGGAAGACTTGTTGTACTTGCTTAATAATGATGACCGACTGAGAAGACACAGCTACAAATTAAAAATGGGAACATTTAAATGCAGTTCTAGAAAAACATTTTTAAGTAATAGAATATTTCACACATGGAACAGCCTACCACCGAACATAGTAAATGTTGAGAGTGTTAACATTTTTAAAAACAAATTAGATAAGTTTTTACAGGAATAATTTGTTTAATGTTCATTGTATAGTTGTTTTATGGTCTTCTTAGGATCTTAATTTGTAAGTATTTAAGATATTATTTTGTGTTCTTAAGATACTCAAATTTAATTTATGTTGTTTGTAACTGGACTCATAGGTCTTACTAGACCTTAGTCCTTATTGGATTTATATATATATATATATATATATATATATATCGCGTTAAAACGTGCGTCGGCGTTTTGCGATTCCTAATCTCCATTCCTCTCTATTTGTCCACATGTCCTCTCTCAGATCTCTCTCTTCCATCTCTTTTTGTATGCCTTCTCTCCAGCTCTTTCGTGGTCTTCCTCTTCTTCTTCTTCCTCTGGGGTTCCACTGTAATATTTTCTTTGGGATTCTGTCTGGTGGCATTCTTTGAACATGCCCGTACCATATCAACTGTTTAGTTCTTATTTCGTCTGTGATGTCGTGCTGTACTCCCATTATTTGTTTTATCCTCTCATTTGTAACTCTTTCTAGTCTTGATTTCCCCGCTGCTCGTCTCCAGTAATCCATTTCTGTGGCTCTAATTTTTCTTTCGATCTTTTCTTTCAAAGGCCATACTTCGCAACCGTACATTATTATGCTCTTCACTATAGTGTCGTAAATTCTTTTTTTGTTGTTGTTACTTATTGTTCTATCCCACAGTACTCCGTTTAACATTGATATTGCTCTTCTTCCTTTCATATTTCTGTCCAATATTGCTTCTTCGAGTGTCCCATCCTTTGATATTCTCATTCCTAAGTAATTGTAAGCTGACGTGTGTTTGATTTTTTGTCCATTTGATAATTGTAAGTCCTGTTGCACTCCCCCAATACACATATATTCCGTTTTTTCTACATTAACCTCTAGTCCCCAAATTCTCTAAGTTTTCGTGTCATATACTCTGTGTCGTCTATGTCTTGGCCGACTATAATTTGATCGTCTGCGAATGAGAGTGTGTATAATGTTGTGTCCTCATCTAAAGGTATGCCCATGTTTTGGCATTTCCGTTTCCAATTCGCTAGTGCCCGTTCCAAATATATTTTAAATAATGTTGGTGACAAGCAACACCCTTGTTTCAGCCCTTTTGTGATATTAAACCCTGTTGTTAGGTTTTGTCCAACTTTAATTCTTGATTTGGTTTTATTGTATAATGACTTTACTCCTTTTATCAGTTCAATATTAATGTTGGAAGTTTCCAGAGTTTCCCAAAGTTTAATTAAGGGTACGCTGTCGTATGCTTTCTTTAGGTCAACGTACAGTATATGGATCTCTTGATTGAATGCTAGTTTTTTTTCTATAATTTGTGTTAGTGAGAATAGATGGTCAATCGTTGATCTTCCCGCTCTAAATCCGGCTTGCTCTTCTGCTTCCATTTCCGTGTATTCCCTTTCGATTCTGTTTTTTAAGATCTTGCCATATATTCTACTGATTGTGTTTGTTACGGCAATTCCTCGATAATTGTCGCATTTGCTTTTGTCCCCCTTTTTGTGTATTGTTGACATTTGTGATATTTTCCATTCTTCTGGGACTTCGGACTGATTAATACACCTTTGAAATAGATCTTGCAGCATTTTATATAATTTATCTGTTCCGTATTTAAATAATTCTCCTACAATATTTCCTGGGCCCGGGGCTTTGTTATTTTTTAAAGATTTACATACTTCCTTCACTTCTTTTGTATTAATTCTAATAGGGGATCCTTGCGTATTAATTCTATCATTCATATATTCTGTCTTCTTAAATTCTTCTCTGTCTTCAGTTAACATTTTTTCGAAGTATTGTTGCCAATTTTGTGCTGTTATTGGTGAGATTATGTCCTTGGTATTATCTTTCCTCATGTTTTTTAGTATTCTCCAGCTTTCTGTACTTCTTCTACCTCCCACATACGTATTTATTCTAGAACATGTTCTTTCCCATTTCTCATTCTTTTTTCTGCAAACTAATTTTCTAACTCTCGCTTGTGCTTCTTTAAATTTTATTTTGTCTTCTATAGTTTTTGAGCTTAGGTGTTTTTGGTATTTCTTTCTTTTTTCGTTTATTTCTATTTCTATTTCTTGGTCCCACTTATTGGATTTATAATATTAATAATTTAATATTAAGCATATCTTTTTTGTCATTATTTAAAATTCACCTCCTACATTTTTCATTAGCACGAAAATCCGAGTGATAGAGGATATATAAGCATTTCGTCTAATCGCCCTAAACAAACAAAAACCGAACGGTCCAATCAATCATTTTACATTATTAATTCCGTGGCTTGAGCAACCGCTTATAGGAATATGATTAATTACTGACAGATGAAGTGGGTGTATTTTACTAGATGATGCGATTTAATGGGGTCTTCTCATCCTTCCATTTTTCGTTTTCCGCGTTGGCGAGGAAAAATAGGTCACCGTTTCGTAGGAAAAGGTACAACTTTATCCAGATGGATGCCTACTGGTCCGCATACAGACAAATTAATGTATTTAAACGCTAAATAGGATTAACCTCACCAATTATTTAAATAAAAACGGTTATTTTTCACAAGGCATTGTACAATATTGTAAAAAAAATATTAACAAAAAATTACCTCTACAGTAACGACACATTTGTTTTTATTTATTCATTAAAATCAGAATGGATTACACTATTTACAAATTTTGTAAACCTACAGAGATAAACAAAGTTACCTGTTTGCAGACTGTTAACTTAAAACTAGTCAGAAATATTTCCTATTCAATATTCCTTATTAACTTCCCAGTAGGAAGTTATAGTAATAGGTCCGATGTGCGAGTATGTTCGAATGTGCGTTTGGAATTATTTTTCGTCTCGATTATCTCGAGAACAAAATGATATCGACGTGGGACCAATTATTGCATT
This sequence comes from Agelastica alni, assembly GCA_950111635.1. NCBI lineage: Eukaryota > Metazoa > Arthropoda > Insecta > Coleoptera > Chrysomelidae > Agelastica > Agelastica alni. The sequence goes on from OX467715.1 coordinate 10,354,251, forward strand.
CGACGCATAATTACGCAACTTAGAACTGAGATTAGAACTGAGAACTTGGATTTTCAGCAAAATCGGTCAAGCTGTTGCCACGTCTTTTAGTTCTCTAAAGAGTACTCTGCCAGCGGTCTCTCTACTGGCAAATTATGCCCGAGCTCAGCCGTAGAGGGTAGAAGAAAAAAATATAAAAGTGAGCCGCGCCACCGACTTAGACGGTACAAGCCGGAAACCCCTAGATCTAGTAGGCACTAGCAGAGCCACACGATAAACAACAAACAATTATGGTGAACTAGATAAATAAAACTATATTTACAATTCCTGCAATATATTAATTAAGTAAAAATTATGTTCTGATTTTTTACAACAAATTCTGTATTTTCGTAAAGTGGATTAAACGAATTTAATACACTTTTCTTAAAATAATATTTAAATTAATTATAACAATCTTTCAGACAATAATAAAAACCTAATGATGTACAAAAGAGAATTAAAAAACAACGAAAAAAAATGTTCACAATATTTAAAATTTCGAAAATAATTGGTTTTACATAGAATTCCTGATAGCAAAAGATTAACAAAAAAAAAATACAAAATAAATGGACATGCAACAAAAATAATAATTTGAAACCCTCACAATAACCACATAAATTATATTCAGTAATGTATAAATTCAGATTCAACTTGGAGCAGGTACAAATTTAATGAAAAATAATTTGTTACTTTTAAACTATTGAAAACACTTAGATCAAGCACATAATAACTGATAAGTTGATAAAATTAAACTCAATACTATGTAACCAATTGAAAACTTCATTAAGACGCCACTGTTACATCGATGATCCAAGAACAGAAACACCAAGTAGTATTTTTAAAGATTTACACTGTTAAAACAATCGAGCTTATTTTAAAAATATTTTTTTTACGATGGCTGTCCTTCAAAATAGCAATATTGTAGGATATTTACAAATAAGTATGAATAAACGTTCTTACTTGGACACAAAGAACTCTTGAGAATATTATTTTAATCAACGTTCAGCCTTGGCATATTATCCAATGCAATAAATAGTTTTCAACAGTGTACCATATTAATAAATTAAAACAAAACTTAATCGTGGTGTCAAAAATAAGTCACGTCGTTTAAATATACTAAAATAAATCACTTGTAACCTTTGGATACACGAATTCACGAATCCTGTGGCCTACTCCTGGCCGGTTTGAATTATGGAACAGCACCTGCTACTTAACAATGGCTTCACTCCATCAGATCCCGCACGCGGTCATTTTAACTCGACCCCAATATCCAAAATATCCACCACAAAGACACGACAGAATGGTCAAGTTAAAAATTAAATGGTTTTTCTTCAAAACCCAATTAAGATGGCCCAAATACAGCCAGATATGAAAGAAAAAACCGTAGAAGTTCTGCTCACGTGTTAATATCAAATCGTTCCAAAAACTCTCACCCGACCTCCACAACTGACACCAAGCGACTATTCCCCACTCCTTACTCCCAGGCCGGATATCAGAAAAATGACACGGAACCCACGTCAGCCAACCTTTGCAAATCTATGTTCCCAACTCATAATCGCGCTCGTCCGTGTTGATAGCCAGCCCATCCACACAGAGAAGCAAACCAAACAATAATATAGCTGACAACACACGACGATCAAGGCCAAAAATCAAGGCGAAATCTAATACAAAGACTTCCACTCCAATTAACAAACATGTCACAGCCATTAATAATTAAATCCTATCGCTACTAGGTATGCAACACTATTTACAACGAACAAAATACGGTATGCAAAACTATTGACAAGCACCAGACTATCAGAGACACAATTAATAATGAAACGGTAGATGGCAAAAAACAATAGGCACGTGACACTGTTTTTTATGGAGAATAAAAAAACTAAAAAAAATAATAAACTACCTGAATTTTACAATTTATAAATTATACTTTTTTTAATACAAAATTTTAAAATCTTATGAATAATATGATTATTGTATCTTAGGAATATTTGTATGAAAAATATGATGACAATATTTCAGAAAAAGAGATAGTTTTAAAAAACAAAAATAGGAATTGGAGAATTTTAAACTTGTGTCAGTATTGAGAAAAGAGCATTACAGACGCTATAGCAGTTAAAATGTATTGTTATAATAAAGCATTGTTTATAACAATTAAATATTATTACTAACAAATGATTATTAATAATAATAATTAAAAAAAAATTCAATTGTTATAAACAAATTAAATTAAGTCTAGTGTAAATTTTAAACAATAATTTAAAAATTCGAAATAACAATAAACTTTCATCAAGAATAAATTGTAATTTTTCGTCGATGTAAAATATAAAATAGATATATTTTGATACTTTTTTCGTATATTCGTTCACAGGTTTTGCCGAATTGAAAACTCAATATCGATAGAGGAAGCTATAATATTCAATAAAATGAGAGTTGACTGGTGAAATGTTTTGTGTCTCTATTTTAGATTTAAAAGCATTTTCTTTGATACTGTCACCTGCACCTGCAAAGTGTTATTTTTGCTTACATGTGAAATAGCATGCAGGAAAAAAGCGGTGTTTTTATTGTCGTTTACACCAAAAAGTTCCTTAATAATTTAAAATATGTTCTAAATATTTATTTATTTAATTTTTTTTATAAAAGTTTATTGTTAAAAATGTCAGAGTTTGAATTTGGCTAATTTCTGATAGATAATATACAGGGTGGCCAACCAAAAACGAAACAGAAACCTCGTCAACATTTTAGAAAAACGCTTAGACCCGTCGATTTTTAATTCAGCGAGACACTCTTTTCCGGTATTTTTGACTCCACTACTTTTAACCATAAGCGAGAGTAAGAATAACCCCAACATTTTTAAATGGCATTGGGGTTCAAATAAGATGTCTTTGCGGTGACCGACTGGGGGGTCCTTTTTTTCTACCTGGCGAAATGTATTTGTACTTACGGGAAGACGCTATTGACCCTGCCTTGACTGATATTTATTTAAAAATAATCCACAGAATGAGAAGATCATTTTTATTTTCAACAGGTCGGTGCTCTTCCGCATTATGAGGCGATTTTTTATCAGTAAATGTTTTCCACGGCATTGGATTGGGAGAAGAGACAGCATTAAATGGCCTCCACGATCGCCAGATTTATTGTCCCTCGATTTCTTTTTGTGGGGACATCTGAAAAATAAAATTTAAAAAACACAACAACTGTCGTTGGAAGATTTACGTCAAAGAATCGTTGACGAGTTCCGTCAAATTACTCCGGAAATTCTTCGGAATGTGCGTGAACTTTTTTTAACAAAATCTTTATTATTGTATGGAAGCGGGCGTTTATTAATTTGAACATTCAATCAATCAAGTAGTAAGTAAGCAACTAAAATATTTGGAATTTTAAAATGTAATTTTATTGAGAGGAAATGTTAAATTCATAGACTATTATAAAGAAAATTGTCAGAGCTTTCAATGGACATCTTATTCGACCACCAATGCCATTTAAAAATTTTAGGGTAATTCTTATCCTTGTTTGGGGTTGAAAGTAGTGGAGTCAAAAATACCGGAAAAAAATGTCCCCCTTTAATTAAAAATCGACGGGTATGAGCGTTTTTTAAAATGTTGACGAGGTTCCTGCAAATGGCTGGCTCTGTTTCGTTTTCGGTTGGCCACCCCGTATTACAAATATTGCAAAGCAAAGTGAGCGGTATTTAAAGTAAAGAGCACAAAACACTTTTTAATTTTCCAAAAAATTTTACTAGTTCCCTGGACTAAAATTTTAAGCAGAACATAATCCAGCCAATTTAAATTTTTTTCAGTTAACAAAATGTTATAAGCAATGAGTCAATTCTAAAATTTTAAACGCAATATGGGCAGAAAAAATATCAAAAACTAAAAACAACTTTTGAAATAGTGTTAAAACAAATATTGTTACTTTAAGACAAAGCAAAAAAATATTTTTCAGCTGATTTTACTTTTTTCCAATGTTTATTTTTGCAATAAATTTGAAAAAAATAACAATTTGAAAAGACAGACCTTTTATTTGGAGGTTAAAACTGTGTTGGCTCAAGGTCCAAAGTAATATATTAATTAAGTCGTAAGTTTGCTCAGCATAAATTTTTTTTTTTTTAAATCGGACTGTATCTGAAAATTGACTAGAGACTTTGCAATTAAAAAAAAAACGATTTAAAAATATTTCAACCAATTTGTAAACAAAAAATCGACTTATCCAAAGATAGAGTCTTGTGAATTCTGAGGTTTAAAAGTATTTTTTAATTTGGATATATCTTTAATTGCGATTACGTTAACGTCGAGATTAAAATTCAATGCTTGCCCAAACTGATAAAAAATTAAGCTGAAATATTTTCACATAAACGTTCACTATTTTGCGAAAACAATAAAAGTTTGTAATTCACTTTTAGTATTAACAAAACACAATTAAAAGCTAACTGCTTAGAACAAAATAAAGACAAAATGTCTTGAACGTGTAAATTAACACGTGGTTATCACTGCGAAAACAAAATGAGAGACTTTTTGCTCGAACGGAGATTGGAATGCTAATGAGTGCGGGGTAATAATTGGTTACCTCTGCAAATATGTAAGCAATGACAGCGCCTTACAGAATTTTGCAGATGTAAGCATGGTTGTAACAAATTAGACAAAATAAAACGTTATGGTGCGAACAAACTGTCACTTAAATGGGGTTTAATGTAGGGATGAAATTTTTTCTCTCAGGATGTTATTACATAATTCCAAATTAACGTGTTTTGGGAGTTTTAATGAATATGCACAATAAATTCATATCTTTTGGATGATTCACACTATGGATTAAAACATACTTTATTAATCCTGTTATAACGTTACAACGTATGCTACAATAATTTTGTGGATCTTAAAAAAAAACACCAAACTCACAAAGTATTTTCGTAAAAGGATTTTTGGAAAATTACATTAATCTCCTTTACTTAAAATACTTCGCAATCTTCTGTGTAGACTCAATTATTTGTAATCTTTCAAAGGTTCTTTGTGAGTATAGCTCTAGAAAATCCATAATTTTCAATTACATCTAATGTCAATATTGTTAAACATCCAAATATTCTGAATCGAAAAATTGCGAATATCTTCGATTTATATCTCAATAACCAGAGGGATATTTCGTAAAATAATGTTACAGAACAAAAAAACATTTAAAGGAAAATTATTTTTAGAATTAGAAAAAGATTAAATTATAAGGTGATCAAAAAAATTATTGTTTATAAAATAACAGAATAGGTACGACTCATTAAACAAATTAACCAACATTTTTATCACTTATGCTCTACCTAGCTTGTCTGAATCAAAATAACTAACTAAACCGGTTCCATATGATTTTTGAATGAAAAATTTAAAACTGAGTTGTTCACCAGGTCCTAACAAGAAGGTTTTTAATCCAAATATACTGTAAAAAAAAAGCATAACCACCATGAGCATTGTTTGAATATAATTACTATAATCATTTATCTTTAAATTTAAATATTTAATAATAATAATATTCACATACGTTTATACACATAGAGTCACGCTTTTTTCCCGTAGGCGTAGCAGAGACCACTTCCTTCCACTTGATACGGTTCTTACATATATCTTTAGCTTCTACTACTTTCATGAGTGCTCTCATACATGCTCGTGGGTTATTGGTACTGTTGTTTTTTAAAACAATGTCGATCTGATCGAGATATGTTCGCCGAGGTCGACCTCTACCGAGTTGCCTATTCACACTCGCCTTATAAATCTGTTTCGTTAATCTTTCTTCATCCATCCTCTCTACGTGTCCGAACTATCCAAGCATGTCTTTATCTATCTTTGTAACCACATCTTTTTTACACCACAGCGTTTCGTTATCTTACTATTCTTCACTTTATCTAACCGATTCACTCCGGCTATACTTCTCAGACTACTCATCTTTGCATAATTTATCTTATTTTTATGCTTCTTTTGCCAAACCCAACATTCCCTAATAATTATATAATATATTAAATACCCATTTTAGAAATTATGTGTACATTTAAGATATGTGATATTGTACACAGTGACTCTAACATTTTATGTAGAATTTAAAAATGTCTAAAGTAGCATGTCTATCAAAATATTTTGGTTAAATTTGCTTTAATTTTTGTTCCATATCTACAAATTTTTAAAAATATCGTGTGAATAGTTTCAATATACACAGTTTAAACACACACTGTAGAGTGTAGAGTAACTGACACCATCAGTAGATTCTTTTATAAAATATATTCATGCCAAGATTACCAGTTATTTGTCCAAACATAAACTTGCTCCCATGTCAAGTTTCTATTTACACAGTTCAACGTTTAACATGAATTCACTCGTATATTATAATCGCAACCAAACTTTGTAGCTACCTAGCGTTATTATTCTCAGTAACTGTATAAAGTATGTAACTTTACTAAAAGCTCCTACATAGAACCAAACTATCCCTGTAGATAGTTAGGTAAATCCTGACGCAATAAATTATGCATCAGAGAAATGTTACGTACCTAACGTAAGTTTAACAACAAATATTACGATAAACGTAACAATAAACAATTATTTAGAATACTACACTCCCGGACAAAACTAACACAACAACATATTGTTACGATATTTATTTGTGGGTTCCATAATTTATAACACTCAGTATAAAAACTATAACTATAACTATAACTCACTATATATTTCACAAAACTTTCTATAACTATAGGCCAGTAAAATTAGCCGTTTTTTTTTTGGTCAACCTAGCACTAAATTTCCGATCCAACTTTTTTTTGGTTTGTAAGGTTTAGGGTCACCTACCGAGCATAAAATCACAAAACGCTGACAGATCCAGGTGGAGCTTCGATCGCAATTTTGAAGAAAAGTTATTGTATTATTGTAGAGAATAAAATTTCGCATCTTTTATTTCCTGTAAACTTTTTTGTAAAACGTTTACGATTTATGGCCCATTTAATGAACCGGTGGACCAAAGGGTTACAACAGACAGCTAGAGCAAAGCTTGCTGGCCTTCAGCGGCTGGCATGCCTGGCCATAACTGGAGCTATGTCCAGCACACCAACGGCAGCGATGGAACACCTCCTACATCTCCCTCCCCTAGATATTCTCTTAGAGAGGGAGGCCAGGATAGCTTCCTATAGATTCCTGTCTTTGGAAAAGCAAATAAATGGAGAGCAACTCGGAGAACACTCCGGGATACTGAGTGAAACAAAAAACCACCAAATTCTCGGGATGGTTCCTGACTTGCTATCTACAAAAATACACGTAGGAAAGTCGTTCAAAGTCCTCTTTCCGGAGAGAGACGAATGGATGAGGGGACAAATCCTCTTCCCAGAGACTGAATACGTAATGTACACAGACGGCTCAAAAACCCCAGATGGAGTTGGGGCCGGTGTTTTCAGCAGGAAACCAAAGATTGAAATATCTACCAGTCTTGGCAGGTATGCCACAATCTTTCAGGCTGAAATATTCGCTATCGAATTGTGTGCAAGAGAGTTGACCAACAGACCTTTAGCAAACAAAAACATAAATATAATATCAGACAGCCAGGCCGCTTTAAGAGCACTGAGCTCCAACAAGATAAATTCTAAACTTGTATGGAATTGCATCGAATCCTTAAAGCACCTTGGTGCGAACAACAGGGTGACCCTACTGTGGGTACCTGGGCACCAGGGGGTGGAAGGAAACGAAAAAGCCGACACCCTTGCAAAACAGGGGGCCGAATCTGCGTTCACTGGACCAGAACCGGTTTTTGGAGTCACCACAAGTGCCGCCAAAACAATTATTTCGGACTGGGCGGAGAGGAAAATACTCACGTACTGGTCCGACTTACCAGGGCTAACCCACTCGAAGGCGTTTTTACCGTTACAACCCTCGAGAAACACAACTAAGCAGATCCTAGAATGGAGCAGAAATGACCTGCGTATTCTAACAGGACTGCTTACGGGACACTGTCGTCTGAGATACCACCTCAGAAAGATAGATCTGAACCAACAAACGGACTGTCGGTTCTGCTGCGTGGAGGACGAAACTGCTGAACATATACTATGTTCATGCCCCGGCCTGGGAAGAATAAGGTTCAACATATTTGGTTACACTAACCTAGAACCTACCGATTTTAAAAAAATCTCACCCTATACAACCATGAACTTCGTAAGAAGGGCTGGATTGTACGGTGAACTGTAGCCTCTAGGGGTGAACCACAATAGACCTACTAAGGGTCGCGGTGGAGGGGCGACCACGCCCCACTCACATAAAACCTAACCTAACCTAACTTTTGCCCTAAACTTTTCTTTAAGATTGCGATCGAAGCTCCACCTGGATCTATCAGCATTTTGTGATTTTATGCTCAGTAAGTGACCCTAAGCCTTGTAAAAAAAAATTAGAAATTTAGTGCGAGGTTAAATTCTATTTTTTACTGTCCTACTTTATCACTTTCTACTTTTAACTTCTTTTTTGCGACCCGCGACCTTTTTTTATATGTTTAAACCAACGTTCGGAACAGAACGATTTCTTTCTGGAATTACTACAAGCATTTATCACAAAAAATTCATGTTTTAATTATTATTTTTGGTTATTTATGAAACTAAATATAGCACAATCTAATCAATCAAATATTTGTGGTATGCGGATCACATATTTTTATAACTGAAATTCTTAACAAACGTGAACAAGCTTTCGTCATAAAATTCTATGTAGTATTTCTGAATTAATCACCATTACCGAAGATTTATGCCTTTCGTCGATATACCTTAAAGTGGATTAATAAAGTTTGGTCGTTAAGGAAAATAGTCCAGTTAACGTGTGAATATCTTTTATAACAATTTAAACGTGATTAATTTTAGGTAAAACAAAATTAATACCCACTGTAAGTGTCAAAAATTCTGCACCACATGGGTAAAATGTTTATTCATTATTTGCCAGAAAAACTTGTTCTTAAAAAAAATAAAAAAATACTTTTTTTCTACTTATCTAATTGGTAAACAGAGGAAAACAAAAAATAGGAATTTTCTATTTTTTTTTTTGACAAGTTTATTAAGAAATTTCTATTAATGCCGTTTTTATCTGTATAAAGAATAACAGTAGCGCATATACACCAAAGAAGTCTTCCTTCCATCACTACAATAAAATTTAAATTTGATTCATCATTTTTTTTACACATTATGTAGTTTAGTTTTAAATGGTTAAGATTTTTTTAGTTTTTCGGTACAAACTCATTATTTCAACCTGTTCGTTAACTAAACTCTTAACCTTTCTGCTACAAAAATGTTTATTGAATTATATTAACAATTTAAACAAACGTTTATAATTTGAAAAAAATAATAAATTGGATAAAATTTTACCGCAAAATTCAGCTCTATCAAGTTAGCAGTGAAACGTTTTTTCAAACAACAATAATTGTTTTTGTTTATGCCTAGTCAGAGCCAAACATGCTTTTTTGTAGGTAACTAAGATAGGGGGCTTTATATTTATGTATATTTGTTTGTTACAAACGTTTTTTATAAGTGTTTGACACGCTATAGAGCAAATTTGCTCATCAAAATACACACCTTGCATTTTAGTAAAATAAACTTAGATAGATACTCTTTTAATCAGAACATCAGATAATACTAGAATACTAGATTGGTATTTAGAGCCAACTAGTTCAGCAAGATACATGAAATACCTTTCCAGTCACATAAAAAAAAACCATCTTGTACTGGGTCTAAAACAGTTGAGTTGAGAAAATTAAACATTAAGAAATAAAAATATAAAATTATTGTATAATATACTGTCACGTGCCTATTTTTTCCCTTCTACAGTTCATTATAATTGTCTCAGATGGTTTCGTATTTGTTAGTTACTCGTAAGTAGTGTTGCATACCGTACTCTGTGGTAACTCAAATATATCATTCGTTGTAGATAATGTTGCATACCTTGTAGGGGTAGGACGATTGTATGGTTTGCATTTCTGTGTGGACGAGGCTGGCTAACAGCGCGGACGAGGCGATTGTGGAGCACGGACTTGAGAAAATTGTGGGATGACGTTTATTCCGTGACATTTCTTGATTTCCGGCCTGGGAGAGTCAGTCGTTGGGTGATAGTCTTCGAAGTCAGGTGTGGGTGAGAGTGTGCAGAACATCTATGGGATTTCTTTCATATCTGGCTGTATTTGGACCATCTTAATTGGATTTTGAAGAAAAACCATTTAATTTTTAACTCGACCATTTTGTCTTGCCTTTGTTGTGGATATTTTGGATTATTGGTGTCGAGTTAAATAACCGCTAGCGAGATTTATTTGAGGGAAGCCATTGTTAATTAGCAGGTGCCACCCCATAATCAAACCAGCCCCAGGAGTAGGCCAGGAGTAGGCCACAGGAGTACATGTGAATTCGTATATCCAAAGGTTATCAGTGATTTATTTTTAAATATATAACGCCGTGTCTCATTTTGACACCACGAGTAAGTTTTGTTTTAGTTTATCAATATAGTACTTTGTGAATTCGTATACCCAAAGGTTATAAGTGATTTATTTTTAAATATATAACGCCGTGACTTATTTTGACACCACTATTAAGTTTTGTTTTAGTTTATTAATATAGTACATTGTTGGGAACTTATTTTGACACCACGATTAAGTTGTGTTTTAGTTTATTAATATAGTACATTGTTCGAAACTATTTATTGCATTAGATAATATGCCAAAACTAAACTTGGATTAAAATAACCTTCTCAATAATTGTTTATGTCCAAGTAAAAATATATTTTTTTCCTACTTATTTGTAAATATCCTACAATCTTGATACTTTAAAGGACAACCATTTGGCAGTGAAAATCTTTATGTAAACGGTTAACCAGTAAATTATCAGCCTTATGTAAACGTTTGAATTAGTGTTATTAATGAGTTAATTTATATGTCTTACCTTTTTTTTTGTAACTTGGTAAAGTCTGTTACTCTTACTTCTGGTCTGGTTATTTTATAAAGTTGTAAATTTTAAATTTTTGGTTTGTTTTAGCAAGAAAATTTTACCATAGCTGTTAATTTTGACTATATTTGTTATGATGTTGCTACTGAGCTGTGTACCTTAATTATTTATTGTGTGAGTAAAGTATCCAATATATTTTTGCTATAATTTTATTTATCTGGTTCACCATAATCTTAGTTGTTTATCGTGTGGCTCTGCTAGTGCCTATAAGACCTAGGGGTTTCCGGCTTATACCGTCTAAGTCGGTGGCGCGGCTCACTTTTATATTTTTTTTCTACCCTCTACGGCTGAGCTCGGGCATAATTTGCCAGTAGAGAAACCGCTAGCAGAGTACTCTTTAGAGAACGAAAAAAAAACGTGGCAATACCTTCTAATAGTTTATATCCCTTTAAGTTTTTAAAATAATTATTACATAATACTACATTTGATGTCATTCAAACAGAAATCCATAAAAATAAACATTTACAGAATATCACATATTCATCCATACCTTACATTCCCGAACTCTCCAGTATAATTATAAATTTATTTAAAAATAAGAAACAAAATTAAAAATTGCACAGCAGAAAATAAAACCCCTAAAAAATTTATTAAATAAAAGAAAATTCTTGTGCCATAACAAAAATCGTCATGAATAATGATCACATTATGCCATAATCTTACTGGCTTACTGGCTTAGTGTGTACGTGCTAGTGCTGTTGGCAACACAAAATTTTCAACAAGTGGTACAAGTTGCTGATTTTAGGGGCTACCAAAGAAAGAATATGTTCAAAATCAGATTTTGTCAGTCTAACGAAATTGCGGAACAAAGTACCATCGTTTAAACGTAGTTCAGACAATAGGTTATCCCCATGGCTTATCCCGTGTTTTAGAAATTCTCTCTGCCACCAACGTCTTTTCCTATTTTGAACATTACCAGCAATTATTATAAAAGCAGCACTAGCACCAACAGCAATACTCTCTTCCATTTTTAATTCAACACTGACTTTGGTGTGGACGTGCAACAGTGTTAGCAACATCAATCTACAAATATGTTGACAACACCAGGCAACATGTTGCCAACATTTTGTTGCCCGGTCTGTACTTACCTTTAGGACGATATTGATAAATTAAGCAAAATATATGCGTACCTTCTTTTACCAAAAAAAGACCATCCCTAACACCAAAATAAATACACCACCGTATATCCCTTATGTTGTCTATCAAATTTTTATGTCATAAAATTTAAAAAAAAAATTCCTTTTAATTATATATGTTTCAAAGTGTTAATTTTCAAAAAAAAAACTCAAATTGCACAGTATGTATACTATTATTACTTATACAAAATGTAATGTCCATATTTTTACTAAGCAGCCCTTGAAAAAGCAAATAAAAATTTGCAAAAGCTCGGGTAGCAAAAAAAAAATTAACCTTTTTTTTATAAACCGAATTCCCGATAAATACTTGTTGTTATTATAAAGTATTTTTATGTAATAATAATTGAAACATAATACTAAGTTACGTATAACAAATATTTAAAACATTTAATAGCATTATCCAATTAATCAAATAATATAACGTCCCTTATTTTAATAAAATACACAAGATTTAAGTACATTAACGAATAATCCACCAAATTCCTGACATAATCCTCCAAACTCATTACAAAGTCGTATATATTATCCAGGATAACTATTCTGACCATAATTTCTATTGTTATGTATGAGGTAGAGGGAAAAGACCAGATATGGAGCTATTCTCTTAGACACTCAATTAACGGTCTAATTAGAATAAAACTAAACTAACACGAAATTTATCAAACATTGCGAAATTCTTATATCATGAATAATGGTTAATCATTGACCTAAAAATAATCCAAAGCAGGTGGCTTTTCTTTATCAATTTAGTATATAAGCCATTCTTTAATATTTTCTATATATTTTCTCAAGACATCTAAGGTTAGCTATATTTCTTGCAGTATGGATTCTCTGATTGAATAGACGACAGAGCAGTCGCAAAGCTAGTGTTCAATTGTCTTGGTTTCGTGTTGCAGCCTCTTTAAACCAAAATACCTTGATCTGATTTACTTAAGAGGCGTTTATTTAGACGTTGTTTGGTGTTTTCGTAGTGCCAGTAATGATGTTCCATTATTGTGGATAAACAAACGAGAGCGAGATGAACTGTATTCTTAAGGTTTAATAAATCAAATAATAAAAAAATAATTAAACGCAACCAACGAGCATGTGTGAAAGCGGTGATAAAAGTAGAAGAGGCGAAGGACGAGTGCAAGAACCGTAGAAAGTAAAAAAAAGTAGTCTCTTCCTAACCCTTCGTTAATACCCAAACCCTCCAAAAACGGAACAAAGCAGCTTCTGGAATGTAGTAGGAATGACCTGCGAATTCTGACAGGACTACTTACAGGACATTATTGTCTAAGATATTACCTTGAAAAGATAGGTCTGAATCAAAAAACGGACTGTTCGTTTTGCTGCGTGGAAGACGAAACTGCTGATCACGTACTATGTTCGTGCCCCCCCTTAGGAAGAATAAGATTTAACATATTTGGTTTTACCATTGTGGGGTTGACTGTAACCTCAAGGGTCGCAGTTGAGGGACGATCTTACTACTCTCCACTCACATGTTACCTAACCTAAAGTACCGCTACAGGAAAAAGGCAGGATTACATGTATGTAAGTGAGATTTCTTTAAAGGAAGAGTCTCTCAACTTTGTCTTCGTTGTTAATTCTTGGATGTTTTGGTGACTGGGAACGCGTATATTTTATAATATCTAAAAAACAATCGTCTATCTTTTTAAAATTTACGCAGAAAAGGCAACAAATACATAATTTGCTTTGGGATTTAAACCCCTGTTCTTAATAGAATTTATTATTTTGGCAATTTAAATATATTTTATTAATACATCATAGGTTTACTAGTATGTTTTTTATTTATTAAGTCCTTTGCTGCAATTTAAACTAATAGCCATAATATTACGCAATTCACACTAAAATTAATGTAATCCACACGATCTCGACGTAAAACTCTCATGACATGAGTTAATAGTATACGATGAGTCTCCTAGGCCCACCGATGTAGTTAATATTAATAGCAAATCCCTAGATTCCCATTCAAACATTATTACACAGTACGTTTCTCTATATATTTAAAATATTTAAACATTGTTAATTACTTATGGGCAAGATAATAGGAAATAGAAGTTGGTACTATTTTTTTAATATATAAACGTCAAATTTTAATGGTTATTTTAATGCTAAATTATTTTACAAGGCTTTTAGTGATAAATCACATAAAAAGGGTGGGTAAAAATTTTGTTTAGTTGTAAGTAAATGCTAGTTAAATACATACATACATATAGTCACGCATTTTTCCCGAAGGGGTAGGCAGAGACCACTTCCTTTCACTTGTTACTGTTCTTACACACATCCCCTGCTTCCTCTACTTTTATCAGTGCTCTCATACATGCTCGTCGGTTGTTGGTACTCCTGACCTGGCCTTTCATCAAAATAATGTTGGTAGTTTAATTGAATAAACATAAAAAAAAATGTTTTAAGCATCTTTAAAAATAAAAAATTAGTAAATTTTTTTCCATATTTTTGTGTTTTTTTAAAGCATACTAAAAAATTTATTTTTACAATGATTTGTTCTAGTACGAATGTCGATATCACAGAAAATTAGCAAACATTATACGATCCAACTTAATTATCATCCGTCGCTTATTTAAATATTCCCTAACATTATTGTGTGAAATATGGAATTTCTCTATATGCATGAATAGTGTAAACATTCTCATTGTGTCAAATAATTAAACAGGAAAATGAAACAGAGCATTGCATTCTATGTGCTAATAATAATCTAATATTTGAATAATTTTAGACCAGCAAAACTTTGTCAGGATAAAATAACTGAATTTAAATTAGTTTGTCGGTTTCCAGATGACAGCAGAAACTGTATTGTATTTGTAATAATTTTACTAAATATTTATATAAAAATAATTAATTTTTACAAAAACACAATAGCTATTTTTATTTGGTTTTTATTGGATATAATGACTTTTATTAATACTGGTCGTATTTTTATGAGATTTGTCATAAAATAATTCTTAAGACATTTCTCTAGCAAAAATGCGGCATAAAACAAAATTTTTTACAAAATTTATCAAAAATGGACCACAAAAACTACTTCCCACAAAATAATAGAAACCATTTTAAATCTTTACCAGATAAATTTATATACAAAGTGAATTAAATAAAAAAACAATGAAATTAATTTTTTTAAAAATTTATTAACATCAAATCTTCACAAAAATATAAAAAATAACGAAAATTCTTTAAAATAAACATAACAAGTTAACCTAAACTAATCTAACACCAACGTGATCTGATAAACAAAATCGTCCCGAAAATCTTCTTTTATTGTAGGCAATGGGGCCTGTAATAGGAAAAATCACGAAGTGGGTGACATCTATTATCGATCGTATGAACTTCTCGAGGTGTAAACAACAAACACGATGTCCTGGGAAATGGATTAAAAGAAGAGGCTTCATTGAATGGTCAGCAGGATCCTCAGATTTAACGCCACTGGATTTCTTTTTGTAGGGTTAGCAATATTTATACGACCAAACCCGCTTTTTTGGAGGAACTAAGACGACGAATGGTACATGAATGCAGTATAATAACCCCTGAAATGCTTCAAAACGTTCGACGTAATTTCGAACAGCGACTTTACAATTGTATGAAAGTGGATGGACATAATTTTAAACATCTTGTAACGTGCCTTTTTTCCCCTTCTACAGTTCCATTATAATTATATCTCTGATGATTTTATATTCCTCAAGTACTCGTAAATAGTGTCGCGTACCGTATTTTGTTGTAACTTAAATATATCATTCGTTGTAAATAGTGTTGCATAGCCTCGATTATTGTGTATTATCGATTATATTATTGTTTGGTTTACATTTCTGTGTAGATGAGGCCAGCTATCAACACTGACGAACGCGATTCTTAGTGTGGAACATAGACTTGTGAATATTCTTGGTTCACGTCAATTTCGTGTCATTTCTTGATATCCGGCTTGGGAAGTAGTCTGGTAGTCGTGTGTGGAGAGTCTTGGGAGTGGTGTGGTGAGAATTGTTAGGCGGTGTGATATTAACAAGTGTGCAAAACCTCTACGGTTTTCTTTTCATATCTGGCTGTATTTGGGCCATCTTAATTGGATTTTGAAGAAAAACCATTTAATTTTTAACTTGACCATTCTATCTTACCTTCGTTGTTGATATTTTGGAGTTTGGTGTCGAGTTAAAATAACCGCATGCGGGATTTATTTGAGGAAAGCCATTGTTAATTAGCAGGTGCCGTTCCATAACCAAACCGGCCACAGGAGTAGTGCATTCGTATACCCAAAGGTTACAAGTGATTTATTTTTAAATATTTAACGACGTGACTTATTTTTGACACCACGATTAAGTTTTGTTTTAATTTATTAATATAATACATTATTAAAAACAATTTATTGCATTAGATAATATGCCAAAACTGAGTACTTTGATTTATTGTTAGCTGCTAATTTTGACTATATTTGTTATAATGTTATTATTGAACTGAGTACTTTGATTTATTGTTGGCTGTTGATTTTGACTATATTTGTTATAAGTTTATTATTGAACTGAGTACTTTGATTTATTGTTAGCTGTTAATTTTGACTATATTGGTTATAAGTTTATTATTGAACTGTGTACTTTGATTTATTGTAGGAGTAAAGTATCCAATATAATTTAGCTATAATTTCATTTATTTGGTTCACCATAATCTCAGTTGTTTATCGTGTGGCTCTGCTAGTGCCTATAAGACCTAGGGGTTTCCGGCTTGAACCGTCTAAGTCGGTGGCGCGGCTCACTTTTATATTTTTTTTTCTTCTACCCTCTACGGCTGAGCTCGGGCATAATTTGCCAGTAGAGAGACCGCTGGCAGAGTGCTCTATAGAAAACGAATAAGACGTGGCAATCTAATTCATTAATTCATTATTATTAATTTACATACATACATACAAAAAGTCACGCCTTTTTCCCATAAGGGTAGGCACAGACCACTTCCTTTCACTTGCTACGGTTCTTACACACATCTTTTGCTTCCTCTATTTCATCAGTGCTCTCAAACATGCTCGTCGGTTGTTGGTACTCTTGACCTGGCCTTTCCTCAAAACAATGTTGATCTGATCAAGATATGTTCTCCGAGGTCGACCTTTACCGACTTGTCCATTCACATTCGCTTTATAAATTTGTTTCGTCAATCTTCCTTCATCCATCCTTTTCAACGTGTCCAAACCATCTAAGCATTCCTTTATTTATCTTTGTAACCACATCTTCTTTTACACCACAGCGTTCTCTTATCTCACTATTCTTTACCTTATCCAACCGAGTCACTCCGGCTATACTTCTTAGTCTACTCATCTCCGCAGCATTAATCCTATTTTCATGCTTCTTCTGCCCAACATTCACTACCATAAATAAGTGTAGGAACCAACACACCTCTATTTTGTGTATCATACTTCTAATTTAGTGTTTTATGTAATTTTTTGGTTTAATTTAATGGTTTTAATTTTTAATTAACGTTCTTATTATAATAGGATTTAAACAAAACACGTGACCACTAATCCAAGAGTTGTTAGGGTATTTGACTCATTAAAATGACATCCTGTGGAGTTGAAAAGCCACAACGGAGATTCCAATTTAATGTTGGACAGTTAAACGAAGTATCATTTACTCGATTTAGATATGTTATTTAAAAAGTTTCAGTAAAAATTTCAGTGTATAATAGGGAAAAAGCTTATACAAAGAAGTCGATTGTAAAATAAAAATAGGAAATTGAAAGCTAACCTATACATTATTGAAATACTTTTAGCAAATAGGATGTGGGTGTATCAAAGAAATTTTTAAAACTAGATTCTTCAGTTTAATGCACTATCAAAAGATATGTTTTCCTACAATTTATATTGTTTTACCAAAGGAATTTTTAATTATGATAATATGGATTTTTAATACTTTACAAACATATCTAATAAAATATACAATTATACGTTATATAGGTATTTATTTTAATGACCAAATAAAGGTGCTTTTAAAACTGGAAATATGGTAATCACACAATAAATAATAAACAGTAAATATGAATACGATTAGCAAATCAAACAGGCAATTAACGGTCACCGAGTAGAAACTTTTAAATATCTTGGGTGTCAACTAAATGAGAAGTGGGACGGCATGCAGGAGATCCGTGCCAGAATAGAACAAGCTCGTGCTTCGTTCCTGAAGATGCGTAAGGTACTTTGCAGCAGAAATTTAAGCTTGCCTCTGCGCGACCGAGTGCTTCGCTGTTACATGTTCAGCATACTGTTTTATGGAATGGAAGCTTGGACTTTGACAGATACGATGTGCAAAAAATTGGAGGCCTTTAAAATGTGGACGTACAGAAGGCTATTAGGAATCTTCTGGGTAGAAAGAGTGCGTAACACCGAGGTACTTCAACGCCTCGACAAGCAGCTGGAAGTTCTGTTTACACTAAAAAAGCGCAAACTGGAGTATTTTGGTCACATCTTAAGGAATGACAAGTATCGACTTTTAAAGCGTATTATAGAAGGGAAGATCGAAGGACGAAGAGGCCCGGGTAGAAGAAAGATATCCTGGATAAAAAAACTTAAGACAATGGTATGGAGTGAGCTCTACCATATTGTTCCGCCGAGCTGTAAACAAGGTTCAGATAGCGCTGATGATTGCCAACCTCCAAGGAGGACAGGGCACCTAAAGAAGAAGAAGGAGAAATACGAAAAGCAACAAACAATTAAACGTCTGTTGCATTAGTGCCTTTCCCCAACGGATTTCAGGATGTTTTAAAGAGGGATAAGATGTGGAATTTAAAAATTCATGGGTGTTTAAAATCCTTAGATTTTTTTCTAAAATGTACCCTGCGCTCTTTTAAATTTCGCGCGATGTCAAAATGCGCACCCAATTTACTTGGTATCCAGGCAAACTCTTCCTTAAAATCACTCGTTCTCCAACAGTCAACCATACCAGACGCATAACCTTTACTTTATAGTTTTCATTACAGCTTATCCTTTTGATAATTATTAAATATCGCAAATAATAATAAAAACTAATAGTGTTTTAGTAAATCTACTATTGGTAAGAGATATTATTTCAAAGAAACCAAAGTGTCCAAAAAACGAGGCTCAAGGTGTGTCAAAGTTTATTACAATAACCCACGAAAAGTTAATGACATTTTTAAGGGATAAATACCGGAATAGGTATTTTATATTGTTCTAGTTACTTATACATTTTGGTTGGTAAAATTCTTTATATTTTGTTAAGATTATAAGAATAATCAAGTTTAAAATTAATAGAACTAAAACAGTTAAAAGAACTAAAACTAATTTATTTACCTATGCTTTGAGTGGTATCAAATTGACCACATGTTTCATTTGCTGTTCAAAAAGTATGACCCGACGAATGCAGCTAACACATTCGTCATTTTCTCCTAATATCATAAATTCTGTTGCTATGTATACTGACGGATAACTTCGCCAAGAATGTTATTGCTCTCCTCGTATCTCTTGTGATATACGGAGGCAGTAACCTGTCGAAAGTCCAAACTATAATATATTAAATTTTGTGTATATATGAGTTGTTTGAAACAGCCTTTCACACTTAAGAAACGCAGGGAATGTGGAGTTTATGTGGAGCTGTTTGCTAACTTTTTTACAAACCCCGAAACTACCAAATGAAAAAGTTTGCATAATATCTCATCTTTTAATTAGGACAATTTAAATCTTCTCCAAGGATTTTATATTGAAATTAATGTTAAATCTAAACCATCGAACTGACAATTCAAAATATGCTTTTTTAAAGCGGAAATCTGAAGGATATAAAGATAAAAAGTCCAATACAGTCCAGCCAAACGAACTCTATACATTCATTAACCCTTTAGCGGCCAGAAATAATTTATTGAGATCGGGGATATTTAAGCACTTAATACGTAAATTTAAAAAAATTTATTTTAAAAAATAAAAAAAAATCATTTTCGTAAATGTGTTTACCAACTGAAAAAGTTTAAAAAAAGCCAGGCAATAAAAAATAAAATTTAAAATATTTTTTATGTTGAATAAAGTTTTTTATGTTGGTACACAAACGGGTACTTAACAGTGTGAACAGATAGGTAGGTACATGAATAACATTCAAATTCCAAATTTTATTCAGGTAAACTAAACAAATTCACAGCTTGTTCAGCACCTTGGGGATGATCAAGATTCCAGTTTTTTGACATTTTTTTTCCGAGGTGGAGAAAATCTTTTATGGAGAGGTTATAAGCCTGAAAGTTCAAGGTCTACTGTGAGACTCCACTGATTGTTTCAGGGCTACTCACTAAAAACTCCACCCCTATTTAGGTCCGTCTGGCTATAGCCTTCGGAGACACTTAATCCCGTTGGCATATTGTGTCTAACCCATGTGGTTTTGTCTCATTGTACAATGAAGACCCGACCCAAAAATCACGCGGCAAGGACCCAGAAACAGCGAAACACACACTGCGCACCACCCGCAGGCCACCAGGCCTTCATTATACAGTCCCTTAATGATTCTTAGCTGATTTCTATGCATCGCTAACAGTTCTGCCGTTCTTTTGTGGCACGGTCCTTTGATGTATCCGTGTTTGTTTCCTGGTATGCTTTTCCAGTAGTTTTTGTGTTTTACCGAACCTCTTTTTGCAAGTTCGTCTACTTCCCCATTGATTGCAACTCCCCGTCGTACTGAAACCGATATCTGTTTGACGTGATCACGGTTTACCAGCGTTCTCAGTTCTTCTTTGCTGTTAACAAGTATGGAAAAAGGGGTAGTCCAGCCCCAAGGTGCTCCCTGCGCAGGACTAAGGCAGTCTACTACAGGATTTCGCCCGGCTTCCTGTAGGCTCCGTTAGCTACGGTGCTCCACCACCGGCATGCATCTATCAGCACGGGACGCATGACACTTTGGATTGGAGAGTCTTTTAGTCGCTTTTTACGACAGTTAGACCATACCTGGGATCTATTCTATTTTTGCAGCATCCCCAAATGATGGACTTTTTACTTAAAAATAAATGAAATTTTAATATTTTTTTTTTTATGAAAATAGTCGCAAAAAGGGTAGACATATCGTGTGGGCCGCGGACGGCCCGCACTGCGACTATTAGAAGGTAAAGGGATTATAAAAAGGAAATGATTGTGGACACGCTTTTTAAAAGTTGTAGGTCATAGTTCTCTGGAAAAACTGATTTTGGAAGCTTATTCCATTCCGTAGCAGCCCTGTAAAAGAAGGATTCTTGATAAAGATTGGTCCTAGTAGTGTCAATCTTGAGAGTAAATGGGTGAGACTGATCAGCGTGCCGAGTTCTTCAGCCGAATGTGGCCAATGGTGGTACAAGAGTTTTTATTTCTCTGGAGCATTTGCCATGGAAATATCTGTAAAGCAATGACTGGTCTGCAACTCTTCTTCTATGTTCTAGAGGGTGAAGGGTATCTGTGAGAGTTAAGCTGTTTATCAAACGAATGGCTCTTTTTTGAATGGAATCTAGAAGACGAAGAGAATGCCTTGGTGCTGAACCCCAAATGTGCGAGCAATACTCCAGTAGAGGTCGGATTTGAGCCTTGTACGTCGTCAACAGTTGATCAGGAGTAAAAAACTTTCTAGCTTTCCACAGAAAACCTAGCCTCTGGCTTGCCGATTTTGCGATGTTAGCAACATGGTCATGCCAAGACATATTATTGGACACTGTGACTCCCAAAATCGAGATGGAGGGACTTGGTTCAAGGGTATTTCCGGACATTGTGATGGGATGATTTGAGGAATTCACTTTCTTGGAAAACGTGGCACTTTTTGTTTTTTGGGCGTTAAACTGAACAAGATTGTTGGTTCCCCACTCGACGATTGCTTTAAGATCTCTATTGATGGAATTAACCTGTTCCTGCCTGAGTCTATTTGTATCATTCACCAAAAGTGATCGATAGGATGTGAAAGTTGAGACAAGTGTGCTATCGTCTGCGAAACTGTAAATGGGATTCGTGGTGGTTTTCAAGAGGTCGTTGATGTGTAAAAGAAATAAAGTGGGGGACAGGATGGAACCCTGGGGGACCCCGGCATATATCTATAGAGGCGGTGGTAAAAATGTTTATCACTCAATTAAAACTCATTTTTAGGTAAACCGAAAAGCTTTTGTTTAATATAGCTTTTTCTGGATATTACAAAATTCATAACTAACATTTTGGGTACAAAAAAATTTTGTATACCTACCCAAAATCCATAGTAAGTCAAATAAACAATAAAATACATATTTACAGGTAACTGGCGAAAAAAATATTGACACCTTCAACATAATTTTCAACTACTTTTAATACATTAAACGTGGGCTTTTCAATAATAAATGGTGACGAGTGACTTCTTAAAAAATTTTATATAAGCAGGTTAAATCGTGTTTGAAGTTGGTGGTAAATATATTTACCACGGCTCACTAAAGGGTTAAGGAAGCTGCAAATTATGATTTTATACTCCAGGTTTAACACAAATAAAATTTTCAAACTGCGTTATTAATAATTTATAGTAATAGCTATTAAGTCTCGCACAAGATTAACGTAATTCACCTCGTGATCATGTATTAATAGCCGTCATTACATGATCGTTGCCTAATATAGTATTCTAGAATGAATAACAATAACAAAAGAGAAAACTTTCTGACTACTTCCCACATTTTTTAAAAAGCTAACAAAACTGCTTGGTTGTTATTTGAACAATAATTATATAAGTTGGACGAACAAATGGCAAACCTTTACACAAAAACATAAATGGAATGGAATTTGAGTGGGACTACAAAATGATCATTAATTAAGCAAGCGTTCGCAATAGTTTTTATTGTTTCACAAACAATAGCATTCAGTTTTTAAATTATGCATTGAATATTATTCTTTGCTGGTGTTGGTTTTTATATAAATTTTTATATTAAATTTGTTTAACAATTTTTTCCTTAACAAATCATTTAATTATTGCTTGCAAATATATTTATATGGATAATAAAAAAACATCTGCATATCATTCCAGTTATATATATATATATATATATATATATATATATATATATATATATATATATATATATATAGATAATACGTATTATAACTGGACCTTCTGATTCAAAATTGAGAGAAAAGTGCTTCCAAGGGATTACAATTATTTTCCATGCTGTGAAGACCACTTTGATTTGGAGAACGACATCGACAATTGAATAAAGTGTAAACTTTTTGGAGTAAAACTATTTCTAAAAAAAGGTGTGGTACCTCACCTATATAGTTTCCAATAAAGCCTAGATCAAAAGAAATAAATGGCAAAAGACATGAAATTCTTTAGAGCATTAAAAATAAACCAGATACAACTTTAGAGTATTCACTAATGACAGGAACACATAGTTCTCAAAATATTAAAAATCAAATAAAACGAATGTACAAGTGATTATGTAATAATATAAAATTGAAAAAAGTTTAGGAATAAATAAAAATACCCCAAAAGACTGGTAGCTTTATTAGTTTATAAGTTGTAGGAGGCAATGATGAAAAAAGAATACTTTTATTTTTGGCTGTTGCTTTTATGAAAGTATTGAACCTCTACGAATTCTTTTAATTTTGCTCCATATAAACCCAAAATACATGCTACACCCGTTGGATATATAATATTGGAGTCTTCGTTTTAATTTCCCCTTATAAATCCAGCTTGTTCAGGGGATATCTGCCATAAAAGATAGTGTTCCAAACGGGATCGAAAAATATACAGGAAAATTTTGCTGGTATGAGATATCACACATATTACAACTTATTAAATTGTCACTACACAAAAAAAATATTAAATACTAAAGCCCTGGAAAACAAGGAGATAGTGGATAACTTTTTTAACTCAAAACAAACACAACACTGCTCGAAGTGCGGCAAGAATGTAGTGAGTCTTCTCTACACTACACTTTTGTCCTCGGCCCACTGCAGATAACTTCAGCGAGAATTTAGAGGTAGCATGATATTTTAACTACTGACAGGGTCATAACTGATAAACTGATATAATTGTCATGTTATGTAGCTGCTGAATAAAAAACAAAGTTTAACTTTGATTTAAACATGCCACACTAACTTTTGCTAAATTCCTAAAATCTGCTTTGAAGAACGCGACTTTCGTAAGTAATGTTGACCTTTATATCTGTAACCGCAAGGTCATTAATTTACAATTTTTTTATCATTTTATTCGCAAAATGCCCGTAAATATTATATTTCCTATTCGTTTCTTAATAAATACCTAAATTTTTGTTTGCAATCGGTCAACAGATGAATGCCCGCATAAATATTATGAATTGCATTGAATTTATCGATACTGATGCGTTAAATTTACTGTTGTCAGTTGCAAATACCCTTCGGTGGTAACCAATTTAAATATCGCATAAAAGTCGATAATTCGCCAGCGAGCAATTCATACTTGCCCGGGCAATGTCTTAATTTAATTGGAAAATCAAGTATCTATCTGTTCATCTGTTTATACCCTTCGGCAATAATTTAATTAAATATTTGATAGTTTGCATAATCCAGATATTCTCTATACATGCAAACTTGGAAATAATCTTGGCACAGAATGTTTTGCTTGAAGATAGTTTATTCAATATTTGTTTTATACAGTGGGTCCATAAAGTAACGCATCAATTCATCATTAGCTAAATAAACAGTACCAATAAAAAAATACAGAAACAGGTCAATGACGTCGGTACCAGTTTTTCACTTTGCGACTTTCTCTTGCTGAGCTAATTCCAAAAATGTTGACTCAAATTGGTACAGCACGGAGAAAATTCAAATTGTTCTTCATTGACCATTTAATAATGACTTAACGTGGTAACAAATTCGTCTTTTTACATTTTGTAGCATAGCGGGTGTTACGTTCCTGCCCGATTCGGGCTTTTAGGTCACGGATATTGTCAGCTCTGTTATCGGGTTATCTAGCGGGCCATTTCACTGTTGATCTGGAAATGTTCTGTTTAAAAATTGGCGAACAGTCTTAATGAAATGTGGCGGTGCGCCTTGCTGTTGAAACCATGTTCTGCATTTCAAAGTGTTGGCATATTGGATATCAGGAAAAGCTGAATTAAATCAGGAATTAATTAAAATTACAATTTTTCTATTACAATTCTATTCAACCTAACAGCCAAGTCTCTAAACATGGAAGTATCACCGACCAAAACAAAGTGCTTAACAACATCAAAAATCCCTCTAAGATGCAAACTTGAGCTGGACGGTAAAGTAATCAAGCAGAAAATGAAATTTAACTACATAGAACTTTATGGCTTTGGTGATATTAAAGAAGAGGTGAGAGATCAAACAACAAAAGCAAATGGAATAACTGGATGCCTGAATACAATATGGTGCAATAAGAGTATGGGAACGGACACTTAATCAAAGATCTACAAAACCGTCGTGAGGCCGGTGATGACATATACCGCAGAAACCAGGCCACAAACAGCGAAAACCAAAAGACTCCTAGAGACAGCTGGGATGAAGATACTCCGTAGAAACACTGGAAAGACACTGCTGGATAGAGAGAGAAGAGAGAATATCAGAACAGCCTGTAAGGTCAAGAACATCAATGACTGGGTAGCAAACAGGAAAAAAGAATGGAACGAACACATAGATGGAGAAACGATGGAGCGACAGCCTCACGCAAGTGGACGATAATTGAACAGGCAACTCGCTAAAATCAAAAATAAAGAAGAGGACAATTCTCCTGTTAAATTTTTATCAAAAAATTATGGACCAATTACAGCACCTACGTTAATTTTTGGGGCCTTTGCGTATGGCATTCTTGCATCCAATTTGGATTTTTATCAGACCAATATCGGGTGTTTTGCCGGTCAATATGCCCGTATAAATAAAACGTTGCCTTTTCCGAAAATAAAACGTTATGAATAAAATTGTAATATAATTTATAATCGTTTGAATTAATCATGTACTCGCAAAATTCAGCTCTACGATCACAGTCATCTTCAGCCAACTCATGAATGAGACGTACTTTATAAGAATGGTATTTTACCTTTTTAAAAACATTTGTTACTGACGACTTTCCAATATCCAAATCCCTACATAATCCCCGCACTGTACAGTGTAGATCGTCTACTGCCGACAAAATTACATCTTGTTGAATATTTGCATTTAGTGTAGGTCTACCTTGAATCGGTGCATTCCGTGTCCTAATTATCTGTATTTTATTTCTATTCTGTTTACCCTAGATTAAAATATACGTTCACGATCTGGGTGCAGTCATAAAATAATGTGTATACCTCCTGTTGAGTCCGCATCCTATCATCATTAACATTTCAATTTTCTCACTTTTAGTTGAAGTCATTTTAACAGTTTGTTAAATACGATATAATAAATTAGATTACCAATACGGAATTGTACTTATGACAGTTTTTAATGTCAAATTAAAAAAAAAACACATGGCAAAAAAAATTTTTAAACCTTTTCTGTTTAGTCGAGCGGCTAGGATAACTTATAAAAGTGGATAGATACAATGTTAAAGTAACAAACAAGTTTTGCGTTTTTGTCCACCCTGTACCGATTTAAATCAACTAGTAATACATTTTTGGAATTATCTCAGCAAGGGAAGGAAATCCGCAAATTGGAAAAAAGGAGGGTGTTTCTTTTAAAAAACTGGTGCTGACGTCCTCACTCAAAGGTTATTTACTTTGTGTGAAAAATTATATTTTAAAAAAATATTAATTTAAACCTAAATATAAATCTGAATTTTTTCATATTACTGTTTATTTAGCTAATAATTTATGAGTTACTTTTTGGACGCAACATATTAATTTACATTTAACAACTTTATAATAACTACATTACTTTTTAAATAAAACCAATTTTGCAAAAATGTGAGGATAATTCAAATTTTTTATGAAGTAAATATTTATTTTTTTTTCGGTTAGCACCACTATTCCTGTTTGCAAAAATTAAAAAATGGTAACAGATAAAAATATTTTCTAACAATTAAAATTTCTACTTTAAAGTTCTATTGTCTAAAAATGTAGAAATTTTTTTTATTTAATAATAAATTAGCTAGCAAAATACGTAGATAGTGTAACATGCTGACATGTCGAATCTGCGTTCACTGGACCAGAACCGGTCTTTGGAGTCACTAAAAGTGCCGCCAAAACAATTATTTCAGACTGAGCGGAGAGGAAAATACTCACGTACTGGTCCGATATACCAGGGTTGACTCACTAGATGGCGTTCTTACCTAAACCCTCGAGAAACACAACTAAGCATATCCTAGAATGACCTGCGAATTCTAACGGGACTGCTTATAGCACACTGTCGTCTAAGATACCACCTCGGAAGGATAGGTCTGAATCAACGAACGGACTCTCGATTTTGCTGCGTGGAAGACGAAACTGCTGAACTTATATTAAGTTCATGCCCCTGCCTGGAAAAAATAAGGTTTAACATATTTGGTTATACCAACCTAGAACCTACCGATTTAAAGAAAATCTTACTCCTTACAACTATTAACTTTCTTTAACTTTCTAAGAGTCGCAGTGAAGGAGCGATATTACTTCGCCCCACTCGCTTAATGCCTAACCTAACCTGATCTAACATGCTGGCATAATCCAAAAATATAAGAAATGGCTAAGGTCAACTGACATTATAAGGTTCTCTTTAACGAAAAAATCTACTGCTTTTTGATAATTTGCAGGTCAGTTAGCCATTAACAATAAATAGCTTTTGGTATTTTAAACTAACTTCTTTGTATGGTTACTAAGTTAAAGTGTTGGATTTACTGACGCAACCCCATAGTGGGATGCTGCAGGTCCATATTGGTTAAATTAATGCTTTGTATAAAAGAATTTTAATTTCAATGAAAAGAGAAGATTTTCGTCCAGTTAGCCAGTAAATCACTTTACTTCTTAGATCCAAAAACGAATATTGGCGATCATCCTGGATATGATGACTTTGTTCTCGGCTGCTTTAAATAGTTTGGTAGTAGTTTTTGCGAACCATGTTTTTAAGTTTTTAAGCCATGATATTCTCCTTCTTCCTGGTGGTCTTCTGTCATAAACTTTCCCTTGAAGATCGAACTTTAAAAGGTGATATTTGCTTTAATTCCTCATATTATGTCCGAGATACTCAAACTTTCTTCTCTTGATGGTGTTCATTCCTTCCGAGTCCTTCTTCATTCTCTTCATCACTGCCTTGTTGGTCACTCTGTCCACCTATAATATTCTCAGCATTTTTCTGTAAAGCCACATTTCGAACACTTCGAGTCTTCTTTGTATTGCCTCGGTTAATATCCATGACTCCATCCCATAGAAAATATAGCATCGGAGGAGTCTGATTTTGATGTCAATGTTGAGGTTGTGACTTTTAAACAGTTTAGCCATTTGGTTGCGGCCCTTGCTTTCTCTATTCTACTCCTGATCTCCTGTGAGTGGTCCTAATTATTATTGATCATGGTTCCCAGATTGGTTAACTGTGTTACTCTGTACAGGAAAGAAAATACCTAATTACAAAAGATTTGTTTTAAATTTTATATTTTATGTTATTAACAAAAACAAAAAAAAAGGTTTGTTTAATCCGTAAATAAATATTAATAAAGGATTTTTATTAAGTACAAAGGCATCGAGAGAAGTTTCGGTATATATTTAATGAAAAATACACCTACTTTAAACTCTCAAACGCAATTTAAACTTTCTTTATTTATTTTAATACAGTTTCCCAATCCAGAATATCTGCCCGGTATAATATTTAAAAGGCACTACTTTTCTCACGAAATCCGGTTGGATATATAAATTCTGTGAGCTGCATCTGAAACGTGGGCTCATTTAACTTTACAAAGCGAAAATAAGCTACTTCCACCTTGAATTTCTGTTGTTGATTCAAATAGTTTTCAATTTCAAACAATTTCTTTGCTTTCTGAATATTCCGGTTTCTTAGGGAGTATTAATAAAAACGTCTAAAAGGGGGGCGGAAATTCTTAATGTGTAAATTTAACCAAGAATATGCATTCGACCAGGTCAATAGAATAACCAACATCATAGAAAAAACGCTAGAAGAAGGGAAAGTCTGTACTACAATCTTCCTAGATATAGCACAGGCTTTCGACAAAGTTTTGCATAAAGGACTCGAGTACAAAATGGGACAGTACCTACCAAGACAGTACTTATAACTCTTAATTTATTACATGTTAAACAGAGTCTTCAGAATAAAACCGGAAGAAGCTTATTCCGAACTCAGAGAAATCAACGCGGGAGTGTCACAGGGAAGTGTATTAGGACCAGCCCTATACCTTTTATACACTAGTGATATCCCTGATTTAGAGCATAACACTATAGCCATTTTCGCTGATGACACAGCCATCTTAGCAGTCGGAAATAGTCATGACGAAGCTACAGCTAAATTACAAGCAACCATTAATCATTGTCAAATCCAACTGCAACTGATTGGTTCCAGTACAAGTTTTCAATACAGGTACTAATATCATGTAATGAGAATTTTTTTTTTTAATTAGATGTTCAACATATTTATGACGCACCAAATCTGGATTTATTGTGTAAACTCAGGATTTTATAAAATAATGCTTGCAAAATAATATTTAATAAAACATTTCATGAATGAATAAGCTACTAAAATGACAAAGAAACGATCTTTAGCCACGATAATATTTGACAAAGCAAAAAGTAATAAAACAGACTATTATTAACATCTCTTAATTTTAACCTCACAGGATAATTGTTAAATTTCATTGGGGATAGGGTTAGGATCAAAACAGTAATAAAAGGCATGATTAATTTTGAACTTTATTAAAAAAAATAACAATATAAATTGTAAATAAAATAATAATAAATATACCTAATCATAAAATCGTAAAACAGAAAATAAAATAATATTAAAAAGACCAACATGCTTCGAGAAAAAGCAAATTCTCTAATTAATTAGTTAAATGTGTAATCCCCCCTTTTAGCCTTTTTAAAAATATAAAGCAAATATTGTTTTAATTGGTAAATTACAAATTTTAAAATAAGCAATTTATTTTTATTTACTTAAAAAACATAAAAACCATTCAGAAAAGTATAAAGGAAAAAAATTTGTAATAAAATTGCAGAGGCAGAAAAGACATTTTTTAAACTCCAAATCAACAATGTTTTTTGATATAATGGAGGATATTCTAAAATAAATTAAAGTTTAAAAAAACTAAAAAACACGCTTTTAGTGTTAATCAAACTAAAAAATAAAAAATAAGTCTTAACATAAGAATAAAATTACTGACGAGAAAATTAATGTCAATGTTTTAAAAGCGTGGGCTGCTTTTATTCCGAAACGCAGAGTTAGTTTAAAAATGTCATACAAAGCACCCCACGCTTTTAGAACAGGGACATTAATTTTCTCGTCATTAATTTTATTCTTATGTTACAAATTACTTTTTTCTTTTCAGTTTAATTAACTCTTAAAGCGTGTTTTTTTAAACTATAATTTATTTTTGCTTTTTAGTTCGATTTGTTTTAAATGGTAAAAGCACAAAAATAATGCATCGGCCGGGAAACGAACCAGGGCCACTCACGTGGCAGGCGTGCAACGATGGATCCTCGAAATTTATTATTCCTGGCGAAACTAATCAGGATAATCGGATATTTTCATCGAATTATTGCATTGTCGTCGATAATGACGTGAATAAATAAAATATGGTTTGGTTTTCATAAATATATACACCTACAAATATATATAAGCATTTCTTACTTTTTTTTTTACTCGTAAAAGGTGAAGGAAATTAAAGAATCTTAAATATTCCAAGGGAGTTATAACCCTCTTTATCGATAGCGTAACCAAGACGATATAAGATTATAATAACCCGGTCAAAAATAAAAATATTTGCGTGAAAAACTATAAAGACAAAGTAGTACATAACAATAATAAAAACTGTAAAGATGAAGTAAAACAACAGAACTTGTTATAAACGATTAAAGTAGACAACTTAAAAAATCAAAATGAAGAACAAGAGCAATCAATAAATAAATAATACGTAACATAACTATTATCAAACTATAATTTTAAGAAGGTAAGATAAATACCTTAATTTATAATGAAACACAACAATAAAGTAGCCTTCGACAACGCCCTATTGAAAAAAAGACTTAAGAGGCATAGCTTTTAGTGTAAGTCAATTTTATACTCTCCAAATAATTAGTGTTTTATATACTAATATCCAAGGATTGATAATAATTACATCCTGAATGTTATACCTTAAGCAAATTTAAATGAGGTATAAATTGCTCATTTTTTTGTCAAGATTATTATTTTAGTGCCATCGATAAATATTTTTTTATAATAAAAAAAAAGTTGTTATTAATACTTCTTCTTCTTTTGGCTCATAACCCTTGGTGGGTTTTGGCTTGCTCATCTATGTTTTTCCATCTGGTTTTATCTACCACTATTCTCCTCCAGTTTCCAATTTTTAGAGTTTTTAGGTCTTCCTCCACATCGTCTATCCACCTTTTCTTGGGTCGCCCTTTCGGTCTTGTGTTTTGAGGTTTCCATTCGAGGATTTTTTTCACAATTCTCTCTTCCCCCATCCTGTATACATGTCTTAACCATCTTATCCTTTGACTTTTCATGTATCTTGCTGTATCCTCTGCTTTTATAAGTGCATCAATTTCGTGATTCATTCTTATTCACCACATTTTCATGTATTGGGCCGTATATTCTTCTAAGGATCTTTTTTTTAAATATTTTCAATTGATTTTCATCGTTGTTTGTTAGTGTCCATGTTTCACATCCATAGGTTACTACTGGTCTTATAAGTGTTTTATAAATTGTGATCTTAGATTTTCTGTTGAGTATACTGCTCCTTATTAGTTTTAGAAAGGCAAAATAGCATTTATTTCCTTTTAGGATTCTTGCTCTTATTTTATCTGGGACGTTCCCATTATTGGTAATTTTCGTGTTAAGGAAATTAAAAGTCTTGACGCTTTCGATCAGACCACTGTTTACATTAATATTTGGTAGATGGCATTGGCAGCAAACAGCTTAAGACAGAAACGCATGGAAGAGATTAGAAGAGGCCTATGTCCTGCAGTGGGCAATAATTGGCTGAAGAAGAAGAAGAAGAAGTTGTATTGGGGGATTGCTGCAGCAGTACATATATTTCGTCTTGTCTTTGCTCACTTGCAGGCCTTCTTTGTTTACCTGTGGCTCAAGCTCTATGGCGATTTGATTCAGTGAAGCGAGGTCACGTGCAATTATTGTAATTTCGTTCGCATACCCAAGTATTTGTGTGGTTTTATTTACGATGCTTCCAGTTCTATCGATTTTTTTGATAGCTGCTTCCAGCACTAGGTTGATTGCTCATTTTTTTGTCAAGATTATTATTTTAGTGCCATCGATAAATATTTTTTTTAAATAAAAAAAAATAATGTTATTATTACGGTATCTTTTATTCTGTTTAGTTTATTGTAGGACAAAATTTTTAAAATTAAATACGTTCCAGGCAGCAAAACGACTGTTAATTGTCGTTTTGAATAAACATTTTTGATAAATGAAAACTGTTAAGCTAAATGAATATTTCATTTATGCCATTGTAATTGCGTCCTGCTCATTAAGGTTTTATAGTTCTGTTTCGATTAAATTCCTGATTTTATGAAATGTTTCGGGTGTTGTTCCATTTAAATCTTGTTATTGAATTTTACGATTTGACGGTTTTTCACTCCTGTCCGAATCCAATTAGTTACTGATTTTCAAATAATCAATTTCCATTGTTCATTTTACGGCCATTTGCTATTGTTGTAAACACGGTGTTCACCATGCTGTAAAGAGCCAGTTTAAATTAAGTGAGTAGAGATAAATGTAAACAATACTATTTTATGTGATAGAGTACTCAGTTTACAAAATAATATAACATATTTCAACGGACGCAGGAGCCAAATTTTGACTTGTTTGAATGAACTGATGCATAGAATAAAATTAGCTCGTATTGCCAGTTGCGTTAAAAAGATATTATGATTTTTTTGTATTTAGGCCAAAGAATAAAAAAATATGACGAGTTGACTAAGTATTCTGTGCTGATTCTCTGAATTTTTTAAATCAATCATCTAATAGCTGTCACTCAACATTGATATGACATAATTATTCTGATTAGCACTATTAAATGAAACACTATATAATTTTGTAAAAATTTAGTGTTTCATTTAATAGTAATAATATGTATTTTTATTAAGTAACGGCTACATCATTACAACATTCTGATATTAAGATTTATACAGTAAAAGGATCCTGATAAGCTTTTTCTTCTTCTTCTGTTGTCCTATCCATTTTGGACGTTGGCCATTAACAAAGCTATTCTAATTTTATGCACGGCATTCCTAAACAGATCCGACAGACGTTAATCCAAACCACTGGCGCAGGTTGTGCATCTATGAATGTCGTCTCCTTCCTGGTCTCCTCTTACCATTTACCTTGCACTGCACAATAAGCTGCGGTAAACGGTAAACGTGTCTTATGTTATGCCCAAGGTACTTGAGCTTCCGTTTCTTCGTTATAAAGATGACTTCCTTCTCTTTCCCCAGTCTCTGTAGAACTTTCGCGATGGTGATGTGGTCCGTTCAGGGTATTTTCAGAATGCGCCGATACACCCACATCTCGAAGGATTTCAGTTTCTTTGGGGTGGCCTCTGTTGTAGTCCAATCCTCCACCCTGCAGAACAAAACAGAAAAGACAACACCTTACTTGCCTTTTTTTTATGAAAATAGTCGCAAAAAGGGTAGGCCTATCGTGTGGCCTTCAATATACAGTTCCTTAATGATTCTTAGCTGATTTCTATGCATCGCTAACAGTTCAGCCGTTCTTTTGTGGCACGGTCCTTTAATGTATCCGTGTTTGTTTCCTGGTATGCTTTTCCAGTAGTTTTTGTATTTTACCGAACCTCTTCTTGCAAGTTCGTCTACTTCCCCATTGCCTACAACTCCCTGTCGTACTGGAACCGATATCTGTTTGACGTGATCACGGGTTACCAGCGTACTCAGTTCTTCTTTGCTGTTAACAAGTATGGGAAAAGGGGTAGTCAAGCCCTAAGGTGCTCCCTGCGCAGGACTAAGGCAGTCTACTACAGGATTTCGCCCGGCTTCCTGTAGGCTCCGTTAGCTACGGTGCTCTCCCACCGGCATGCATCCATCAGCACGGGACGCATGACACTTTGGATTGGAGAGTCTTTTAGTTGCTTTTTACGACAGTCAGACCATACCTGGGATCTATTCTATTTTCGCAGCATCCCCAAATGATGAACTTTTTACTTAAAAATAAATGAAATTTTAATATTTTTTTTTTTTTATGAAAATAATCGCAAAAAGGGTAGACCTATCGTGTGGGCCGCGGACGGCCCGCACTGCGACTATTAAGGGGAAGGGATTATAGAAAGGAAATGATTGTGGACACGCTTTTTAAAAAGTTGCAGGTCATAGTTCTCTGGAAAAACTGATTTTTGAAGCTTATTCCATTCCGTAGCAGCCCTGTAAAAGAAGGATTCTTGATGAAGATTGGTCCTTGTAGTGACAAGCTTGAGAGTAAATGTGTGAGACTGATCAGCGTGCCGAGTTCTTCGGCCGAATGTGGCCAATGGTGGTACAAGAGTTTTTATTTCTCTGGAGCATCTGCCATGGAAATATCTGTAGAGCAATGTCTGGTCTGCAACTCTTCTTCTATGTTCTAGAGGGTGAACGGTATCTGTGAGAGTTGAGCTGTTTATCAAGCGAATGGCTCTTTTCTAAATGGAATCTAGAAGACGAAGAGAATTCCTTGGTGCTGAACCCCAAATGAGCGAGCAATACTCCAGTAGAGGTCGGATTTGAGCCTTGTACGTCGTTAACAGTTGATCAGGAGTAAAAAACTTTCTGGCTTTCCACAGAAAACCTAGCCTCTGGCTTGCCGACTTTGCGATGTTAGCCTTAGTTTTGGTTGAAGAGAAATATCTTTGCTATTAAATAATTTTTTCATGTTATTAAACGTATCTCGAGCCTTTTCTATTCGTGATCGTATTTTCGATGCCTGGTCCCATTTCGCGTTAACCGTGGTGCCGAGATATGTGTATGTTTCCATCCAATATTTACGTCCTGACCATTTATGGTTATATTAATTGGGGGATGTTGACTTTTGCTAATGATATGCTATTATTTTTAAAATAATTGAAATAATTCGACAATTAAAAAAGGTAAGTACGGTTATGCACAATGTAGGAAATGATAGCACGGCTTACAAACGCAGAGTTAAGAAAATAAATGTACAAAAAAAAATTTAAAGAAAAAATAATAACGTAAGAATGAAATAAGTTAGTTTTAAAAAAGTGTACCAATTATAAAAGTGCCTGAAAACACAGCAAGAATTAGCCTACCAAGTGAAATATTGCTTAAAATTTAATTTTGTTTCATGTCTGCCCTAAATAAATTTAATAATTTAGTTACCTAATAACAGTAAGGTGGTATAATTTGAACTTAAAATTAAATCAACATTTAAAGTGGTAAAATTACATTTACATCCACTGCGAAATTCGAAATTAATATTTAAACTGAAACTTTACATTTTATTGATCTGTTGATGCCATTATATTATGCACCTACTAAATTAAATAATAGTTTTACAGTTAAATAACAGTTTGTTAGCAAAATTACCGTATATGCTTCAATTTTGGAATATTAAGTACGTATGCTTTGGAATCATGGAGAATTAATATTGTTACGTTTTTCTTAAATCACACTCGGGCTTTAAATTTATCTATAACTTTCCAATAAAATTTATGTAAAATAGTGAACTTGATTATTAACTTCAGTAAACTGATCGTCTGTTGAACATTTATATAATGACGCTACTGTCCAGAAACATCTAGCTTATTCAAGACTATTCTATCGAAAATTGGGGATTGGTCAAAAATCTACTGGAACATCCTCGTCATTGGCTGACGTCACCGTATCGCCCAGCTCACTTACGTAGCATATTCCAGTGGCGTATTAGAAAATCATAGTTCTTCACACGATATGATGCACCTTTAAACGAAAATAGGAGTTCAGCAAACTTAATTATTATTTAGCAATAGGTTCGAACCTAACGAAAGCACTTGGGCACCTCGATATTTTTTGCGTTTTGTAATTTACTTCTGGGTCTACTATGACCCCTTTAAAGTAAGAAATCAGTGATCTTGCATTAAAATTTCTTAATCTTTATAAGTAGGAATTGCCTTTCTCAGTAAACTTACTCTTTTTGTGGTATTGCTTTACATTCTTTCAAAAGATGATGTGCAGATCCTTTGTCCTTTCTACAGGATTTGTTGAAACCATTCTCTTTATTGCCCATATTTTTTTAAATGTTTAATGACTGTAATGATTAACTAGCTGTTTTGTCTTTTTTATTAGGAGACACAAGTTGTTATTCCCACAGTATTGCCAGTTCAATAGTCCTTTGGTCTGTTCTAGGTTGTTTCAGTAAGGGGATGTTAACCCTTTCTTTTGATTTTTGATTTAAATACTGTTTCGTACATTTGCAGAATGGTTTTGGTACTTTCTTTAAACCTATTTTTGACAAAGTATTGGCTTTTTCATTGCTCGGAATGCCTAAATGCACTGGTTACCAAATGATGCAGATTTTGTTGCTTCTTTCCAGAATGATGCTCCAAGCATACAGAAACTTGTGAAAAAAAGTACCCAAATAACATTTTTGATATTTACAATAAGTTAACTGGCCACTTAAATAAGTTTTTTTAATGGACCTTAAAGCAAAACACACAATATTTTTAATTTTGTTTAAACAAAAATTTAGTTTTTTTTAAATTTTATTTCTAAAGGATAAAACAAAGAAATTAAATATCGTTATTCATTAAATTTTTTTTAATATACTGCTTGTTATTAATATAAAAAAGCTAACTATTTAAATTTTAGTTATATACAGCCCATCAATCATTAAAATATATGTTGGAGACAAAAAACCAGCAGTACCAAGTCAAAATTATGGAAGATTTAGATTTTAAAATTTTCACAAAATTCCTTAAAACCAGTTTTAAATACATTCAAAGGGCATAATATAGCTTCGGATTATAGTCAGAATTAATTACTGGATTTGTAGACATAAAAAAGCGCGAAAACCCAATGATGTTAATTTAAATTTTTCCCCAATTTTGCTTAAGTAGGCCAAAAAATTGACCCAATGCAGAAAAATTGGTGCTTTTTAAACTAACTGATAGTAGATAGGTCGCTGATTCAATTGTTCTACCTACTGTAAGTTGCCGAGGGTTGTATGGGTTATCGTCGTGGTAATCTTGATTTATTTACACGTGGATTCGTTTTCATTGAATTAAAACATTAATAATTGCCATTTCTAGTATATTGAACTTGATACATGGAGACGCCATTTTGTCTCCAACCAAAACATGTTTAATTGTACAATTTCAGGTCTCGTGTACCATTAGAATTTTTTTACTGGTTGTGGACTTGAACTGAATATAATCCATACTCGGATTAACATTTTACTGTTTAACTGCAGTAATGAAAATTTTAATAAAACTAAAATATGCTACATTGCAACAGGTGGGGTTCAAACGCGATGCTCTTAGCTCGTTGGTTTGGAAGAAAGACGGAGTTTTCTGAAACCGGTCAAGCGTGGATTTCGTTTTCCTATCGCTGAAGTCAGCGTTCTCATTGATCAACGCATAACCGTCGTTTTGCACACGGTTCAAATTTCCTTGCTACTGGCACGTGCCTTGCAGCTGATAGCTTGTCGGCGTCTGAGCCGTAATAAGACGGTTTAAATCAGGGAATTGCGTGAAGAGAAATTCTACTGTTGAAATAACGAATTTTCAACATACATTTTTTGGATCCCCATAAAAGTTAAACTACGGTTATTTACAAAATATGGACCGTTTTTGTGTTATAAGCGAAAAACTGCAAAAAGTCCAAAAATGTTGGGGTTTTTGGCCATTAAAAGTTGTCCCCTTCACTTTCGAGGTCGCAAACGCTTAATGTCAGCTGAAACTCCTTTATATATACTGGGCTATTAAAGAAATAAAATAATTAACTACCTTATTAAAATAACCAAAACAAAATGTTTTATTTTTTGTTACTACGCTTTAAATACCTTAATTATTTTCACGAGCTTTTCATTTGGATTGTAAGAACGTTTTACAAATAAAATATTAGAAACAAAAATAAATACTGAATTAAAAAACATTTGAAAATAAGTGCTACTTTAACTTTATTTCTTACAATTTAAAAACATTGTTAAGAATGCTTAAAATTAATTGGAATGATGTCGTCCTTCCACTTAAAACAAAAAAATTCAAAGGTTTGCAAAGCATTGCAAAGAGACTTCTTTAAAATTATAGTCTGTACTTTTTTATTAATTTTTTCAAAAAATAATCGCGATATTAGAAAGCGTTGTGAATAAAATTACGCTAGCATCTAATTAAAAATTTGAAAGATTTCAAATAAAAAAATGTGTGTTGGTTTTTTAGTTTTTTCAAAGCCACAATAAAAAGTCCACAGCAAGGACCCACACAAATTTAAAATAAGTTGGACATTACAATAAGTTGATTAATCAAATAATTAGCATTTCTTTTTTTGCTTTATTTTATAAAAACCTTGAATGGTACATTAAAACTTAGTAAAACTTATTCCTCTTTGCAAATTACTGATAGCTTGAAAAAAAGTTAGTTATTTCGAGTTTAAAAAATTATCATATAAATGATTTTTCTTCGGATACGTATATGCTTACAAAACTTTCTCGTTTCAGACTTCGCAAGCAGTCTCTACTTGTCCCAGTCCAGCGTCACCACCGAACCGGGAAAAAGTTTGGCCATTTCGTGCAGGGATAAAGGGGGACAGCCGGTCACGTGGAAAGGACCCAAAGGGGCTTTAAACGCTAATACGAAGCCCAAAATACAGGACACTTCCATAGGAAAATTACTGGTTTTCACTCCCACGAGGGTGCAAGATACGGGCAATTACACTTGTAGTTTGATCAACAACAAGAACGATAATAGTATATTTTCACTAATCGTGGAAGGTAATACTACTTTATTTTATTATTTACGTACTTTACTCTTTATCTTGAGCTTCCTGCAGTAGCATTCGAGGTGTTTTTAAAGCAATATTAAACACAAAAAGCTAAAACATTACTTTATTTTGGTATGAGTAAAAAGACTCGTAATAACGTTCACTTTGTTTAAAAAACATCTTTGTATAAAGATATAAACATGCAAGATTATTTAAAAAGATTAAACTTATATCATCTTGTGATTTAAAAAATTTTAATTATGAAAATATTACTTTCATCTGAATAAATTGATTTATTGTTTTATTGGAAACATTCTAACCAAATTCAACTAAATTTTTGCCAGATCTCTATACAGAGTGTGTCACGACGAGCTTAATATATATGTATATTTGAAACTACTGAAAATACAGTGTGCCCCCAAAAAGTTTTATCCAAATGAAAAAAAAAATGTATCTTTCATTTCACAAAAAATGATATTGGTGTTAAAAAGGTCTGCGTGAATTGTAGATCCATCATCAAGTACAAAATTTTTAAAATACTGCTGGAATACAGGGAAAATAAAAATTTGATGAATTGGATTAAGAGTAAAATACGTTCAAAGTATAGTGGAGAGCAAAATATTTATTGAAATTGTTATTAATTAGTAAAAAATTATATACTTATCCAAAATATTTACTTTAAAAAAGATCCACTTTAATAAATGTAAGTAAAACCACAGTTGTAAACATTTTAAAGTCGAGAAAATTAAACCCTTCAAACCCCATACCCAATTTGACACATACTTTAAAATGAGATGTTTAAAGAAAGTTTTAATGTTGTGCTCGTATACAAGGTGAATTAAAAGATAACAGATTTATTACAGGACATATACTTTTCTCCGACGAAACAACATTCACGTCCAATGGTACAGTCTCAAAATTGTCAATGGTGGAACGATGTTAATCCCAATTTACATGTCCAAACGCGAGATTAATATTTAAAAAAGTGTATTGCCGTAGCAAAACTAACTTTTCCAAACGGAGGGATCTTTTCTATTTATTATCGTTCTAGCTGTCCTAGTGTTATTGGTTCATTTATTTGAATTTGTATTTATAATTTATATGGAGATAAAAAATTATGCGTAGATCCTTTGTCCTTTTTGCGGGATTTGTAGAAATCATTCTTGCCCATATTTTTTTTAGATGTTTATTTACTGTAATGATTCTAACTAGATGTTTTAGGTCTTTCCTATTTAGTAGAAATAGGTTGCTCTTACAGTTTTGCCAGTTCAATAGATTGGGTCTGTTCTATGTTATTTTAGTAAGAATGTTTCAACCCTTTCTTCTGATTTTTGCTTTAAATTTTGTTTTCCACATACATCAATATTCATTTACGAAGACAGAATTGTCGGACCTTACTTTTTTGGAAATAACATGAATAAAATAGGATACCTATTATTATTATTTAAATTTCTTGATGACTTACCACTAAATGAATAAGAAAAAAAATGGTACCTACTGGATCGAGCACCTTGTCACTGTACAAGAAATATTCGGGATTTTTTCATCAACGGTAAAGTGATCGGGAGGTACAAAGAGTTTCTCTGGACTTTATGGTCTCCAGATATTACCCCTTCAGACTTCTTTCTGAGGAGCGACTTAAAAAAAAGGCACACCTTAAGAGATGATTTCAAGATGTTGATAATTTTAAAAGAAGCATTAATGAAACATGTAAGGCTATAACTCCGGATGTAAAAGGTGAAATGTCATAAAAAAATTTAATCGAAAAACAATCCTGTTTACGAAAGGACGATATTTAAATAGTAGTAGATGTTCCCGATAAAATTTATTAGTTGTGAATTATTTATTGTTGGAAAGGTTATTAATTTTTTATAAAAATAATTTATCTACCAATTGCGGAAGTGTTTGTTAAAATATCTTTTTATTTTTATCTGAAAAAATCATAAATCTAGAAGTGTGTATAATTTTTTGCTACTTATAACAATTTCAATTATCATTTTGCTCTGCACTACACTTTGAACGTATTTTACTTTCACTGCAAATTATCATTTTTTCTTTTTCCTGTATTCCAACCAATGTTTAAAAAATGTTGTACTTTATTTTGGATCTACGCCATGCACTGCTTTTTATCAAGACTATTTTTTTTGTGAAGTGTGGGATATTGCAAATGTTGAAATGTTGAAAACTTATTTATAGTATAAAGTAGTTTATAAAAAAGTGATGAAAAATTCGACTTCAAAATTATCTATTTTTTAAAATAAAGCTACAAATCTTTTTTTATTTTACTAAAACCTAAGGCAAAAAATAAGGGGAATTTATGTTCACTTTCCTATCGTCTTAAGATATTACCATACAGTTAAAAATTTAATTATTTTTGCCAAGTCAAATTTTTTTTTAATTTGCTATATTTTGTGATACATATTGTATTTACAATACTCACCAACCAATTTATTAAAATCTTTTTATTTGTCATACAATAAATTCGTATGTAAAAATCACTTATATATTTGATTTACAAATCACAAAACTTAAACTTGACTTTTTCGCGAAATCGCAGTTGTTAAATAGGTACAACCAAACTTTCCCGAAAGAAAATTTTCTATTTCCTTTCGGGACATTATCACGAATATTTTAAACATGGCAGGTCTCCAATTTTCACCCGCGGCTATAAATCATCTGCTAATAAGTTGGGCGTTTGATGCTACCGTCGTGACGCACAGGGTAAAGAATATATTTTTACTACGATTTTTTTTTAATACAAATACAGTTACCTAAAGAATAGTTTTTTTAATGATTCAAAATAAAATAACATAAATACAGGGTGTTACAACGAAAACTTGTCCCCTTCTGAGAAAGACTATATGTATGTATGTTAAAAAAAAATTGGTTGTTGAAGCTAAATAAACTCTTGGTTTCTGAGTTTCTGGGGGAGTCAAGTTTTTGTTGGAACACCCTGTATTATTAAAGTATAGGATAATTTCGGTGAAAAAATATCATGTATATTTAATACTACAAAAGAAAAATAAGTTAAATGGCGCCCAACCTAAACAAGGATGACAAAATACTGAAAAAACAATATTTTTAACTGTTGTTCACAAGCAATATTGTCTCTTAAATATAAACTTGTATCACCACATTATAATTACAGAATCAGTTTTTGAACCGGAACCGAAAATAGATACAGATAAAGAAACAGAAATTGAACCGGAAAGTTTTCACCCCATTCGCGAAAATCGTTATCATCCCTCTCACAGGAGAACGAAACCACCTAAACATAAACCCACACAATATGAAACGAACACTGAAGGTAAAATATAAGAGTGTTGATTTTTCTTTTAATTCGACCCTCTGATTTTTTGAGCAAGTACAAATAAAAAAGCTAATTTTGAAAAAAATAAATTTATTGCATACTGTTTAGACACCATGGACATATTTAATATCTATAAAATTGTCTTTGGAAGTAAAATACCTAATTATATGTGTACATGGCAATAAAAAATCAATTATTTTTTAAGGATAATAAAGATTTTCCCATGATTTTATGCTCGTCCAAGAAGATTTTTATAAAAGAAGTAAAATTAACTTTTGCTTTGTAACATCTGTACAGATAACTTTTTTAAATGCGACGTTATCTTTTAAAACTTTTTGTTTAATAAATGTTTCTTTTGAGGGCTATAAATAAATCACGAAACAAAATGAATAAATCTCCAATAGAAAAACGTCATCGTCTTTCTCGTTAATTCTAATTTAAATGGCTAAAGCAGTTTGTTAAGAAAGCTGGTAGATTTACGTGTATTTTAATATTTATTCGCACCATTCGTCTGTCGACTTACGAAAGACCAAGCCCAAATGAAGTGGGTATAACCAATAAACTATTTGTATTTCGTGGAAATATTTTATTTTATTTTAGCGAAGCGCTTTCAACCTAGAAGGTCATCTGTAGCGCTTGTCTGAAAGGTTAAGTGGGTGAGTGGAAAATAAGTCATTTTGTGTGAACGCCCAAGTAGCAAATTAAATTCAATAAGGTTTGTATAAACAGCTACAAAATATATCTTATAGGATACTAAAATTCTTGTAACAGTCTACTAGACAATTAAATGATCCTTATACAACCATTTTTATACAACAGTTTGGTAATATAAGAGTTCTATTAAAAGTGTATACAAATCTTATATGACTGTTTTATACACATTTATACGACTGTTATATATATATATATATATATATATATATATATATATATATATATTTATTTATAAGAAAATCCCCCGATTTGTACAATTGTATTAAGAGATTAGGGGGTTATAGTGGACACTCGTCAAGAACACAGTCAATTTAAGCCGTTATATGAGCCTTATTGCCAATTATTTCAAATATACTTTACAATTTGTTGTTACATGCTGGATAGTACCATACATAAGACAGGGAGTAAAAAAAGCAACACCCATCTGCACAATATGGTGAGGTACCATGAACCCATTAACTTTAATTTGTGTCTATAGTGGATAAAGGATTTAAATTAAGATTTTCATAAACAAGAAACATACTGAAAAATGTAACCAAGAAAGTATTGATAGATATAATTACAAGATGGTAGAATAGAACAGCTATTTAAAACACAATGACTATAAATAACAGTTTTTATACAGTGCCTTGTCGTGAAATACAGTGATTATTCAGTGGGTGAAATATATTTCAGATTATAATTCTTAATAAAAAAAATCAAAGGTTAAAGTATTCTAAAGACACATATGACATAATAAAAAAAAGTTATTGGAAAAATAAATTTGTTTAATGAATTAAAGTAAGCTAAAGTTATTGTTTGTAGCCACAATCATCTTAAAAAGATTAAAAATAAAAGGGAGACTCTAATATTTTTTGAAAACTTCGGAGGGTCGAAACATTTTTAATTTATTCTATCATAATTATTAAGTAGAGTGAATTTTTCGAACAAAGTTGGAAATTCGATCTGGTATCGTGTGAAAAGGTTTTTTTTTGAAGTTAAATAAACGTTTATTGTGTTTGGAAATTTATTCTACGTAAAGTGCAGAAGTTACAAGATTACGGGACTTTCGAGACTGTGAAAGAAGCAATCTCATTTGCTATTTTTAGAAACATTAAAATTTAAACTTTGACAAACCACTTAAAAACAATGTTTGAAATAAAATATTTTTAAAGTTTTATATACGATAATTTGGAAAAGTTACGAATTAATAAAAAATATCCCAGAAAAAATGCTTCTCTTTACTGCCAATGAAATTTTTTTTTTTTAAAATAGTTGACATAATTTAAAAACAGGAAAAATACCGCATTTCACAAAATGTCGTGACAAATTTGAGCTTAAAAGAGTGAGTCCTGTGACACTGGTAAAGGATATAAAAATAACACTTGTTTTCTGTTACAGTTATAAGTAACATCTGCACTTTGTAACTTTATAGCAAACAAATTTTGCACAATATCAGATGAACTTTCATCATTCATTTATTAAATCGTTCACCGACATCCAAACCCTTTTTAAGTTTATTATTCATTTATATTTTGTTCATTTTCGTTAATTTTTTTATTGTGTTATTCCTTTAAAAAAAAATGGGTCAACATCCAAACACAAACGTAAAAATCTAATTTATCGATGTATTTTATTTAAATAAATTGTTACACAAATCGTTCAATAATTTATGTGGATAATGTACGAGGGTGGTCTGAAATGTTTCCGACCTTAACGTAAAGAAGGAAGCACTCTTTTATTTCTCTTTTGTTTCACAATCGTTTGAGTAAGTCAATGTGAGTTGTTGAAAATTCGTGATTTCAACAGAATTTCTTTCCACTTAATTCCTTGATTTAAATCCCCTTATTAAGGCCCAGACGTCGACAAGACAC
Organism: Agelastica alni; assembly: GCA_950111635.1. Taxonomy (NCBI): domain Eukaryota; kingdom Metazoa; phylum Arthropoda; class Insecta; order Coleoptera; family Chrysomelidae; genus Agelastica; species Agelastica alni. The sequence goes on from OX467715.1 coordinate 10,399,224, forward strand.
CAGCTTCAAGGCCCGTACCAGTAGCACACAATTATAAACCGTGTGCAAAAAGACGGTTACGTGTGGACCAATGAGAACGCTGACTTTAGCGCCAGAAAAACGAAGCCACGCTTGACCGGCTTCCAAAATCTCTCTCACCTACAGACCACCGAGCGAAGAACACCTCGTTGAACTCCTCTTGTTTCAATGTAGACATTATTTTAGTTTATTTCAAATTTTCATAAATGCAGTTAAACAGTAACATGTAAATCCGATTATGGATTATATTTAGTATAAGTCGACAACCAAAGGAAAAATTCTTATGGTACACTTGTACAATTAATCATGTTTCGGTGGGAGACAAAATGGCGTCTCCATGTATCAAGTTCAATATATTAGAAATGGCAATTACATGGTGTTTTATTTCAATGAAAACGTATACACGTGTAAATATTTACTGTAGATGTGGATACTCCCAAAACAAAAATACAGTCAAAACAGAGAACCATATCGGTTCCAAAAAAAAAACAAAATCTGTTTTTTCGGCTGAGAAAGTAATGACAACTGTTTTTTGGGATAGTCGTGTAGTTATATTAATCGAGTGTATAAACGTTGCAGTTGACTATGTTAAAAAATAGTTTCATCTTATCGTGTGTTTGCTTCTATGCTAGCGACAACCATTCGTGAACTATCCTAGTAAAAAATCTTCCAAGCCTGTAAAAAAACGAGATCTTTGCATTTGTTTTGAACAAGACAACCCTTGGCTACATAATCTGGCTAAAATTCAATCCTGGCAAATTTAAGCGTATATTACAACTTATTTATTAACCCGATCTTACCCCAGGCAATTACATTCGTTATCTTTTTAAAAAAACATATTAAAGAGAAAATTACAATCTTCTTTACCTCCAGTTATGCTTGTGATATACTTTTAGAGGCAACTGTTTAAAATAAGCTGCTTAGTATCAATAAGAAATAGGTAAAATTTTAAAATGGTTTAAATGAACTTTATTTTTTAATTTTTTCTTTACACAAAACAAGGCGAATTGCTTTTCATGTATGTGTTAGTTTTATTGTCTTATTGCTTCTATGTACTCGTATTTTGGACGATTTGTGGTTAAATTGAAAAAAAAATACTCTTTCGTGTTGTGTTTGGATAATAGGTTCTAATTTTGGTAGTAACACACTTTTTTGAATTTACAGACACTGACACAACTTTGTATACAGAAAAAAGTACTTTTGATCACTCATACACTCGTCCTTCTCATTCTGGAAATACCCGTAATGATCCTGTAACCGAAGGTAACTAAAAACAAAGTAGAACGAGTCAGCTTTTTAAATAATACACTTGACACCTATTTTTTTCTTAATTTTTTCATACACTACAGGGTGATTACTCTCGGTTATATCCTGAATCTAAAGGAATTTTAATTTTTATTCCCACGAATGTTTAATTTTTATTATTATATATTTTTTAAATTATTTTTTTTTGATCTTTTTAAACTTGGTGTCAAGTGCATTATTCTAAAATTGTTACAATTGGTATGTAAGATTTGTTAAAAAAAATGTATTTTTTTCCAATTGCAGCAAATAAAATAAAGTAGAATAGATGCATTTGACCCGCATTTTATACTAGCTTCAGAGAAAATGTCGTGGGGCATAAATTACTATTGCTTTATTTATTACTGTGTAGTTTTCAAACCTGTCAAATATTCCTGGAGAAAATCTGAATTTGGGAAAAAGGCGTGACTATATGGGTGTATGTATAGCAATGATAATTTGTTTTACAACATTTTCTTAGAATATATCTTTTTGACTTAAATGTTTAGTCAAGTTTAGTTCCTAAGCTGGCTTAAGTATTTTAATAAACAGTAGGCTATTTTTTTAATTATTTTATTATATTATTTCAGTATTTTGGCACATTATTTAATTATTTAATATTATTTTTTTAACATGTTTATTTTTTTATTAATTAATTTGCATTTTTTTTTATTTATTATAATTATTTTGATTTATTATTCTTAACGATTACACTAATTTAATTAAAGAATATTATTTTAAATCAAGTTATTAAGTTGTTTAAAATAATACATGTTTCTAAATTCATGCAAAAAGGTGAATGCCTGTATAAATTTATGATGGATCTTTCCTATAACAAAATTTCCTTAGCCCACCCTCTTTCAAAATATCACCCCTGAAAGGGTAGGGCAAAGGACTAACCATCCATAATTTTGTATTATTTCTATTACATAATAATAAGTATTCCTTACCTTATTTAATATTAAAATTTTTTTCAAGATTAAGTTTTGTAAAATAAAAATATTACTTACAATCCCTGTTTATTTAAAAACATTTCTTAATTTTAAAGTTTTTTCCTAGAACCAATAGATCCGGTGAATAAAAAGAAAATTAACAAAAGGTATCACGCAGGATATTGTATTTTATTTTTAAGATTAAGAAATGTTTTAAAATAAACAGTGATTTAAGTTATATTTTTAATTTACAAAATTTAGTCTCGAAAAAATATTTGATATTAAATTAGGTTAAAGATTCTAATTTCACCCCCTTATAATGTAACGGGAATGTTAAAAAAACCGGTGCTTGGTCCTTAAAGAGTGCACGTAAATTACAAAATTTCTAAGTTTTTATCTTTACTTAAATTTGAAAAAAAAAATTAAAACTTAATTATACTTACCACCTTTTGGGCATCCATCATAATTGTATAAGGCCAATCACCCTGTGGGTGAAAATTGGTTTATGTTAATTTTGTTCTAATTACAACAATGTTTCCAAATTAAATATTACCTAAATATTCATTTTGGTCGCTAAACATATAAAAATATATCTTATGCGTTTAGAAACGAAAACGTCAGAATCAACAGAAAAATGTAGATAATACTTTAACTAATTTAGGTATTGTTTATAAATCAAAATATACATCCAAATTCATCATCCCCATATCTCAGTAAAAAAAACCAAGTCGTCGACTGCAAAATACAGTGAACTGTGACTGGAATTTTAAATTTTTCGTAAAATAGGCCAATCATGTAACAATACTCTTACTAAAGTTTACACAAAAACTCGTCTATTGATTGACTGACTTTTTGTTAAACTTTTTACTCGGTGAACCTGCCTTTGAGTTATAATTAAATTTTGTTTAAAAACATTCTTTTTCTTAAAGTGCCATGCAGTCGTTACTAAGAAGGCATCCTCCTTTATATATATATATATATATATATATATATATATATATATATATATATATATATATATATATATATATATATATAAATGAAAAAATGTGTAACTGATTGTTTAAAAACCAGCTTACTTTCGCTGTATGATACCTATTTTAAAATAGGTACATATGTGTGGGTCGATTATACATCAGATAACAACTACTCCCCTGACTATATGTCGCGACAGGTATTGAATTACATCCGATGTATAATCGTGTATACTACCCCATGACAGAAAGCAAGGTATACAAATGCTTGTTAAGTAAGAGAGAGGGCCATTAAATTTATTTAATCACAGCTACCACCTATGTACCGGTTTCAGGATATTTCTCCATCGTCAGCATAGGACAGGTAAGATCTGCAAGTAAATAAATTCATGGCTTTCGCTCCCATCAAGTAAACATGAAGAACCGCGCGAATAGCGCCATTTGTTAAAAAATACAGATGTCGCGACTGGCGCTATTCGCGCGGTTCTTCATGTTTACTTGATGGGAGCGAAAGCCATGAATTTATTTACTTGCAGATCTTACCTGCCCTATGCTGACGATGGAGAAATATCCTGAAACCGGTACATAGGTGGTAGCTGTTTTCTGTAACGATTATACATCGGATGTAATTCAATACCTGTCGCGACATATAGTCAGGGGAGTAGTTGTTATCTGATGTATAATCGACCCACATATATGTACCTATTTTAAAATAGGTATCATACAGCGAAAATAAGCTGGTTTTTAAACAATCAGTTACACATTTTTACATCTCTTCACGCTGTCGAAAATAAACCCCTTTATAGTTTACTGTAATAACACTATAGTTTTCTATAATTTTTTTATATATATACATATATATATATATATATATATATATATATATATATATATATATATATATATATATATATATATATATAACCTACAATTAGTATTTGTTCCGCAAAGCGATTTATGACTTCTGACATATCAATCTGTTGGTCGCCTTTGACCAGTTAAATTACGAAAATAGTCTTTGAAACGTTTCCACTTTTATAAATGATCTTTCTGACGAAGCAGCTGATACACAAAAACACAGTTCGCCGCAAAATTAAGGCATATTTTGTTATGCATAAATAATTCTTTTTTCCTTTCCGAGCAGAAAGCGTAAACTTTCAGCACGCTATGCAAAACGAAGTTGCCGCTTTCCGCCTCCGGAAGGGAGAAAAATAGTGTAAACACCTCGGGCAGTAAAGTTAGAAAAGCCGAGGTCAACATTCATGTGCTCTGAGACATTTCTTACTTTACTTTTCCAGGTATGTAACATACTATTTATTAACTTTTGTAAATAGTCAATGACTTGACAAAATATCTATTCAGGTTAAACGCAACATTATGTGAGTATAAATTTACTCTCCAAATAAAGATACAGGAAAAAAAAATGTGATACATTTATTTGTATTCTAATAACGTACTTAAAAAATACAAAAAAACTGGTATTGCCTTCTCTTTCCCTAATAATAGCCTGACATCGTCCTCTCATACTTAAAATCAGGTTTCTAATCTCGTTTTACACAATTTGATCCCCCACGTTTATACTAGTCGCAATGACAGCTTATGTAAGTTTGCTAGAGGTGATCGTAAAGTTTAAAAACGTAAATAGACAAAATCGGGACTTATCTGAAAACAATACATTAGCCCACTGATAAACTTCCCAATTTAGGTGTCTCTGGCAAACTGAAGCCTCCTTCTGCGATGATCTGCGGTGAGTAGCAGACCAAAGTGGCAGCTCTACACGATCTCAAATTATGTTCTGCCAATCTTCTTTGTACTGAATCTCGACTAATTAGAAACTGGCAGCGAGAAAATTTCTGTTGTAATGAAGTACTCGTAAGGAACCCCATTCTTAGAGCTTCGTGACGCAGAAAGCGATCTTGACGATCTGTAATAACTCTTCGTCGACCTTCTCCAGGGCAACTATTCAAATACTCAAGAAATTTTAAAAACGAACTAAATAAAAAAAAATTGTTTGGATATTTTTATTTTGTTTTGTTTATTTTGCACGGGAGTTTATTTATATATAATTGTCAATTTTTTTTTATTTGGAACTGCTTCAACCACTTGGGCTATTAGTAATGATCGATATAAATATAAAAGCTACAATAAACTTGGATATTTTAAATCTGTTTTATGGGACCCGTTGAGCGTAAGAAGTTTGTTATTGAGTCACTATCACTATTCTCGCATAAGCACTGTTTTAAAGAATTCGGTATATTGTGATGTTGTCTTTCAAGTGTGTAAAGGGGGCATTTCCGTACTGCAGGCATAGCATACTGGGGGAAGCTCATGTTTGAATAAATAATTGTGCGCAGGTAGTCTCCAGAGTAATACTTTTTATTTTATAGATTGTAGTTTAGAATTCGATGTGTTCTATTCTGATTGCCACTTGTTTGTAATTTTGTTTTTAAAATGCTGTTTTAGGTCAACGTGTACGCATGATGTTACTGTGAGTGTAATTGGATTTTAGATAGCGTTATTTGCTAATGTGTCAGCCATGTCATTTTCTTGTATTCCACAGTGAGAAGGTATCCACAAAAACTGAAGTGTCCGTAAGTTTTGTTGACAAATATTGAGTTCCGCTATGATGGATAGAAGTGTAGGGTGTTGGGGATATAATTGCCGGAGGGCATTTAGTCTGAGATTATTAATCCATACATATACATACATGTATGCATAAAGATTTTTTTATTTTTTAATAAAAATAGTCGCAAAAAAGGTAGACCTATCGTGTAGGCCGCGGACGGCCCGTACTGCAACTATTAGAAGGGGGAGGGATTATAGAAACGAAATGATTGTGGACCCGCTTTTAGAAAAGTTGCAGGTCATAGTTAGCTGGAAAAACTGATTTTGAAAGCTTGTTTCATTGTGTTGCAGCCCTGCAAATGAAGAATAATTAATGGGGATTGGTCCTTGTAGTATCAATCTTAAGAGTAAATAGGTGAGACTGATCAGCGTGCCGAGTTCTTGGGCCGAATGTGGCCAGTGGTGGTAAAAGAGTTTTTATTTCTCTGGAGCATCTGCTAAGGAAATATCTGTAGAGTAATGTCTGGTCTGCAACTCTTTTTCCATGTTCTAGTGGGTGAAGGGTATCTGTGAGAGTTGAGCTGTTTATCAACCGAATTGCCTTTTTCTGAATGAAATCTAGAAGAAGAAGAGAATGCCTTGGTAAAAAACCCCAAATGTGCGATCAATACTCCAGTATAGGTCGGATTTAAGGCTTGTAAGTCGTTAACAGTAGATCAGAAGTAAAAAACTTTCTAGCTTTTCACGGAAAACCCAGCCTCTGGCTTGCTTACTTTGCGATGTTAGCAACATGGTCATGCCAAGACATATTATAAGACACCGTGACTCCCAAAATCGAGATGGAGGGACTTGATTCAAGGGTATTTATGGACATTGTGATGAAATGATTGGAGGAATCCAACTCCAAGTCCAACTCCTTTATCAGATTTTGATGCATCTGTGAATATTTGGGTGAATTCTTTGTAGATATTTAGTTTCTCTAGAACTTTAGTTTTGAGTATATTGATTGGGGTTTCTGATTTTTTATTTCAAGTGAAATATCGGTATCGCAGATTGGAAGGTAGATTGTCCATGGAAAATGGAGGTTGCTGTTGGAAATTTTATATATGGTAGGTATGTTTGTATTCAGGCTATTCAAATAACATTTTATTCGATGGTAGAATGGTGGGTTTAGTCGTTTCTTTGTGTTAAATGTTGAAGAGAATCTATCAGCAATGGTGTTTTTATAGACAGGTTTTAGTAGATCGGCTACTATTTTTGAGGCATATGATAGGCTTAGGTATTCTCTTCTAAGTCGTCAATTTGAGCAGACAGAAAGTCTGACATCTAAGAGATAAGCTATTCTCTTCTATGTGACAGGATAATCAAAGGCAACCACTTATCAGTTTCAAATAAACAAGGTAAGGGATTTATTAAAATTACTTACAACATTTGCAAGCCACACTTCATATTTTTATAAGAATACTTAGTTGGGAAAAATTCCTGCAGATAATTTTGTAGTTTTTCTTTAGGGAACGATCGTGTTTCCCTTCAGAGAGTTAAATGAAAATTTTTCAATTTTAAGTTATATTATTTCTTAATTAATATAAAGTAGTAACCTTTTCAACACTTGATCTTCGCCTGAGTGGCAGGAGGTTTGGTCATTACTGCACTGATCGAACATTTTTAATTCATTTAGGACTGAATGACGTTTTATTTGCCATCGACTTACATTTTGGCCAGCAAACATAAAGAAAAGTAATTCCTTCCGGCCTGTAAAAAAATATTTATTGGAAATAGCGAGCGGAATGTTGTTTACTAATTCAGACGTCGTTGCGAAAATGGCGCAGAAACATAGAAAACATTCTTTGTGACATTCTCCCCGTCTTGGGGATTCACAACATGGTCCTTACTAAGCCAATGAGTTTCGCAACGAAATTTTTGATTTACATAAGAGACGCGTATATCTTACTGTATATGCCCGTCTTGTTGGGTTACAAGTAAACATATAAATGTAAACGAAATAGGAAATCTACTTTTTTATGATGTCTTTCTTCGGTTGTTTTTATTCCATTCCGGATTGCTTTTTGCATAAAATATGTGAACCGACACTAGTACATTCTTCTCTTATCAAAGAACAATGTTTATTTAAGACAATTTCTATAAATTACCAAAAGACAATAAATTACATCACAAACAAAAAATCAACGAAGCAAACTATGTGCAGTTAGCTATGAATATTCCACATTTACTACTGGGTAAAATTGATTGATTTAAAAAATTTAAGAACCACTTAATCTATTAATAAAAACATAAAATTTATTGGAAATTTTCTGGATTGTAAGGCTACGGAAGAAGAGTGGGTCTTGGCCGACTGTACTAATCGTTCCTTTATATCCGCTTTGATGTTGTCTCGCCACCTAATTCGGGGGCGACCCAACTGGATGTTTTAGGCTAACCCCAGTTTTATCTGTGAATAAAACTTCTTTTTAATTATCCACAGACCAATTTTGATAATTTCTAGTAAAACGTAAACTGGCAACTCCGTTCTCTATTTTCTCTAGTAAGTTATAGTGCAGTAACTGGTTTCCTACTGTTTAATCCAGCTCCATTTAACCGTGTTTCAACTGGAGGAAAAATTGTGATATTGCGGACAGCTTCGATTTCGTTTCTAATCACAGAACTGTATTATCTAATAAAACGTTCGTCTTGGTAGTAAGTACATTGTCTTTACCCTTGCCCTTGCCTTTCAGAATAATTTCTTACCTTATTCAAGCGTCTTATTATACAAATTATTGTGGAACGATTTCTGACTAACAAATTGGCAACATAACTTTTACAATATATCCCTCATCCAATACAACTAAGGTTGCGGGCCTGAGGTAGTGCGGCTACCTCTTGTTCAGTTATGTTCTTTATTCGATTCGTTTTTCAACGAATTCTTTAAAACTGTAAATCTAAACGAATTGTTTTGATAAATGTCATTAACAACGGGACAAAATATGCAAAACCTACTATTCAAATACGGACATAAGAAAAAGCTAAATAATTTTGTTGGATAATTTCAAATTGTTGCCTTAATTTGTTTCAGGACAAACTGTGGCAAAAGGTCTTGAACCAATGCCATCCCCTTTTCCAACAAAAAAAAAAAAATTTGTTTCGGGAGCTTATTTAATACATAAAGTACCAATTTTTTTGTCACTGCAGTGGGGACGCTACAAGAGTGTATTTCAACAGCGAAACTTAAGCTTAAAACAATTGTTGATACCTACTTTTAATAAATTGAATTGAATTTGAAATTTTGTTCTAAAGCTTTAAGACTTTGATATTGTAATTTTGAAACTCTTATATTTGTTTTGATTTTTCATTGGGATGTAAAATAGTAAACAAGTTTTAAAATATTCCGGATGTTGATTAAAAAAGTTTAAAAATATTACCAGCAAGAGATCAAAATAAAAAGATAATATATCAGCCAACCTTACTTTTTAAAAATCCATCATAATTTCCTGTTTTTCTATTTCTTTTTAATTATCCACGGACCAATTTTGATAATTTCTAGCAAAACGTAAACTGGCAACTCCGTTCTCTATTTTCTCTAGTAAGTTATAGTGCAGTAACTGGTTTCCTACTGTTTAATCCAGCTCCATTTAACCGTGTTTCAACTGGAGGAAAAATTGTGACATTGCGGACAGCTTCGATTTCGTTTCTAATCACAGAACTAGTGACAGTCCTGTATTATCTAATAAAACGTTCGTCTTGGTAGTAAGTACATTGTCTTTACCCTTGCCCTTGCCTTTCAGAATAATTTCTTACCTTATTTAAGCGTCTTATTATACGAATTATTGTGGAACGATTTCTGACTAACAAATTGGCAACATAACTTTTATAATATATCCCTCATCCAATACAACTGAGGTTGCGGGCCTGAGGTAGTGCGGCTACCTCTTGTTCAGTTATGTTCTTTATTCGATTCGTTTTTCAACGAATTCTTTAAAACTGTAAATCTAAACGAATTGTTTTGATAAATGTCATTAACAACGGGACAAAATATGCAAAACCTACTATTCAAATACGGACATAAGAAAAAGCTAAATAATTTTGTTGGATAATTTCAAATTGTTGCCTTAATTTGTTTCAGGACAAACTGTGGCAAAAGGTCTTGAACCAATGCCATCCCCTTTTCCAACAAAAAAAAAAAAATTTGTTTCGGGAGCTTATTTAATACATAAAGTACCAATTTTTTTGTCACTGTAGTGGGGACGCTACAAGAGTGTATTTCAACAGCGAAACTTAAGCTTAAAACAATTGTTGATACCTACTTTTAATAAATTGAATTGAATTTGAAATTTTGTTCTAAAGCTTTAAGACTTTGATATTGTAATTTTGAAACTCTTATATTTGTTTTGATTTTTCATTGGGATGTAAAATAGTAAACAAGTTTTAAAATATTCCGGATGTTGATTAAAAAAGTTTAAAAATATTACCAGCAAGAGATCAAAATAAAAAGATAATATATCAGCCAACCTTACTTTTTAAAAATCCATCATAATTTCCTGTTTTTCTATTTCTTTTTAATTATCCACGGACCAATTTTGATAATTTCTAGCAAAACGTAAACTGGCAACTCCGTTCTCTATTTTCTCTAGTAAGTTATAGTGCAGTAACTGGTTTCCTACTGTTTAATCCAGCTCCATTTAACCGTGTTTCAACTGGAGGAAAAATTGTGACATTGCGGACAGCTTCGATTTCGTTTCTAATCACAGAACTAGTGACAGTCCTGTATTATCTAATAAAACGTTCGTCTTGGTAGTAAGTACATTGTCTTTACCCTTGCCCTTGCCTTTCAGAATAATTTCTTACCTTATTTAAGCGTCTTATTATACGAATTATTGTGGAACGATTTCTGACTAACAAATTGGCAACATAACTTTTATAATATATCCCTCATCCAATACAACTGAGGTTGCGGGCCTGAGGTAGTGCGGCTACCTCTTGTTCAGTTATGTTCTTTATTCGATTCGTTTTTCAACGAATTCTTTAAAACTGTAAATCTAAACGAATTGTTTTGATAAATGTCATTAACAACGGGACAAAATATGCAAAACCTACTATTCAAATACGGACATAAGAAAAAGCTAAATAATTTTGTTGGATAATTTCAAATTGTTGCCTTAATTTGTTTCAGGACAAACTGTGGCAAAAGGTCTTGAACCAATGCCATCCCCTTTTCCAACAAAAAAAAAAAAATTTGTTTCGGGAGCTTATTTAATACATAAAGTACCAATTTTTTTGTCACTGTAGTGGGGACGCTACAAGAGTGTATTTCAACAGCGAAACTTAAGCTTAAAACAATTGTTGATACCTACTTTTAATAAATTGAATTGAATTTGAAATTTTGTTCTAAAGCTTTAAGACTTTGATATTGTAATTTTGAAACTCTTATATTTGTTTTGATTTTTTATTGGGATGTAAAATAGTAAACAAGTTTTAAAATATTCCGGATGTTGATTAAAAAAGTTTAAAAATATTACCAGCAAGAGATCAAAATAAAAAGATAATATATCAGCCAACCTTACTTTTTAAAAATCCATCAATATTTCCTGTTTTTCTATTTCTTTTTAATTATTTTTCGACTCTCACTTAAAGGGATGTTTTATTTTTTTTGTGTGTAATTTTTAAAATAAATATTTATTTTCACTGTGAATAAACAAAGTTGGACCGCTACCTTATTTTAACATAGGTAAGTACTTATTAATATTTTATTTTTCCTTTCACATTTGTGAACACAGAAAACCTTTTTTGCTGTCATTTTTTTTACATAAAATCAAAAAAAATTACAGTGATATTGCTAAAAGTTTTACTATCCTGGAATTTTTTTTCTTTACTTTTTTTTATATTTGATAAGAAATTCCAGATATTCAGGTATAAATATAATATCTTTTTTTTGAATGGGCACATCTTTAAAAAGTTTACGTAATGGATAATAATGATTAAAACCAGTGGCGTACCGAGGGGGGAGCGAAGGGTCGGACCGCCCCGGGCGCCATCATTGGGAGGGCGGCAAAATTGCCCCTTTTTGTACTCTTCAAGTGCAAGAGTATTATGCAGTTTTGTTTCCTGCCACGCTGCCGTTTTAATTATAAGTTTTAGTTTGTTTTTTATTAAAAGTCTCACGAAAAATATGAACAAAACGAACGCGACAGCCCCAAAATGAATCACTGAATATGCCAGTTCATTATTTTTACACCAAAAGAATTTTATACTTTAAGGAACAATATAAGAGCATTCGCAAATTAGTTACTGAACCCAGAATACAATTGGAAGTTCGGAGACGAGCACTGTGATATCGATGTGGATGAGATGGATACCAAGACGTAGTGATTACGCAATTCCTTTGCTTTGGCTGATGCTAAAGCTCAAGACAATGCCATAAAAGGATTTCTTGAGCTTTTATTTTTTTATTAGTGTTGCTTCATGTGAGCGTAACTTCTCAAAGCTGAAATTAATAAAAAATTACTTGAGGTCTACCATGAGCTCCATAAGATTAAGTAATTTGGCCATTTTGTCAATAGAACAAAGTGTGACGAACGAATTAACTTTGATAAAGTTATAAGGCCCGAAAAGTTGAATTTTAGACTTATACTAGACGTTATTAATAGGTCTTGAACACCGACACACTATATTACATGGTTTTGAAATAAATATTTGTAGCTTAGTTCTTGCATATGAATACTTTTTTCTCACTAACGCCAACACCATTATTTTTATGACGTCAAAGGGGCGGCAAATTAAGATCCCGCCCTGGGCAACAATGACCCACGCTACGCCACTGATTAAAAATTTAAGTAGGCAAGTATTTATGTAAGAAGAAAAATATAAAATAATGACCGCATACCGTGTTATTAGGTATTGGTGGCTCTTTAGTCGTCCGATTTAAGCAGTCGCAACCACAATACCGGTCAGCATTTTATCAAAGAAATTGCCGAGTTGATTGTTGTCGGTTTTAAAAGGGCAGGTCTGTACAAGTTTAGTGGACTAGATACATACATACATACATATAGTCACGCCTTTTTCCCGTAGAGGTAGGCATAAACCACTTCCTTCCACTTGCTACGGTTCTTACACACATCTTGTGCTTTCTCTATTTTTATTAGTGCTCTCATACATGCTCTTCGGTCGTTGGTGCTTTTGACCTGGCCTTTCTGCAAAACAATGTTGATCTGATCGACATATGTTCGCCGAGGTCGACCTTTACCGACTTCCGTCCATTCACACTCGCCTTATAGATTTGTTTCGTCAATCTTTCTTCATCCATCCTTTCTACGTGTCCAAACCATCTAAACATTCCTTTGTCTACCTTTGTAATCACATCTTCTTTTACACCACATCGTTCTCTTATCTCACTATTTTTTACTTTATCCAACCGAGTCACTCCGGCTATACTTCTTAAACTACTCATCTCCGCAGCATTAATCCTATTTTCATGCTTCTGCTGCCAAACCCAAAATTTACTACCATACATAAGTGTAGAAACCAACACACCTCTATGCACAACCGGACTTGCCAATTTTTAATACTTGCTGGCTGTTAATAAAGCTATGCATTTATTTGTTTTCCTGCAACACCCTTCGCTCAATGTCACTGTTATACTTTCCATCTCTCGTAAACTTTGAACCCAAGTACACAAATTTATTTACTTGTTCCACTCTTTCTTCTTCAATCGAAACTTCACAATTTGTCATGCTTTTTTCTTTTTAAAAACCATTACTTTTGTTTTGTTTACATTTATTTTCATCCCTAAAAAAAGGGGTACAACTAAAAAAACGTTAAAACGAATGGAAAATTGAAAACAAATGCCTGTTTTGGCTTGGGAGCAAAAAAAAATGTCTTCAACGTTTTAAGTATTCGCTTACTTTTACTAGAAGTACGTATTCGATGGATATTGCAGCTTATTTCTTGATAAAAGTTTAATGTTGAAACTTTTTCGTTGCCTAATAAGATTACAGTTAGATATTTAGGATTTAAAATCTACGAAGGAAAAATATCAAAACTTGCATGCATCGTCTTAAAACTACTTCAAGACGACTTTATAAACTATCGTTCGACTGTACACACTTCAACAATAAACTTTAATGTTAAACTTTCCAACGTATACAAGAAATATAGTGTGATTTATTGTAATGGCGCATTACAGCACCAAAAAAATCGTCAATAGTGTGTTCGACTTTGTTCAATATAACGAACTTTTTAATCAAACGAATTGAACAGCTTTTAGTGATTATATTTTTAAATGAATTTTTATTTGCTTCAACTCAACAATATTTATTTTTATCTTTTTTACAATGCTTTTATAAAAAAATAGCACAATACATATTTTATTTACTACATGATTTCATATATATTCAGTGGCGCAGTAAAAGGTAATTTTTTTATTACATTCCCAAAAAATTGTCTTGTTATTGTTTTGTATCAGTAATAAAAAACTGGAGCTATAGAATATATGTAACAGCTTCCAATTTAAAAACACAAAAAGCATTGGAGGATGAGGTTAGGCTGATCAAAGCTCTTCAAAGATTTAAATAAAATTAATATATGATTATTAAAAGCAGACGTATCACCATTTCAAAAACACGAGCATTTCAATAACTAAAAGAAACTGTTCAAAGTCAGCTCTAAAAACATTTTCTTCAGATTTAAGCTGCAGTTTTAGGAAATAATTTATATTTATAGATATAAATTAATTTTATTTTTATTTAGTGGCTTAAATAAAGGTACTTTTTCATCACATTCTAAAAGAATTTTTTTTTAATTGCTTTGTACTGCCAATATTAAAAAAACTAAATAAATACATTATTTATAATATACCTCTTTACTGGCTTATATAATAAGTAATAAAAAAATTCAGTTAAAAAACACAAAAAGGATGTGATGTGATTGAAGATGGATCAGCTTTTAAAGAAATCAAAAAAATAAATATATGATGATTGAAAGCAGACGTATCACCTTTTCAAAAACACGAGCATTTTAAAAACTGAAAGAAACTGTTGAAAATAAGCTCGAAACACATTTTCTTTGGATTTTTGCTGCAATTTTAGCGAATAATTTACTCTATAACGTATTCACCATATATTTCTGTAATTTCATAGAAATCCCATTTTTAGCAAATGAATCAAATATCGAATTATGTTAGCTGTACTTTTATGAAGAAATAAAAAATAAAATTGGCAGCGTATACTATTTTTTATTTACTGCATGAATTCATTTTTATTCAGTGGCGTAGTTAAAAGACCCCAATAAACCTAGCAAAACCATTTGTAAATTTCATACCTACAGTAGTGCAGTAATTGATTACCACATTACTGACTTATGAAAGAAACGAGGAAACGAGAGCTATGAAATAAATGTAGGTTAGGTTTGTAAGTCTATTGTGGCTCATCCCTAGAAGTTACAGTTCACAGCACAATCCAGCCCTTCTCACGAAGTTCATGGTTGTATAGGGTTAGATTTTTTTTTAATTCGGTAGGTTCTAGGTTGGTGTAACCAAATATGTTGAACCTTATTCTTCCCAGGCCGGAGCATAAACATAGTATATGTTTCGTCTTCCACGCAGCAAAACCGACAGTCTGTTTGGTTCAGACCTATCTTTCTGAGGTGGTATCTTAGACGACAATGTCCTGTAAGCAGTTCCGTTATAATACGCAGGTCATTTCTGCTCCATTCTAAAATCTGCTTAGTTGTGTTTCTCGAGGGTTTAGGTAGAAACGCCTTCGAGTGAGTTAACCCTGGTATATCGGACCAGTACGTGAGTATTTTCCTCTCCACCAAGTCCGAAATAATTGTTTTGGCGGCACTTGTGGTGACTCCAAAAACCGGTTCAGGTCCAAAAAAATAAATCCTTTCAATTGGAATGATGTGGCTGATAATTGATCAGCATTCAAGAAGATCAAAAAAAAGATATATGGTGGTCAAAAACAGACCTATTACAATAATAAAAATTAGCTCGAGAGATATTTACTCTTTGATGTAGTTTTAGGGAATTTATTTTATAACGTATTTAACATTTACAAAGCCCATTTTTAGCAAATGAATTAAATATAGCATTATAAAAGCCAAAGGTTACAGTTTCTCGCAGCATAAAAGCCGGTTCTGTCTGTCAGAATAGAGGCCTATGAGTCTAGCTAGCGTCTAAATACCATGAAGGAGATCTCAGACATGGACTTACGTTGAGGTAGCCTTTATGCTCAAGTATTTACTACGCTAACGGTATGTACTTTACACAGATAAGACGGTCTTCTATCGCGAGTAGACGACAAACGGCTTTCATAATACCGAATTCTTGGACCGTGAAAAATAGCGAATATGAAACGCAAAAGCAAACACGGTACTTTAAAATACTGAAAAAAGTTGAATATTATTCCATTAACGTTATTATTTTGGGCCGTCCGCCTTTTTAAAGGATTCTTTTTGTCGTTAAAGGGAGCACGGTATTAATAAAATAAGTTTGGTAAATCTCTCTTTGCTGAAATAAACACCGTAAAATGAAATTATAAAAGGGAAAATAGTTAACCAAAAGGATACGACTCAATCCAGATAAACAACACATTTAGACAAAAAGAACATAAAGAATATCTTTAAAAAATGATATCTTTCATTATGATTTTAATTCTTGATGTGGAAGGGATGCTTAAAAAAGACAAGTGTTAAAGTCTACGTTTCAAAAATTTATAGTTTCATCCTTAGAACTTTGAAGTATTTAAACAGGATCATATTAAAATGAACGAAGATTTAGGTGCAATTAAAGTGATTCATGACATTGACGACAAGCCGGTAGAGGTCGACGTAGCCAAACTTATCTCGGCCAGATCGAAATTGTTTTGGAAAAAGGCCAGGTCAAGAGTACCAATAGTCAACGAGCATGTATGAAGCATGTAAAAAGTAAAAAAACCGTAAAAAGTGAAAACAAGTGGTCTCTGGTTATTTTTCTACAAAAAAAAAGTGACTGTAATTATGTAATAAATACTAGTGCTAGTAGGTAGATTAACCTCACCCTAGATAGCCAATGCCTGTACAAATTCGTGTCGCTCATAATCTGAGATAGTGTTACGCTGATTTGTAAGATGGCGTTGTCTCGCGAAGTAGGAATGGACTCGTCACCGTAGGTTATGTTGCGATTCCCGCTTTGACGTAGATCGTAGTAAAATAATACGTGCGACGTCCTGGCCCCCGACACCCGCTGATGTTTTATTACTTCAAGGGACAAAGAGATGAGCCATACGAGAAATGGGCCATTAAGAATCGAATAAAAAAATATATAGGTAGGTGTGGCAGATTTTGGTAAAAAAAATGCAAGGATTGCGCTATTTGTGCTAAAGCATAACATTTTTAGGAATTGTTCAATATTAAGACCCATATATTATCAATTATTTGCTTCAAAGCAAATTAGTATAACGGACATATGGGACTAGGCAACCTACATTCGGTTACATCGAAAGTGTACAGGGTGGCAGGAATAAACTTGTTATTTTGTCTAAAATATTAAATTTTTATTTGCGAATTTCGAAGTTGAAATCTTTTTAATTGAAAATGAATTATATAATTCTTTCTGAAATTTTATTTCTCACGAATTCGCAAATTTAAAGTTTATAGATAGTGTTTGGTTTAAAAATAAAGTAAAAGAAATTGATATTTTTTATCGATGCAATTTAACAGTCCCTTTTAAAAGGGGTGCTGAGCCAAAGACATTAAACTGGAGTCAAATACAGAACTTATAGTCAAGCCAGTAGTTTGCGATCAGAAAACATATAATCAAGCAGCCATGAAAAATCTACACATATCTGTAGAAAAAGAAAATTTTAAAGTTGAAGAACGAAAATTTTATTGTATTTTTGATCCATTGCATTTCAGAACCAATTGGCTACATAATGATTTCATTTGGATGTGTATATTTTTTCTGCCATTAGAATTAAACGTCTATCGAAAAAGGTTTTTTGTCTCTTTGTATTTCTTTGTAAATATTTTTGGTTTTTAAGATACAGCCACACTCCAAAATGTCAATTTTAAAATATTGAATATTTAAACGCCACGACACTCTTTAGGTCGGCTGTGGACAAAGTGAAGATCATGCGAATGATCGCCAATGTTCAAGGAGGACACGGCACTTGAAGAAGAAGATGAAGATGAAGATAAAAAAAACTAGTTGTCGGTAATAGTCATTGTCCAAAAAAACTTGCGAATGAAGATGATATAATCGGAATTGTTAACGAGCACCCGGACACAAGTATGAGCAGATCAATTGACTCGGAAATAAATCTTATTGGTTAAACCAGTTCACCCATAAATAGGCGAGAAATATTTTCCAAATTTTTTCATAGAGACCTGCTCAGAAACCTGTATTTTACGATAGTTCGGCTACTAAAATAAAGAGGGCGATTAATTCGCACGGATAAATATTGGCTCGTATGGGTCGTCTATCTATGGTCTTATTAATCTATGGCTGGTAACAAAGCTACTTTATTGTTAAAATATTACAACCTAAATTCCTCTTTAATATATGAGTACTCTTTCTGCCTATATACACAATGCGTGTCCATAAAAGTAAAGAAAATTGTTAGGGAAAAAATGACGTGGTTATTGAACAGCCTAACTGCTTTAAAGGACTGGTAATGGGTCTCTTTTTATTGGGAACAAGAAGATCCTTTTCAACGATTTTTCCAATTTTTTCACGCTGTCGTCATTTTTTAATCTTCTTTCCCCGTTGATTTTCGGCCCTTCAAAACCTCCTGTGCCTTATAAAAATTGCTGAACTGATCATGCAAATTTCTCCGTAACCCCGTATAGAAATTCATTAGCATTCCAGTGGTGTTTAATTAATTTTTTTAGGTGTCAGTAACTAAGTCGAAGAACTTCACTGTCACACCTCGTACGAATTGGATAAGAGGATAAAAATGTATAACATTTTCAACATTTTGAGCCCCGAATCTAGGGGGGGGGCAAGTTGGGGCCTTACATTGTTTACATTTTAATTGTTTTATAGATGTCTTGATAAAGGAAATAAACATTTCCGAAAGCTCGACCAAATAACAAAGAGTATTATTTAAACCAGCCCAGTACTTTGACTGTTTCCTCAAGTTTACAAATCGTTTTCTCTCCAACTAGCCAACTTTCCACTTAATATATATATATATATATATATATTTATATATATATATATATATATATATATATATATATATTTATATATATATATATATATATATATATATATATATATATATCTGCAAATAAATAGTCTTAACACAGAAGGAACAGCGATGGATGCATTATTTCCGGAAGGCCTCTGTCCAAATGTCAATCAATTAGTAGACATTTGATAGCTGAAATTAAAAAGATGATGGAGGTAAAAATAAATATTAGTGGACGAGGGCAACATTTTTTGGTTTTTGCCCCGCCCAAAAAAATTGAAGATCCGGGGCTGGACATTTTCCACTTGATATATCCAGTAACAAAGTGGATAAAAACATGCAAATGATTATCGAATAATGAATATATAACGAGTACAAACTGATCGCACAATAAACGGCTGAACAAAATTTATGGTGAGATTTTACGTGGGCGCAATGGACGGATGTTAATTTTGTCGTGTAATAGAACACTAGAGCGTTCAATGAAATTTATACGTCGTGTCGGAACCAATATATGTAACATTTGGTTGTCGCATCATTTCGAACTGTCCCATAAATGTTTCAAAAACGTTTTTCATAACTCATACATACGCCACTGAGTTCGCTATATTACGTGCGATGCTGCAATTTCGTCGATCAACGTGAAAACCTTTTAGGAATAACAGCGAATTGAATGAGCGCTAATATTTACACATTTTTATGTTTGTTGAATGTTTCGCTTTATATATTTTGCAGTGTTTTTATTAAAAAAAAACACACAATACCAAGTCAAATGAAAACCCTGTTGTACAAATAGGTCTCAAAATCCAAATATGTAAAGATGCATCTTGTAGCTAAGCAAAGAAAAGGAGCTGCTTAATATGAATATAAAGTGAGAAGAATGATGACAAAGTGCACCATAGCACCTGTTAAACCCTTGTATGGTATACTGTTTCACGAATTCAGCACCTCAAATAATTAATAATTATTATAGAAACGGCATTAATAAAACTTGAGAACCAAAAAGTCCTGGCCCAGACGGTATTTCAAATAAACTTCTTAAATACGGCGGGAGAAGCCTAAAACAGCAGCAAACAACCATAATTCGCAAAATCTTTTTGCATAAAAAAATTCCGGACGAAGGGCGCCTAAGTACCACAATCTTACTGTTAAAAAAGTGAAACAAAAAGATACCCGCAAACTAACGAGCTAAAACCTTAATACAACCTTAAAGCTAGTAACAGATTATAACAAATAAAATATATAAACTCACCACATTAGGCGATAAACAACATATATTCAGATCAGGAAGATCTTGTACAGAAGCGTTATTTGTCCTGCGACAAATAACCGAATACAACTGAAGGACATGGTACACCTATACAACAGGCAAATCCCATACTACATCTTAAAAACCATCAAAAATATTTACCAGAGAAACAAAATACAAGACAAAATTATTGGCACAACTACCAAAAAAATTCCTGCAAATAGTGGTATTCGACAAAGAGATTCCTTTAGCCCCTTATTGTTCAACATCGTTATGGACGAAATAATAAAAAGCACTCGTAACCTGAAAGGGTAATTAAATGGGGAACAAAGACGTCAAAATCCTATGCTATGCTGATGATGCTGTTCTGATTACAGAACAAACGGCAAAAAGTCAAAAAATAAAGATATCTGCAGCAAAAACAAAATGCATGATCACCTCAAAAACACCTATCAGATGCAAACTGGTTGTGAATGATAAAATTATACAACAGGAGATGAAATTTAAATACCTAGGCATAAAAATATCAGGATACGGTGACATCGAAGCGGAGATAAGAAACCAAGCGGCAAAAGCAGCACGAACCTTTGCTTACCTGAACGATACAATCCTCCGAAACAAATATATCGAAATCGAGACCAAATCCCAAGTCTACAAGGCGGTCATCCGACCTATATTAACATAGATAACGGAAACTAGACCGTATACATCAAACACAAAGAGAATAATAAAAACCACCGAAATGAAAATAGTGCGCAGGATCGCTGAAAAAACACTTTTAACAGGAAAAGAAGCGAGGACATTAAAGAACATGTAAAATAGACAATATAAAGGAATGAATACTGGGTAGAAAAAGAGAGTGGAACGAACACATAAATCAGATGAATGACGACAAAATGGTCAAAATAACTAGAGACAAGTCGCCCTTAGTGCGCCGAAGCGTTGGAAGACCCAGAAAGAGATGGAGATGGAACGACCTTATCGATGAACTTCATCTATTCTACTAAATTATTCATTATGTAAAATAATTATTTTTTTAAATTCCATAATAGTCTGTCTTTTATTTAAAAAGCGATATCTCAGACCCAAAGAATGCACTTTTTAATTGGATTTTTATGGTAAACCCGGTACCAACTTTATTTTATTTTTAATCACATAAAAAAAAGGCCCTGTTATTGTCGGCGTACAAGTGTTGACCCCAACTAGGGTGCATATTAATGACCGCTTTGTCGGCCTCCGCCTAGCAAATTCTCGCCGCGTCTAGAGACTTCGAAATATTAGAAGGATCGTTCCGGACTCTCGAGAAACAGTTGGAATAATGATTTAGAAATATAAAAAGGACAGCGGTCGTAAAAAAGAAAGTTTTAAGTTAAAAGTGTTTATGAGTTATAAAATTTAAATAATTGTAAAAGTTGTAATTAGTTGAGTATCTATATACCTCTATACCTATGTGATTTGTAAAAGTAAAGTTCATTGTGTAAAAGTATTGAAATAAAAATTGTTTTGTTACTGTATCAAGAGATGAAAATTTCCGAACCCAAGAAAGAAGGAATTTCGTAACAATAATTTAGAAAAAAAATATTTAGGTATTTTTCGCAAATTTTCTAAAAACGAAAAACATTTTCATTGTATCCCATAAAAACTTTTAAAATATCACAAAAATACCGAAGCTTTTAAGCTCTTCGGCGTTTCCGGAATATGATTCATTTGATCATTCGAATTACGAAAAAAGCTTGTCTTTGTCCAATAAAGTTTTCTTATTGGATTTATACGAAACACAATCGTCCCTAAAAAATATTTATTACCTTCGCCCAGCAGAAATTTTTATTTCTGCTTCCTGTGGTCATCCCGCTTATTTTTGAACGAATGGTTTTTATGTTATTTTACGGGATAGCCCGTTTGAAAAAACGTTTTCCATACTGCGTGGATGTAGCTCAAAGAATTTTATACCAGTATGAAAAATTAAAATATTTTACCAAACACAAAAGAGTATTACAACCAGTTTTTTGCTGTCAATTTTGTCTATTTTAATTTATTTCTTGTACCTTAATTTAATTATTTTGAATTAAAAATTATTACTTACTCCTAATAATTGACAAATAATAAAAACGGTTGGGTTGAAATCTATTACAGTGAAACCTGGTTGAGTAAGACATCAACGGATCTGCAAATTTGTCTCACTTATAGAGGTATTCCACTTACCCCAGTGTCTCAGATATCCAGGTATAAATAAATGTCTGTCTCATTTACAGAAAGTTCCATTAATAGAGGTCAGAATACACGTTATTTTAGTTATGGAGGTGCGATTAAAAATAAAATAACGTATTATGTTTTATGTAAACGTTTTTTTATAAATATGTACATAGTACAAAAATGTAAACAGAATGTATCAATTATGAAAATCTGTCACTTTAGTTTGTCTTTTGGAAGTATCAGCCATCGATGTTTTTATAAATTTTATCAAATATGCTTTGGTAACCAATTAGTGTCATTTCAAAATTACTGTGCAAATTTTTTCACCTACTGATAACGATTTGAGCCCTTGTTTCGGCATTTTTCAAATTGTTTTTTCCTTTATGTGCCTGTAATTTTTTTTTTATTTGTGTTATATAGGGTCATCTGTGTTTGATTAAATAAACATCCGTATAATAGTAAAGCAAAACTAAAACTGAAGGTCATTGAGGCTTAAAATTAGTTAAGTGCGGAACTTTCGGGAAGAATTAGAATAATTAAGTAAACAAACTAAACGATGTTATCTTAGTTACAGAGGTTAATGCATATAAAATTCACCCGCTGTCTCAGTTATAGAGGTAAATATGACGATAAAATCGAAAAAACGAATCCCAGATTTAGAGGTTTACTTCGTCCCACTAACGAAGCTAATTCAGTGACCAAGTGTTGGGACCTCAGCATGAGTTTCAGTTATGGAGGTTTCTCACTTATTCAGGTCCCACTCAACCAAGTTTTACTGTAAATAAAATTTTGGTTTTGTCATATCATCCTGTACGTTCAGCTTTACATGGTTTCTTTTATTAGGATTTATATTTTCATAAAACTTCGTTGTTTACGATCTACAATAAAATAATACTAAATGGAAGTCCAAGTCGTCTTCTGTTTTCAGATATTCAAGTCGTAAATATGTTGTTATATCCTTATACTTTCGTAGTTGTAATAGTATATTATGTAACAAGTGTTATAAACATCCCTTTAGTAACAAGTGTTTAATAAACGAGTGTCTAGAGAATTTTATAAACGAGTAACATACTAGACTTTTTCTACGAACTATCCATCTGATTTTCGTTTTAGGAATGCAGACAATTTCGGATATTTGCATTACATTAATATTGTGTTTTACATTTATGCTCATTCTTAGCATAGAATAAATTGCCCACAAAGATAAGGGTTTTATTTTTGTAGACAGTTCTTGGAAATATCCAAGTAACACATTCTCCGAGAATGACACTGTTTGTTTATTTGTTTATTTGTTTATTTGTTTATCGCCATTTTATAAAAATATTGTATGTACGTTCGTATTGACTACGAGATTTTTGTAGCTGCTGCTTGTAATATCTCAGGTGGTGTACCCCTCGGAACCACCTAAGATATGCAGATGACGTAGTAATAATAGCATCTACTTTCGAAAAACTAGAAACTATGCTAAGTGAACTAACAAGGGAATCCTAAAAAGTAGCTACAAAAATGAACTACGCCAAAACAAAATTAATGACAAACACACAAGAAATTAGAAACGTAATACTAAACGGCACAATTATAGAAACGATCAATGATTATATATAATTGGGATAAACCATAAAAATAAACAAGAAAAACCAAGCAGTGGAGGTAAAAAGAAGGGTCAAATTAGCCTGGGCAGGATTTGGAAAATTAAAATGAGTCATAAAAAATAAAAAAAACAGCAGTACCTAAAAACCAGAGTATTTGACCAGTGCATCCTTCCAATTCTTTAATACGCCTGACAAACATGGATCTTGACTAAAGCAAACATCGATAAAATAAAGTAAACTCAAAGAGCCATAAAGTGATCAATGTAGGGAATTAAAATACAGGATAAAAAATAAAATAAATGGATAAGGAACAAAACAAAAGTCAAAGATGCAGGTCGACATATAGCCAAGCTAAAAGAGGACTTCGCAGGTCATAACGCCAGACAAAAGGATAATAGGTGGAATACCACGATACAACAATGGATACCATGGACTGGCAAGAGAGCAAAAGGACGGCCACAGATGAGATGGGGAGACGACATAAAGAAAATGGGAGAAATACATTGAAAACAAAGTGCACAAAAAAGAAACGATTGGAAAAAACTAGGAAAAACTGGGTAAAGGATTATAAGTGAATTTGGTGCTGCAAGAGACTGTCATATAAAAATATTGGAAGAAAAATTAAAGCAATTATTTTTTAATTAAATCGATTTTTTAGCAAGTTTTATTTTTGCTAACTCACCATCACAAGATCAAATGTACTATTTGAATGCTTCTTTACAGGAATAAAGTTACATTTTGGCAAATTTTATTACGTAATAAAAGTAGCAAAGTATCTTATTGAGCTATGCAAATTTAAATATTCACTCAAAATAAAATTGGGAATCTTTCAACGAGTAACCGAAGATATAAATGCGGTATTTTAAAATATCACGGGGAATATTATTACCGCAGTGAGATACAATGTCTGTTTCAGATACAATATTTGTAAAATATAAGTTTTCATCCATTGCGACCAAATTTATCCACAGACAAAGTATATTTTTAGAAAATTAAAATGCAAACTGCATTATACGGATTTTATTTATATTCTAATCCATTTATACACTGCGGTCCATATTTATGGAATAAATTCACTTTTAGCGTTATTATGCATTTGTTCAATAAAAACTAAAACAGGTCGATTTTTATTGTCAATTTGACAATTTACAGTGTGAAAATATCACCTCCTTCTTGCACTCCTTATGAATTACATATAGCAGAAGCAAACAAAAGCCCTGGTGGGGCTGTTGTTTTATTTTTGGTATCGATATATTTCATTTCATATCGAAAACCGACTATCGATAATATTAAGTGTCAACTGTCAACCCAATTAGTAAGGTTAGTTTTGTTTTTAAAATTCCAATATTTTTGTAGAAAAGGAAAATTAGATCTAGGTCAAATGTATTAATGTACTATTATGAAAGTTAAATAAATTGAAATGAAAAAAACATTGGCAAGCTAATAACAAATGTTTCAAATAACAGCTGTCAGCACTATTGTATTATTCATAAAATTATTCGATTGTAATATTTCGGTTATACGCGCCAAACTTCAAACTTTTAAACCTTGCATCGCGATTGGTCGTTTACGATAACATTGAAAATAGTTGGCATATTTTCCGCGGCTCTTGTTTGCTTCTGTGAACTGTATGAGCACCCACCTCAGCTATAATTACAACAAATTTTAAAAACTTAGTATTGCTGAACAGATAATTGAAATCCCTTTTGAAAAAGGTGCAACACAACCTACTTTCTCATTCAAATTTTTTGACGGGTGCTCATAATTCAGAAAGGATGCAAGAAGAAGATGACATTTTTCATACTATAAATTGTCAACTTGAGAATAGAAATCGATATGTTTCAGGTTTTTTAAACAAATACATAACTTAGAGTATAAATATTTTATATCTTAACATAATTTTTTTCAGTTATGATTGCACCAAATTTGAAAAACTTAGCTGAACAGAGAATGAAAATCCCTTCCGAACTAGGTGCCACACGACCCCCCTTCCCATTTAAAATTTTTGAGGGGGTGCTCATAATTCAGAGGGGGTGTAAGAAGGGGGTAATATTTTCATACTGTAAATTGTCAAATTGATAATAAAAATCGACCTGTTTCAGTTTTTATTGAACAACTATTTCATTAAACTATTTTCATTAAAAAAAAATACATAACGCTAAAAATGAATTTATTCCATATATATGGACCGCAGTGTATGTACTTTATATGGCACATTGTATTTTGCCTGTTATTCCCAAATTTTATTCAGGTACAGTTTGAATTTACAGATGCAGCTTTTATCATTCTATGATTGTTTTTGTCACAGTAATTTTTAGTTTATTAGTGCCATAAATACGATTGTTTAAATTTTTTTTTATTTTCAGAACCAATAGAATTTAAGGATACGCCAGAAATTCAGAGAGGAATAGCTGGAGAAAATTTTACGCTTCGATGCGAAGTTAATAGGCCGTTCAAAATTAATTGGTTGTTGGATAACAATAAAGAAAATTTAGGTAAAATTCTTTAATAAATATTGTCGACAGTGGATACTATAATTATTGACATTCTACAAATAAATAGTAAATTTTTGTTAGGATAGTAATGGTTTTTGAAACAGAAGAAAGCATAACAAAATGTAAAGTTCCGATTAACGGAGAAAGAGTGGAAAAAGTAAATGAGTTTTTATACCTGGGTTCAAAATTTACGAGAGATGGAAAGTATGACAGTGACATTGAGCGAAGGGTGTTGGCAGGAAAACAAATTAATGTGGCACTGCATACTTTATGAACCCCAGAAAGAGTCAAAAAAGGCACGTCTGGCTGTGCATAGAGGAGTGTTGGTTGTACGGTATGTACGGTAGTGAATGTTGGGTTTGGCAGAAAAAGCATAAAAATAGTGTGAATGCTGTGGAGATGAGTAATCTGAGAAGTAAAGCCGAAATAACTCGGTTGGATAAAATCAAGAATAGTGAGATAAAAGAACGATGTGGTGTAAAAGAAGATGTGGTTACAAAGATAGATAAAGGAATGCTTAGATGGTTTGGACACGTAGAAAGGATGGATGAAGGAGGATTGACGAAACAAATTTATAAGGCGAGTGTAAATGGACAAGTCGGTAAAAGTCGACCTCACCGAACATATCTCGATCAGATCAACATTGTTTTGAAGAAAGGCCAGGTCGAGAGTACCAACAACCGACGAGCATGTATGAGAGCACTGATGAAAGTAGAGGAAGCAAAAGATGTGTATAAGAACCGTAGCAAGTGAAGGGAAGTGGTCTTTGCCTACCCCTAGGGGAAAGAGGCGTGACTATATGTATGTATGTATAGGGCCCCTTAAAGAATATTTTTGCATTTTTTTACAAAAAACGAATTAACCTAAATACCTCTAAATTATCTTTTCACAATCATCCCCTTGACCCAGAGACGAGCCAGCTGTTTTGAGAACAACAATGTTTTATTTAAGATATGATAAAACAAACACTAAATAATGAAATTTCTATTTATTAACAAAATAAACCTAGTATAAAAAATTATAGATAAAAAAGAAATACTTACTTTAAAAAAAAATGCAGAAAACAAATTATTTAATGGAAAATTTGGCACTGCTACACAATAACATCACTATATCACCTTTTCATTTTTTAATTTTTTTTGAAATTGGCAGTACAATGAGTCTGTGGAACACTGTAGTAAGTAAGTCAAAATGTACCTAAAATCTCTAGAGCGGTTCACGAAAAAGTGTAACAGACCGCAGGTTGCTAATCCCTGCCTTAACCTAACAAAATTTTTTGCTGGCAAAAAAACATCTCAAACTAACATACCGCCATTATAGTTTATGAAAATATATTGGTAAAACTCACACCTTATAAAACTGTACATTATAATTGAAAAAGTGTTACCTTTACTTTAATACTTTAAAGTACACCAAAAAATTTTATTGACAAAGCAAAAGCTGCAACTTTGTATTTATTACCTTAATAATCTCAATTAAAATATCCGAGTGTTTACGACAAATTTGTTAATTGATAAATCCGTACGCAAAAACGTAAAAAAAACCGACTTCAAAGACTTGGTTTTCTCGTGGATGCAATTGTCAGAAATGAAACCACACGGGAAGCACGAGCTTTTAAATAAAAAAGGAATCATCAAAATCGGTTCACCCAGTCGAAAGTCCTGAGGTAACAAACATAAAAAAATACAATCGAATTGAGAACCTCCTCCTTTTTTAAAGTCGGTTAAAAACGATATTTACCCCAGTAATAGTGTTAAAAAACTTGATGATTGTACCTTTAAAGAATATTATTAAAATTGTACACTCAATTACTGCAATATACAAAATATTAACTCACAATAATAATGGGTAACAATAAAAAAGTAATTATTTAAGTACTTACGTTACTTTTTCTAGAAGAAATCACTGTATACCTGTCACAAGAATGTCTTATATATTGTTTATACACATAATTCGCGTAAACACACCTTACTTATCATTTTAAACGAAACAAATGATAGTACAATAGTCCTAAAAACTACTTCAAATATCCGTTGTTAGGTTATGGTGGCGTGAACCGAAAACTAAAACTTTATTCACTGCGTTTAACTTTTAATATTTGTTATCGCGTCGTCTGAAACGGAATACAAAAAAAACTCTTCAAATATTCCCGGTTTTGCGTTGTTGTCAGGGGCTTATTTATTTATTTTAATTAATATTTAATCTCACATTGCAACCGCCCGCGTTTACTATCGGTGTCAGCGTTCTTTAATATTGACAGCGAGCTGGCAACTGTTTCTTCTTCGCGCAAACAGGTCTTGGCTAATTGGTTTGCAGCTAGGATTAACAAAACCTTTTAAATACCAGCAAAAAAAAAGCCAAATAAAATTTGATTCGTAAATTTACTTGTTAGGCAATGATATCGTTTCTACAAGTACATAATTGGAAAAAAATTCTGCTAAAAAATTGTTAAAGAGTATGCAATAAATGAATAATCAAAATCTATACATATAGTCTGTCAGTGATTTCAAAACAAATCCATTTTTAAAGCTCGTAATATGATTATTCTTACGTTACCAAAACGGGCATATCTCTGAAAATACTAAACGGATTTAAATGCGGTTTTTACAAGTAAATGGAACTTGACTAGAAGCAGAATATAGCCTTTATTTAAATTATATATCGGAAAAAAAATGATTATTACTTATTTAAAGATTTGGTAAATATTTACAATCGCGGCTTTTGCGAAAAATGGCTCCAAATTTTTATGACATGTTTTTTATCACTAGTATGTAGTATCTCAAGTAATATTTAGGAGGGGGAAGTCTTTGGACCCCTAAAAAAAATTTAAAACTGCTCTTTAAGTTACTTTTTGAAAATATCTCAAAAACATAAAAAAGATACGGAAAAAAAATTTTTAGAAAAAATGTAGATGTTAAAATTGCCTATAAAATTGGTTTCATTATTTTTGGCATATTTGCAATAGAAACCGAGATATTTGCAATAAACCAGGAATTTACAATCGCGGCTTTTGCGAAAAATGGCTCCAAATTTTTATATGTTTTTTATCACTAGTATGTAGTATCCCAAGTTATATTAAGGAGGCGCATGGCCTTGAACCCCCAAAAAAATTAAAACTAGGACTCCTAAAGAAACTTTTTTAAAAATATCTCAAAAACGTACACATATACGAAAAAAAATTTTAAACAAAAAATGTGGATATTAAAAATTCCTATAAAATTAATTTTTATCACTTTTGGCATATTTGTAACATAAACCGAGATATTTGCAATAAACCAGGTTAATTTGTCGAATCACGGCTCCACCTCGACAGTGCTCCAAAAAAAATTTCTATCGTTCTTTACCACTAGTATGAGAGTTGGCTCCCGAAGAAAATGAGACAGTCGCTCGAGAGGTTGTATCGTGCTCTCCCTAATGGGCGGGGTTTACGCCCGAGAGGCATGCGGCGAGCAGAATGGAGGCTTCGGGTTCGAGAGAAGAGTGGTAACCCCGCCCATTAGAGAGAGCACGAAAAAACCTCTTAACCGACTCTCCCTTTCTCATCGGGAGAGGAAAAAGGGACCGAATATTTAACACAAGGCAAGTGATAGAAAAAACAAGAAAATTTAATATAGTTTTAATATAGTAATAAGTTCCCGTAGAAAGTGCTCAAAGAAATGGGTGTCCCAAAACACCTAACAAACATTATATGAGGAAAACGAAAATGACGTAAGAATTGGAAACGAAACTTCCAGCCCCTTCAAATGTGCAAAAGGTGTCCGACAGGGCTGTATATTATCGCCTAGGCTATTTAATATTTACGGCTAAATCATTATGCGCAGAACAACTGGAGGAATTTCCATCGGAGGCAAGAGAATTAACGACCTCAGGTACACTGACGATACGACGCTAATAGCAGGCGACGAACAGGAAATGGTACAATAACGATTAACAGAAGAAAGCCGAACGCTGGGATTGGAGATAAATTTAAACAAAACCAAGATAATGATAGTAGACAGAGGAAACAAGCTACAACAGTTACAAGATGGAAACAACTTAGCAGACATCGAAAGAATCGACAGCCTAACATATTTAGGAGCCTTGATAAATAACCAGGGAAACTGCGAACCTGAAATTAGACGACGCATACAAATGGAACGAACAGCGATGACCAATCTAAAAATAATATGAGAAGACAGACAAATATCGCAAAACACAAAGATAAAACTTGTACAAACACTAATATTCGAAATATTCATGTATGGTGTAGAAAGCTGGACGATCAAAGATGCAGACAGGAAAAGTATTGACTCCTTTGAGCTCTGGTGCTGGAGAAGACTACTGTGCATCCCTTGGACAGCACGGAGGACAAATGTATCAGTTATTCAAGAAATAGGCATCAAAGATCGCCTATCAACAATATGCCGACGACGAATTCTCCAATACTATGAGCATATAAACAGAATACAAGGAGACAACATGGAAAAATTGATGATACAAGGAAAAATAGAAGGCCAGAGGACAAGGGGTCGCTCTCCCACCAGATGGGTAGACCAGATAAAGAAAATTACGGGAAGACCCTTACAAACAACCATTAGAGACACAAAAGATAGAACACTTTGGAAGCAGACCATCAACAACACAAATTAAAAATCATGGAATCACGAACTCTTAGCTTTGAGAGTATTACTGACAGAGAGAGAGAGAGAGAGAGAGAAAGAAAAAAAAGAAAGAGACTGTTTTACGAATTTATTAAGTTTCCTTGAAATTTTTATTTTGGTTTTTTTTTTAACCAAATATTTATTTAAAGATTTGCAGACAACTGTCAACTGCTTTAGAATGGGGGAAACTTACAATGGGATTACCAAATACTTATGGTCGGTAAAATGTCATTTTAAGCATAAATTATTCAAAAATTACTGAAAGTTATCCTTAAACAATGCAGCTATTTTAATTTTAAATAATTAATATTAATATCAGTAGTAAAAAGTTTGAAATGGTTTACACAGTTTTTATTTTATTACCAACTAATATACCCTATCGTAAAATCGTTTCTTAGTCCATTGAAATGTTACATTTTTTAGGCCTTACCTTGCGTTTTTTAGAGGACGCAATTTTATTTTTTTGATGTGTAGGGGGGGTCAGTGTAAAGCTAAAACCAAGTTTGTGGGGTCGCCACCCTTGTCCCACGGCCGCCATCTTGAAAATAGGGGTTGAAATTGATTTTACGATATATCTCTTAAACTATTTATTTGATAAAAAAAATTTATTAACATTTTTTGTTGCAAACTAAATTCTCTACAACTTTGGTCCAGTAATTTTTTGTCGTAGAACTGTAAATAAAAAAGTTATAAGCGAAAATCTTCAGAGATTCGAGAAGAAAATTTATATTTTTCGATATAACTTTTTTTTTTATCATTTTACGAAAAAATTATATCCGACCATTTTTGTAGATCGTTTTTGGAGGAACAACTTTTATTTGCATCATTTTTTCATTAAGTCAATAGCTAAGGTTTTACAGCGCTCTGAAGTGAGTACTATTTTTCAATATTCTTAACTATACCTATATTATACGTGTGTATGTAATATGTCATTAGTTATTGTTTTTTTTTTATTTTGTTATTATAACTTTTTTAATTACAAATTTTGCAATATTATTAATAATTAATTATTGACTTTTTTCCCCACCAACCACGAGGTAGAGTCTAGAGGCGCGTTTTTTTTTACGTGTTATCCCCAATAGGCATAATCCACGGTGATTTTCTAAATTAGAACTACTCCGTCCTCAGTCGTTTCGATGGACCAGGCTGGGGCTCAGCATCTGATCGGCTTTCTGAATTAAATACCAGTGGGAGAACTGGAGAAGGAAACGGTGTTAATGTCGGCGGTTCATCATCATGATTATAAAAAAAAAGTTTAAGAGATATATCGTAAAAACCATTTCAACCCCTATTTTCAAGATGGCGGCTGTGGGACAAGGGTGGCGACCCCACAAACTTGGTTTTAGCTTTACACTGACCCCCCCCTACACATCAAAAAAATAAAATTGCGTCCTCTAAAAAACGCAACCCCAAATGTAACTTTTCAATGGACTATCTGTAGATAGATAGTTATTTTAACGGAATTTTTATTTATTTAAAAGTATTAAACTGTTTTCCCAAAAAGTTAAATGATTCATCATGTTTACAGGTTCAAAATATATTGCAATTGGAGACGGTTTACTTATAGTCAATGTGAGCAGAGAAGATAATAGAATTTTTATTTGCGAAGCTCTTAAAAGCTCGACTGGACAAGTAATCCACAAAAAAATACGATTTATCGCAGAACGTAAGTAAAAATTTTTTTGTATACCTAAATAAAAATAAATTCTCTCAATTGCTGATTTGTTATTTAACGAGATGTTATCAGTATTCTATTTCTTACTTTATCACGATTATCAGGTTTTGTCTTGTACACAATGATTTTTAAATATCCCCACAGAAAAAAGTCCAAGGGCGATAAATCAGGAGATCCGGCTGGCTACTTAATTGTGCCCCTTCTTCCAATCCACCTGTCTTTGGAAAAATTTATTTGAGTAATTTCGAACAGCCACACCAAAGTGTGGTGATGCACCATCCTGCTGAAACCAAATGTCATTAAAATTGTTACCAACTGCATTTCTTATTGCAAGAACTATTTGATTTCTTAACAAATCTAAATACTTTGGTCCGTTCAAGTTGTCTTATACAAAGAATGGTCCAATAACAGTGATGCCAATAATATCTGCCCAAAAATTAATTTTTAAAGGCATTCGTGTTTTACGAGGGCGGTTTGATAAGTCAGTGACTTTTTGAATAAAATAAATTTTTTTCCGCAAATAAACATTTTATTTTTCTACATAATCACTTTTTAGCTCGATACATACATACGCGTTTGTTTCGGTAATGACTTCTTCATTCGACTCAAATCTCTTACCGCCCAGCCATTTCTTTAGGTTTGGAAACAGAAAATATTCGCAGGGGGCTAAATCTGGAGAATATGCTGGATGGGGTAGTAGTTCGTATCTCAATTCGTGGATTTTGGCCATCGTGACTAGACAAGTGTGCACACGTGCATTGTCTTGATGGAACAGCACTTTCTTCTACGCCAAATGCGGCCGTTTTTGCTTCAAATCAACGTCGAATCTGTTCAAAAGCTTTGAATAATATTCGCCGGTGATCGTTTTACCTTTCTTGAGGTAATCGATGTGAATGACACCGCGTACATCCCAAAAAACTGTGGCCATGACCTTGTTGGCTGACAGACTCTGTTTCGCCTTCTTTGGTCCACGTTCACCCCGAGCAACACACTGTTTCGGTTGTTCCTTGGTCTCTGGATCCAAGTTTCATCATGTTTCATCCACAGTAACAAAAAGGCGCAAAAATTCGTCCGGATTACGGCTGAACATCGCTAAACACTCTTTTGAAGTGGTCACACGATTGCGCTTATGGTCGAGTGTGAGCAATCGCGGCACCCATCTCGCAGAGAGTTTTTTTATGTCCAAATATTCGTGTAAAATATGATGTACCCGTTCAGTTGAGATACACCTACAGCATGAGCCAACTCACGCACTTTCATTCTCCGATCATCCAATATCATTTCATGGATTTTATCGACGATTTCCGGCGTGATCACTTCTTTTGGGCGACATGGACGTTCGGCGTCACTAGTGCTGGTACGACCACATCGGAACTCTGTAAACCACTTCTTAACCATTGAAATTGATGGTGCCGAGTCCCCGTAGTATTTATAAAGTCTTTCCTTAGTTTCAGTGATGGATTTTTTACGTAAAAAGTAATGCTTAATCAGCACACGAAATTCACTTTTTTCCATTTTCGTAAAAATTCACGAGGTTGTCTGCTTTGAACGGCTATCAAACACCAACTGCACGACGTAGCTTGCTCAAAATTAGAAAGTTGCCCACTGATAGATTATAGTTTACGGCAGCACTGTTACATTTGGAGTAACTGCGCGGGAATTTCAAAAAGTCACTGACTTATCAAACTGCCCTCGTATGTTCCCGCATTCATCTAGGATTAGTATCACTCCAATATCTGCAGTTGTGGCGATTAACTGTTCATCGGAAAAAAATTATTTGACTTGTAAAATGAGGATCTGCATCTAAAGCGTTAGTTTATGATAATAAAACTTATTCTTCTTAATAATGTTACAGACGGATCCCACACATCATGACTGTTCTTATGTAGTGTATGAATGGATGTAAAAGGATTTTCTACAAAACTTTCTAAACATACCTAAATTTTAAAAGTAACTAATTACAATAAACACGTTTTACTAATGACAATGAGAAATAATTCATAACATTTAAAAACAATTAATGGTTGAAAAACGTACCACTTTTTTGACATAAATATTTTTTTTATAATTTGAGTTTCAAACCACTGTAACTTTAGAACTATTAAAGGTAGAATTAGGCGGTCTTAAAGGATGTATTCGTAATTTAATGGATTATGAAAAACTAAAAATATATACTATTTAAAAAAGTATGTTAATAAGTTATTTTGTTGTAACAGTGCACCCTGTATACTTCTAATTGACTTATGCAGATGGCCCGAATTATTTGAAAAAACTTTAATTTAACATTTTTTTTGTAAACCTAACAAAAATCAAAATATTAGCAAGTTACTTTATCTTCACACTGTATGATTCGTTTTGACAAAGTTTTAAGGGTTAACTGGCAAGACAAATAAATAATTATTTTAAAAAATACTGCATTTCCCATTATTTTTAACAATCTTGTCTTAAATTTAAAGGATTTAAGTATTGGTGTTATTAAGACACTTAGTTACATGACTTACTCAAGTATTTACAAAACAGGAGCATAAATGTTGTGTAACATAATATGTCAGAGCTCATACCTTTAAAGGACATAAGAGTTTACTTATCAAAGCGGAGTAATAGAGAAACGATCCCAAAGCTAAGAAATAAAACTACTATACCTAGTTAATGAAATTACACTCATTTTGTTAATCTTAAAACTTTCAAAACGTTGTTCACCTTATATAGTTGAAGTAATGCTCCATTGTTCTCCATAATTATAACTTTCATAATTGGATTAAAAGTTTTTGTCTTCATCTAACTGTCTATACTTAGTAGCAATACGCGTTTCTCGATAACTACTTACCATTTTATCGTATTAATTTTCATTAAAGACAACAATAAGAGACGGTGAATACCAGTAATTAAAATGTTTGCTGAGTAAAGTAATGAAATCACACTTGTATAATGTACAAATTAAGAGGACTAGTATTATTTATAATGCAAAACCAATTCTAAATGCCCCACACACACTTTATTCGGTAAAATCACTGAATTTCGATTCATTATGAGACAGTTATCGAGAAACAACAACAGAGCTATGGTGAATTGTGTTCCCATATTTTTATCGCCTAGGTCGCGCCGGTTTATTGCACTCCGTCATGAACCTTCCAAGCAATATATCGTCGCAATATATTCCTTACTACATGCAAGAGGGAGGCCAGGATAGATAGTCTCCTACAGATTCCTGTCTTTGGAAAGGCAAATTAATGGAAAGCAACTTGGAGATCACTCCGGGATACTGAGTCAAACAAAAAACCACCAAATTCTCGGGATGGTTCCTGACCAAAACAATTATTTCGGATTGGGCGGGAAGTAAAATACTTACGTACTGGTCCGATATACGAGGGTTAACTCACTCGAGTGCGTTTCTACCTAAACCCTCGAGAAACACAACTAAGCAGATCCTAGAATGGAGCAGAAATGACCTGCGAATTCTAACGGGACTGCTTACAGGACACTGTCGTCTAAGATACTACCTAGGAAGGATATGTTTAAAACAAAAAACGGACTGTCGGTTTTGCTGTCTGAAAGACGAAACTGCTAAACTTATACTATATTCATGCCCGGCCTGAAAAGAATAAGGTTCAACATATTTGGATACACCAACCTAAAACCTACTGATTTCTAAAAAAAAATCTCATCCTATACAATCATGAACTTCGTGAGAAGGGCTGTATTGTGCGGTAAACTGTAACCTTTAGCGGTGAGCCACAATAGACCTACTAAGGGTCGTGGTGGAGGGGCGACCACACCCCACTCACATGATACCTAACCTAACTTAACCTATGTGTAGTGGTAAAAAACTCTACCTTTTTCTTGGTCGACCCGTACTTCGTCTTACGTGGGTGTATCAATACGGATTAGTCTCTCTATTCCCTTACGGTTGATATGCTGATTCCATTTCTATTTTTTCCACAATACCCAATCATTGATTTTTTCCGTTTTACCTAACATTGCCCAATATGCTCACTCCTCTTTCTATCCATCACAGTCTTTCTTAAAATTTGGCTTATTATCATTTCTGATTTTGTTTCTGCTGTTATGTCAAAATAGGACTAATTTGTAAAAAAGATAAAAAAAACAAACAAAACAAAAATATAACTACATCTAGAGGTTTTTCATTTATTTTTATGAAAAATGTATAACCAGAAAAAACTCTAAATTATATTTAAAAATTAAAATGTTAAACATTTTAGATTTTGCAAAGATTGATTAGAAATTGTAATTCCAAAACTGACTGAAATATAAAATCTGACTTACAAAAAAATAAAACGATTAAACACCAGATATTGTCAAAATTAGTCGAAACTAAAATTTCCAAAAGACGCAGATTCATTTTAAATATCTCTGCTATTATTTTTTACACTTGGTGTCAGTACAACCCGACTTTATGGAATCTCAGATTGAAAAGACCTATATTTTCAAAAATATATCAAATTAAAGAGGTATAACTAAATTGATTATCTACACAAAACAAAACCAAAACGCCCTGTTGGCTTTAGCAACCGAATTAATTAAAATTAAAGCAATGGCAAAATTCCCGTAACACTTCGTCAAAAAGTAAAAATTGCAGCCAAATCTCAATGTTTGAAGGCTCGTTAATCCTAACGGATGAAAGCAATTTGTTTCAAATTTAAACACGGTCTGGTGATCTATCAAATATTTAAAATATGTTTCTTTTACTTTTATAAAAAAATTCCAGACTCTGTAATTTTTCTTTGTAAAAAGAAGATTATTTAAAAAATATTTAGGTTAATCCATTAAAAATTTGAATTTTATGGCTACAACATGATTTAATATAAATTTAAAATATAAATTTTTTTATTTTATACTAGAAAAACTTAGTGATGGTCATTTAGGCGAAACATACAGATTCTACAAAAAGTTGAAGATCTTTTAATAAAATACATTTTATTAATTTAAAATCTAGAAAACTAGAAGCCTGAATTTTTAGTAACCAAGCAAACATTGTATAAACACGATATATTTTAAATTTAAATAAATTTGAACTAGTGGTTTAAGAATTATAACTAGTCAAAGTTTCTTAATTTTGTCACTCACTGACTGACCGATCTTTAAAACTCTACTAGCAGACATAGAAGCTTTAAATTTAGAATACAATTGGTGTTTAGTATATAAATCAAGGAAAAACTAAAATATTTTGCAATTTTGGTCCAGTTTTCTAGATACATCAACCGCAAAAATAACTTTGCAATCCCATAAAAATATATAGGATTACAGGGGTACATTTGCAGTGAACGAATCATTGTTTTTAAAACTTATGTTTTTGACGGCATAATATTTTACTGCTGATTTTTTTTTGTATTTGATCCACTAAAGTGTATAACATAAAAAAACTATTATTTGTTTATTCATCGCTTGTAAAGATTTTTTTTTCAAAGGACCTTCATGTAATTATTTTTAAAGTTTAAATTACATTTTCAAATTTTCCACGCGAAGCAGGCGTAGTAGTTATTACCTGAATAATTCAAACTTTGCAAATGAATTTCAAGTGACTCTTAACCTTTTATTTTGAAGCTTAATGATTCTCATTCGCATATCGAATGTGCATGTTTTCAACTAATTTAATAAATAAGCTGCTAAATGCGACCAAAATAACAAGTACGAAAAGTTTCAGTTAGATTTGAGCATTATGTTGAGCCTGAGCTTCCACTTTCCAGCGAAGTTTGCGATTTATGTAGTGGTTTGCGATAAAATTTAGTTTGCTTTGTTTCGAGTTGCAATACAAGAGAGATATATTTTAATTTCTTTAATAATTTATTTATATAAGTTGTTTATTGTATGTGTTATATATATATGACCTTATATATTGCCCATTTACACTCGCATTATAAACCTGCATTCCTTTATATATCTTTGTTACCACATCTTCTTTTACACAACAGCGTTTCCTTATCTCACTTTTCTTCACTTTATCCATTGGAGTCACTCTGGCTATACCTCAGACTACTTATTTCCCAATATTCATTACCATACTTAAGTGTAGGGACCAACACTTCTCTATGAACAGCCAGTCCTACCTTGGCGAAGCCACACATCCCTGTCTAACACCTTTTTTGATGTTAAATCAGTCCGTGTAAGCTCTGTTTATACTGACACAAGCAGTAACATCCTCAAAAAGTGATTTCAATGCTCGTATCAAACTATCGCTCACCCTATACATAGATTATGTCGACCATCATTCATTCCTCACTACTTTGTTATAGATAGACCTTTTCGAAGACTGCGAAAGTGCAGTAGACCTTTTGACTTTTAGCGAAGTATATTTCGACTATTTTTGTATTGTATTGCAAATACCACCGGTAATACATTATTTTTCAATTTATGTTGAATTTTCGTCATCTCATCCTTCTTTAATTTGTATGATGGATCATTTAGCAAGGATCTGAACACTTTCTAATTAACTAAAACGGTCTAACTGTGGCCCGCGATCTTCTTAAATATATCCAACCAATATTTCTGAAAATAACTCTAATTATCACCCGCTGCTATAAATGTCGGGTGGTTGTACTACCGAAAAGAATTAAACATACCTTTACACAATGCACCGCTCAATGGGACAGGGGCGGACCCGTCAACCACAATATGTTACAGTATTATTGACTACACATCACAGAAATTCCCCCTATTGCCATTAATAATCCTCACTTTGGACTTTCATTTAATTTGATTACCTTTTAAGTTTTTCTGATTTGGTACACACCTTTGCTAACACAGTACTTAAAAAAATCACCCATTATTATTGTTGAGTTTATGTAGCATCTTCTTCTTCTTTTGGTGCCATATTAGGTCCTCCTGATGTTGGCAATCACAATGGCGAGCTGTGCTCTGTCTTCGGCGATTCTAAAGAGTTGTTCTGCGCTTCGAATTCCGGTCCACTCTCTAAGATTCCTTAACCACGAGGCTTGTCTTCTAACGACTCCTCTACGGCCTTCTATCTTGCCCTTCATTATAAGTTGAAGGATACGGTAACGATCACCCCTGAGTATGTGACCTAGATAGGACAGCTTTCGACATTTAACTGTTATTAGTAGTTCGCGGACGGCGTTTGCTCCATTTAAAACCGCTTTATTTGTCTGCTTGGCTACCCATGGGATCCGGAGCATACGTCTATGTAGCATACTTTGTCTATTTATAACATTATTAAAGTAAGTAACAGAATTTTTTTCCCTTTTACAGACAAGCCTCTACCCGTTTTTGTACCACAAGATCCTGATGGCCAAGGTAAGATGATCCAAAACTTTTTTGATATAATTTTAAAGAATAAGTTAGTAAAAAAAACATTACTTTAAACTAAATAATGAAGATGGACACTTTTAGTAAATGGATATAAACTGCGCGTTGATTGTTTTATTATCGTTGTGTCACCAACCGAATTATAATTTAAACACTTGAAAATGTTGGTAACTGAAACTTTCTGAATGTCCATGCAACCGTTCAACTTTCGGGTCCTGATTATTTTACCGCAAACTTCACGCGACATAACTTCATGCTATAGTAAACAAACTTAAAGTGAGTCGCAAACTATAACGACTCCATTTAATAAATGCGAAGGTTTGTGAAAGTTTTCCAGCAGATAAATATTTGAGAATCTTTAAATAAACAAAATACCAGTCATTGATAGTTTCACTTTAATATGGAAGTTAAAATTAGTTGTTTGGAAAAATTTAATTATTTTTAAAATATAAAATTTTATACCTTGATTCAGTCATGCAATTTTTTTAGCAGATCTACCGGTGTATGCTCAAGATGACGAAGTTTACGGATTCCTAGAGGAAAATGTCAATTTAACATGTGAGGTGGAAGCTGAACCGCCTCCGAGATTCGAATGGAAAAGTACGAAACAAGGACAGAAAAAGATAGGAAGGATTCTAAATGTCGGCACACATAAATCAGTTCTTCAAGTGAGTTCCTTCGCATTTCGGAGTATTTTATTCAGAATCATGCTCGATATTAGACATTTATGAATAATATAGCTGTATCTTTTTTTATTTGCAATGAAAAAAGTAACTTGAAGATCTTATGGCATGTTATTCTTAGTATAATTTATTATCTTAAAGAAAAAAAAAATGGCAAACAAAATATTGAAAAAACCATTTTTATGCTGAAAATGCTAGCCTGCGGGTATTTTTTTAATTTACATATGGGGCGTTCCACCCCAAATCGACCACTTTTGAACCCAACTCCTTTTAATTTGACTAACATTTTTTACTTTTTTGCCCCCATAAAAAGGTTTCCCAGAAGTTTTTAAATTTTTTAAAAAATTGTCTATTTTTTTTTAAATATTTATAAATTTTTTATGAATTGACATGAAACATTTTTTTTTAATTTCTTGGTTTTTAAATGTTAATTTTGGAAAAAATGATTTCAAACGATTTTGTTTAATTTTTGAAGTGATAACTTCTTATGGCACGCTGTGAACTTTTTTTGTAATGGGTTAAAAATGTTAAACTCGCGTCAGGACACGTGGCCTGATCGAAAATTCGTAAGACGGATAATATGTTAAACTCGCGTCAGGACACGTGACCTGATCGAAAATTCGTAAGACGGATGGAGAGTAGACAGCTGGCGTGGCGTAGGAGAGGGAGTATCCCCCTCTCTTTCTACGGCGCGGCGAAAATGTATGCCTGCGCCGGCTGTTTCGTTTAGGCGGCGCAGGGCGCACAACGTTAATACTTAAGTTTTTACTTCTGCCGGCACTCCCAGAGTGCAACCCGTAAAATTTTTTTTAAAGAACCATTAGTTTTTTAAAAGTTTGCATTTTTATTAAATTTTTTTCTTTTAAAAAATTTGCTTTGATGATGACGGAATTAAATTATGCTGTGACGTTGTTTCAAAACAATGGCTTAGTTATTTGTGCGATCCTTTCTAGCTTGAAGGCGAGATGAAAATGTGGAGGAAAAGATGGATCAATTTTAAAAAGACTAACGCTGATTTACGTTAAGACTTTGTGTCATCCATGAATGAACGTATATTTTCATCAATTTTCAAAAGATTAAAAACAGTGGTTACATTGCCAATTACAACAGCTACTGCCGAAAAATTATTTTGAATCCTTTTACGCTTAAAATCATACCTGAGCAGTACAACTTCTCAAAGTAGCCTTAATGGTTTGGCACACCTCTCTATACATCGAGATATACATACATATTTTGTTAACGTTTTATTCTATTTAAACTTCTTTGTAAAGAATACATTAATTATTTGTTAAATTACACTTTTGATCAAAAGGTTTACTATCTTTACCACCCAATTCCTTTTAAATAATTACCTTATGGTACTAGTACAGTTTAAGGATCTTATTTCTTTCAGGTGATATCAATGTTTTTGATTTTTGGTATGATTTGTTTATGAAAACTTAAATAACTTATTTTGTATTGTTATAAATTTTATAAATTTTTACCCCTGGACCCCACGCGTTTCCTGGGAGGTATTCCATACCCCCAGACCCCCCAGTATTGGTTCCCCCCGAAATAAATTTTTGGCTATGACACTGTTAACTATAAGTAAAAAGTTCTGCCAACATTCAAGTGCTTGCGTTGTTGTCACATTTTTAACGTCATAAAATAATTCATATTTTATTAAAATAATAATTAAAAATATTTTATTTATTTAAAAATCGAGGAATTTTTTTAAAGTAATATTATTTTATAAAAACTTTTTAAATACTTTTTTTTGTAACTCTCCTAATGGTCTATTTTAAAACATAGAGTAACAACACTTCACCATCTAGCCCCTAAAAGTACCACTGAAAATTCTGAAATATCATTAATTTTATTTTAGAAAAATAAGAATCTACAATTATTTAAACGTCAAAAAAATAAATAAATCGTTTTTTAAATTGGTAAATATAATTTAATTAATTTTTAATCATATAAAAAGTTTTAAATTAAATTAAATTTTAATTAAAAAAGTTGGCCCACTCTGTGATAAGCTAAAAATTAATCTAATTAAAATAAAATAATAATTAAAAATTGCGAACTTTGAAATAAATGATTATTGTCAAAAAACTAAAAAATTTCATAGAACTTGATATTGGAAAGTTTTGTTGCATTAATTTAAAAAAAAGGCTTTGCTTGAACAATTTTTAAAAAAAATTATGGATATTTAAAAAGAAATTATTTTTTGGTTATGTGAAAAGATTTGCAAAAATGCTGAGAGTGGTTTTTAGTGGTTAAAAAAAAAAAAAATTCAGCCAATTCGGGTTTGATAGTATTTTTTTTTGGGTTGGATTTTCCAGTGATTTTTTACCAAATTTTTTTGTTGGTCTTTTTGTTTTTTAATAATTTGTTGTAAAATAGGCATCTAAAATGTACCGATATTATATTACCAATAGTCGAGACGTAAAATTTTTTAATAGTTTATATTAAATTGTTGTTAGAGTAGGCATTTCTTGCCTCAATGATAAAAGCCACTATAATCCTTTCTGAAAATGGTTTATAAATGGCAAAGTAATTCCATCACAACAACAGACTAATGTGAAGCAAATCCACTTTGACAAACTTTGATTTGGCTTGGAATGACCCGTGATTTTTTACCAAATTTTTCTCTTAGTCTTTTTTATTTAAATTATTTGTTGCAAGAGAGGCATCTAAAATGTACCGGTATAATACTACCAATAGT
Source organism: Agelastica alni (assembly GCA_950111635.1). NCBI lineage: Eukaryota > Metazoa > Arthropoda > Insecta > Coleoptera > Chrysomelidae > Agelastica > Agelastica alni. Next base: position 10,442,666 of record OX467715.1, read on the forward strand.
CAAGACGTAAATTTTTTTAAAAATTTATATTAAATTGTTGTTAGAGTAGGCATTTCTTGCCTCAATGATAAAAGCCACTACAATCCTTTTCGAAAATGGTTTATAAATGGCAAAGTAATTCCATCACAACAACAGACTAATGTGGAGCAAATCCACTTTGACAAACTTGGTACACCGTGATTAATTCAATTGCATCACAAATTTCGATGACCCAAATTGTACAAAAGCTTTTAGACGACTGATTTACGAAGTGGAAAATGGAAACATTCTTCGTGAACTGAAAATGTTGGCAACAAATAATCGATAATCGAAAACTAAAAAGCTAAAGCTGATGTTAAGGTATTACTTACAAAAAAATTTTAAATACGAAGAAAATAATAATGAGTCCGAAAAAAACTGTTTTCGAGCGTGTTGCGTACACTATTTTTTCGGTAACCGTGTAGAATAACAAATCAATGAGACACATTTCTTTATTATATTTCTTTGTAAAACAAAATTTTTAACATTTTAATTCTTATTTGTATTAAATATTAAAATTCAAACAGAAGGTAGGTATTAACAGATACATTCTAATTTTTATTTATATAAAAATTCGAACGATTGCTTATATGGAAGGCATTCAATTTGTTTAAAATGCTTGGTATAATTAAATGCCTTTTGTTGAAGTCAGAACAAGAAGGTAAAGTTTCCGTTTCACATTGTTTGTTTCTGTCTGATAATACTTTAATGGTCTTGGCAATGTTAGTTTTGGTTGTAAGTGAATTGTCTATATTTTCTTCAGCGACATTGGTAGACTTCCATCCACCGTGTCTCTTTAGATTTGTGATGATTCCACCATTATCTCCAAATAACGTTGCTGAAGTTCGACGAATGCTAAGGCCTGTGTAATTTTTAGGATTGGATAAATTTAAAAATTCTGCGATTCTTTATCCGAGATTCCCAAAATGGTGGATACCAACAGGCTGAATCGAACATTTTTTTGTAATTCACGAATAATCTGTTATGTGGAGTATGGGATGGCCGTAAAGATAAATATTGTCTTTACAACAGCAGGTTTTCTTGCCCAATAACAACAAAAGTTATCTCAATATGTGTTTTGGAATCTGGTATTTTTTGCAAGCAACATGTATTTTTATCGTTTATTAGATCAATTGACATTTTTTTTAGTTTTTTTTCCTCTACGCGCACCGACTAACCCAATAATTGTTGCTGTCTGAAAATAAAGCAAATTAAGTTGATACCTTGATATCCTACAATCGTATTATTTTGTTAAAATTACCTTTGGGAAAGTGGCTGTTTACATTTTTCTTTGCTAAAATGGTACTTTTCAACATAGAATACATGCATCACAGGTTAGAGGATTTGACAGTTTCAGATTTTTGCGCCAAATAAGCCAAAATTACATTCTCTGTAATAGTTTTGCATTTCTTTATATCCTTACATTTTGTGAAAAAATCATAAACATTTTCGTACCTGAACCTTGAATTTTCAGGCAATAGTTGTGCTGTAGCAGCAGCTGCTGTATTGGAAATTTCGTAGGCGTAGGCAGAGATCACTTCCTTTTACTTGCTACGGTTCTTACACACATCTTTTGCTTCCTCTACTTTCATCAGTGTTCTTATGCATGCTCGTCGGTGGTTAGTACTCTTGACCTGGCCTTTTTTCAAAACAATGTTGATCTGATCGAGATATGTTCGCCAAGGTCGACCTCTACCGACTTCCGTCCATTCACACTCGCCTTATAAATTTGTTTCGGTAATATTCATTTATCCTTCCTTTCTACGTGTCCAAACCATCCAAGCATTCCTTTATCTATCCTTGAAACCACATCTTCTTTAACACCACAGCGTTCTTTTATCTCGCTATTCTTTACTTTATTTAACTAAATAACTCCGGCTGTACTTCTTAGACTACTCATCTTCGTAGTATTAATCCTATTTTCATGCTTCTTCTGCCAAACCCAACATTCACTAACATGCATAAGTTTAGGAACCAACACACCTCTATGCAGAGCCAGATGTGCCTTTTTTTAAATTTTAAGAAAAACATATTGCAAATATAATTTTAAAAGGTTTAGGCAAAAAAACTTTAATTTGGCACTTCATTGCTATCTTTTTTTGTAGTTTAAAATGTCAGAAGAAACGCCGGACAAGTACCAGTGTACAGCGTCGAATAAATACGGCAAACTTAAGAAATTTTTTAACCTTCAAATCGGAACGAGGCCTAGTCCACCGGAAAATATCGAACTCAAAAAGGCAGAATCTCATTCTCTTGAATTGGCAGTAGGGGTACCCGCACCTGAGGAGGATGAAATTAAAATGGGCATGGAGCCGAAATGGCTGAACATCTTTTACAGAATTGAAAGCGCCGAAGATTGGGATGCTCAAGAATTTAATATTTCTTTGGGTAAGTAATTTTTTTTGAAATGTTTTATTTTTTCAAAAATAAAAATTATTTAACGCTTGCATCTCAAATCACAACTCCAGGTATAGAGCTCAAAATGTTCCACGAGTAATTCCGTACCCAAACACCAAAGTGTAGAATGGCATCCTAAGAAGTCAGATTATTAGCCCTTTCATGAGTTATTTAAAAATTTGCTAGCGTGTCAGCAAGATGCAGAACCTCTTCTTTGATAGTAAATTTCAAGACGGATAGGCTAGAGAATTTTAATGAAAAAATAACAGTACCTTTTAGACTACTTATCTCCGCAGCATTAATGAAATGTTCATGCTTCTTCTGCCAAACCTATCATTCTTTACTATACATAAGTGTAGTGACCAGCACTTGTTTATGCCAGTCGTGCCAGTTGACACGTTCTGGCGGATCATAAAGCCCCATTCATTTGTTTTCCTGCCAACAACCTTCGCTCAATATCACAGTCATAATTTTCGTCTCTCGTAAACTTTGAACCCAAGTATACAAACTCGTTTACTTGTTCCCATGTTATATAAAGCGAAAACGCGAAACACAACCATACAAGATAAAAATATGCTACAACGCTTTAAAATAAAACCTATTTCTGACCTATTGTGGACAACACAATTTAGCAATGGTGGATAAGATATAATAGAGAGACTAATACAGAGACTCCTGATTGTATATAAAAAGAGTCAACAAGACAGAAGTCTGGGAAAATACAAAGGAGACTAGATCTGTAAAAGAGGCATTTAAATTCGTTTTAAATGGAACTAGACCCGGCCCCGACCTAAAGGACTGATCAAATGGGAACAGAACGAGAAACGGTGCTTGCAGCCAAGAGCCTTGAAGGTTCATTGAGCTAAAGAACAAATAAAAAAATTTGATGTGTTATTAATGATGACATTTTTTTAATAGTTTTAATTAATTCGTTATGATTTTCAGATACATTTACATTGAAGGATCTCAATTCAAGCACGAAGTACGAAATCGTGGCCGCGACCAAAAACGTTGCCGGTTTGAGTCCACTTTCAAACGTCACCTATTTTGTAACCACCGCATCCAGTGTTCAACTAAATAAACCTACTTTTTTTAGTGTAGCTTTTACAAGTACGTTAATATTTTTAACGTCACGAGTAGCTTAAATTTATCTGTGAAATGTTAGATACGATATAAAAAATATTCCCTTATAAATTATATTGACAAAGTCGTAGGCCAGTCTTTGAGTTACGAAAATTTATTTTTAAAATTTCCTCGAACTGTTTAAATTCCAAACTGAATTGATAAAATTATAGTAATTACCAGTTTGTTAAAAATTAAAAAACATAAAACAGATTTAAATGTATAGAGGTTACAAAATATATACAGTTTGTCTACTTATAAGTTATTAATAATTTCATGAAAAAAAGATATTTATTATACAAGATTGTACATGGTGTAAAACCAAAAAATAAACCGTTAAATATCGAAATTTTTCAGTGAGAAACAAGTTCTGTCTAAAAATATGAATTTAACCAAGCTATTTGGAACTGTAAATTAATTACTAATAACCATTTATCTGTTTATTCAATACAAATTTGACAATATTTACTTTTATTGACCTCTGAGTTGCGAGATTTAAATGATTAAAATTACTGATACGTGACAAAATTCGGATTGCAAATAAATAAAGAAAAATATAAAATATATGCGAGAGGGAAAAAAACTAAAAAAATACAAAAAAAAGAAAAAATACTAAAAAGAAACCACACTCTTGGCATAAATAGAAAATAACTAACATTAAAATCAAAATCGATCAGACCAGCCATTACACCCTAGAAACAACAACAACCGTAATTTAAAGAGAAAAAGAAGTTGTAAAAATACTAGCAAGAAAAATACTGAGAACAATATGTGGACCAAACTTAACAAGAGATGTTAAATTAAGATTAAAAAGAGACATAGAAATGAAAATGGAATTTGATGAAAAAAATATAGTCCGCTAAATAAAAGCAAGTAAACTGAAATGAATGGAATATATTATAAGAAAAGCACCCTAAAGAGATTGGTTCCATTAAGAACAAGAGCAAGATAAAGGCCACATAGCAAAAGGTTAAATCAGGTATAGAAAGATATATAGGTTAGGTTAGGTTGGGTATCATGTGAGTGGAGCGTGGTCGCCTCTCCACTGCGACCTTTAGTAGATCTATTGTGGCTGATGCCTAGAGGTTACAGTTCACCGCACAATCCAGCCCTTCTCACGAAGTTCATGATTGTATAGGGTGAGATTTTCTTAAAATAGATAGGTTCTAGGTTCTAGATAGGTAGCAAAATCGACAGTTCGTTTGTTAATTTAGATCCATCCTTCCGAGGTGGTATCTTACCCGACAGTGTCCTGTAGGCAGTCCCGTTAGAATTCGCAGGTCATTTCTGCTCCATTCTCCATTCTACTCCATTCTAGTATCTGCTTAGTTGTGTTTAGGTGTGTGGGTTTAGGTAAGAACGCCTTCGAGTGAGGCAACCCTGGTATATTGGACCAGTAAGTGAGTATTTTCCTCTCCGCCCAGTCCAAAATAATTGTTTTGGCGGCACTTGTGGTGACCCCAAAAACCGGTTCTGGTCCAGTGAACGCAAATTCGGCCGCCGATTTTGCAAGGATGTTTTTTTTTTCCTCCACCCCCTGATGCCCTGGAACCCACAGCAGGGTGAGAAAGGTATATAAAAGCATTGAAAATCATAGACTGAAATACAAAATGCAAAAACAAAAGAAAATGAAAAACCATACCAAGAGAGGCCAGGACAGATACAAGAGCGCACTGAGTAATTTCACTAAACTAACTCGAAAGGTTTGGTCCCCTTGAGTGTTCTGTTCAAGTTTACGTTGTCCAGGAGCTGGATTGCGTCGACGTTGGTGTGGTGTAGCAGTCGCTGTTAATGGTTTTTTGCAAATCTCTTGATGGTTTACTGGAAGTTTTCATGTACAAGTCTATGTGTAGGTTACTGTTTCTGAGGTACCAAGGAGCGTTGACTATGATTCTGAGCACTTTATTCCTCTGTATTATATGTAGGTAAATCTTTTTGGCACAACCTCAAAGCTGTATGCCATATGTCCAGATTGGCTAAAGTATTTGCTTTTACTATAGTGTGTATCCAGCTGAAAAGACAGCCATTACCGAGGAAGCTGTATGGACACTCCGCATCGAACAAAAGTTCAGCGAGATATCCATTCTTTACAACAGCCAGGCTGCTATCAAATCACTGAACTTAGTCTACTTGACCTCTAGTGAAGTGGTGCAATGCCGAGCCGCCCTGAATGAGCTAGCAGCTAGGTTTAGAGTTCACATTGTCTGGGTACCCGGACACAGAGACAAACCAGGCAACTGTAAGGCGTTCAAAAAGCCAACTTGAGGTGGCAAAATTAACCCACATGCACATCACAGATTTGGCCTAAAGTAGATCTACGTCGAAATAATAATGTTTTAACTTATATCAGGGAGTCCATTGGAAATGCGATCGCAGGACATTGGGCAGGTGGATCCCATGCACAGTGCATGGGAATCGCAGAGCTACGACACGACTTCTGTAGAAGCTGTTATGATAAGGAAAGGGGAGAAAATAATGGTACATCTTCTCTGCTACTGCCCTGCCCTATAGACAGAAAACGGCTCTCTATACTATTTAGTTTTATCCATTTGTTAATTTTGTTAACAGAGGCTTGAGAGTTTCTCGCCGCTTTGTTATGGTCGTTGCCTACTGTCATAATTGCAGTGTCCTCCGCAAATGTGGCTATGGTATCATTCTCTAACTTAGGTAACAAGTGTAAAGTATTTAAGGTTTAACACCAGGCAGAACTTTATATGACGAATATTTTTTTTATATAATTATTAATACAAAAGTTTTCCATATGCTGCGAAGTTAGACACACATGTATATTTAAAAATAATTTTAAAAGTTTATTTTTTTTAATTTATATAAAAATGGATTAATGAAATAGGGATACCATTTTTACCCTATTTAATCTGTATCCTATAATTATTATTATTAAAATAAATTGGTTTGTTATCAAAAAAAGTAAGTGCCTGTTTTTGTTAACCTATTTTAGTTACTCACTTAATTAAGCTTTTTTTGCGGACTTTAAGCATTAAGGATAAAAAATAGTGTCTTACTTATTTGTCAGCAGAATCCTGATGGTTAATAACGTATTTGAATCTGGTGTGAGAATTTCTGGAAAGGGTCGAGGTAACAACGTCCCTTAAATCAGACTGGCCTACGTCAGTGTTCTGGTAGAAAAGAAAGACAAAAATAATATAATATTTCATGGGGTGTCACAAGCAGAACTTTATTCGTGGAAATCTTTATCCGTTTGTGGTTTATTTAATGGAAGCGCCAAATTTAATGAAATACAAAATTGCTTTTAATGAGTTTCCAGTCGCTGCTACTTTATCTAAATTTAACATTAAAAATATTTTGTTGGGAGTATTCTGTATTCTGTTTTAAAAAAATTTGCAAGCCGAAAAATATATTTGGACAGCTTTTAAGTGAAGTTAGTGAAAAACAATTAACCCATCATTAATTTACATGTACTAAACCGTCTGCGAGTAAGAAATTTACGCGAATGCAAAGGTTTTTCTTTGAAAATAAACGAACTGGATAAGTCTTTTATTCTCACAATTTAAATAAAAAAAGCCAAAAATCTATTTAAATATTACCATTCTTTCGTGCAGTAAAAACCATTGCATAAAATTAATTATTATTATAATAAATTTTTTTTTTACAAAAAATCGCATCAACCATAAACGGTTATTAGCGACTGTACAGTAAGTATAATTACACAGAAATAAAAAAATTAATCAATTTTAAATATGCGATTAGCTTATGACAATTTTCATTCTGAAATATGGATTCGAATTTATTAGGTAGTTGACAATTTTGACGTTTGATGTTTGGGACATTCTATGAGGGTATGTTTCACTGATATGTTTACATTACATAAGTCACATATTGGATTCTCTTTATGTTTCATTAAGTAACTAAGTTAAGAAAATAAGAATAAGAATATGATAATATAAGGAAACTTTCGGTAATGAAAAATATAGCTGGTAACGTTGAATGAACGCCGGTCGTACATACACGACTGTTGTTTTTACCAATATTACAACAACCAAAATTGCTGACAACGTTTTCGCGGGAATAAAAAAGGTTTAAAATTTAATTTAATTTTATGGCAAGCAAGCGTGTTTATTTTGCCAAAATATATTTTTTTGTGGCTTTTTATAAGTAAAATAAACATTTTCAAACATAGTAAAATACCCTATTAGCATAATTTCATAAATTGAATTCATTTAAAAATGAAAAATTCCACCCGAAAAAGTTTAACGACTAGCAATATATTAAAAAAATTATAATTTATTTTATTTTTTTGTTTCATATTTAAATATCTTTTACAATATTTCGATAGAAGTTAAAAATTTACAGGAAGGACTTGTAAAACACTAAAAATAAAATTTAATTCTGAAACTGTATACTTTTAAAAAGACTGATACCATTTTGTAGTAATATACGATTACCTTTTTTAAATCAATAAATTAAAAATAATAATAATACGTTCTTGTCTTTCTTTTTTGTCAAACGAATGATATTAATCGAGAGCTGGGCTTTCTAGTAGGTACTTTGATTAAGTAATTAGCAAATTTATTTGCAGGGTGTTTCAAAAGTTAGTCTCTAGGTAGTAGTGTAAGAATATCTTTAAAAAATTATTTAAAGTAAAATGGTTCAAAAATGGGCCACTTTTTAAAGGTTTTAATTAATGGCTTTTACCAATATTTTACCTAACATACCCATATATATTTATGTACTGGGAATAATATTTTGCATGGAATTAGAGGGAGAATTTTATTTTAGCGGCATATTTTTATATCTAGATTGGGTACAAAAATGTACTCATAAAACACACTAAATATGGAAGTTAGAAAATTGATGCTCAAGTTTTTATACCTATTCACAGTTTCTATTTGTCAAAAAACCAAACAAAATAGTTTACCTGTGATTTTTATTGTTTTTAAATGTATTCTTTATTTTTTTTATCAAGGACCAAAATTAATAAAAATGTTTTTTATTAAAATAGTTATTATAAACTTTGATAAAGAAAGTTTAAACATTTAAATGTTTTCGTAAAATTTTTCAAGACTATAGGCATTAAAATCGAAAAAAACAGTTTTTAATTTAACAAACAGGAATAAGAATAACCTAGGAACTTAAAACACAAGAACTGTTAGATTAAAAATAAAAATGACATTAAAATTAAACAAAAAACCTAATTAGAATATGTTTTGGTTAATTTATATCTCTATTTATTTGATCTTGACGGTATTAAAAGACGTCTGATGGATTAGGCCATATCTAACAGTTTTCCTTTTGGTCATAGCAGACACTATAACATCTTTACTTTAATAGGGATCCGAGAGTATCCGTGTTAAAGATGGTTTGCCATAATATTTTCTTCGTCAGTCAATATATTCTCCTTTTGTTCTCCTCTGCCTTTGTTAGTTGTTGGATGCTTATTTGCTGGGCTTCTTTCAATCTCTACGTTCTTAACAATCTCAACGTTCTCTTTAGTCTCAGCTTCCCAATGTTATTTAAATTGTTAAGACTGACTTTTTTGTCTCAAAGTAGATATGTAGTTTTCCTCAGTATATGATACACCACCTTCCTTAAATCCTCGCTTTCACTACTCTTATTTTGATGGTTAAGCGTTTTATTTTGTTTTATTTTGATGATTGAGGCCTAGCATTTTGAACTATTCTATTTGGGAGTTAGTGTGTGTGTACCAATGGGACTTTTTTACCTCTTGAAAAATCTTAAAAACCTCTTGCTCACTATTGATCATAGGTAAAAATTTAAACCCCTCTTTTATTGCGAGGTTTCTTATCCAGTATGTCTGCCTAATTTAAAAATTTACTAAATTTACCAATAGGATATACATACAAGGTACAATCCCAAATAAGTGGCTTAAGTCGACATTTATACTATTTCCTAAGAAAAACAACCCTTAAACATGCAACGACTATCGGTTGATCAGTCTTATGAGTCATTCATCGAACATTTTATTAAAAGTTATACAGAACATGATATACAATAAATGTAACGAACAACTAGATGAAATACAATTCGATTTTATGGAGGTATGGGAACTAAAGAAGTCTTATTATCATTTACAGTTCTCTTTTAAAAATGCCGAGAATGAAACAAAACCGAATAAATATGTTTTATAGACTTTCAAAAAGCTTTTGATCACTTACAACACATGAAACCAATAAAATAACTATCAAACATTGGTCTTGATAGATTACAGACTGTAGATTGTAGATTATAGGGGGGGGGGTCGTGAAGGCTATGCTGCCTCTTAAGCACTATTAGATCTATTGGATCTTTTGTTCATATTGGTCTTGATAATAAGGACATCAAAATAATCAAAAACTTATACTGGAATCAAACAGCAGTGGTCAGAGTTAACGATGTAGAAACAAACGGCATATCTGTTGCACGAGGGATCAGAGAAGGCTGCGTGCTTTCACCGACGCTTTTCAATATATACTTCAAAGTTTTTTTCAAGAATGCATAGAATAAAGGCTATTAAGAATTAGTGACGAAATAGTCAACACATATTCGGAGCTAATTCAGGACGACAAAATTCGTGGAATTCTTGGAATGCTGATCTTAGATAATGTATGGTGTTTAAACTTGGACATTGACTGACAATATAAGTAACGAAGAAGAAAGATAGGTCGTAGAACAAAACTTATGAGAATAATAAAAATACGCAAAGCCGCATATCACCTTTTACAAGTTATAACGCAAGGAAGTGAAGACTGGAGGAAGGGTAACGGAAGCAAAAAGGAAGTCCTAGCTAAGAAATATAAACAAATATAACAGTAGAAGAGCTGTTACACGAAGCCAAAGACAGGGAGGCATTTAGACAGATAGTCGCCAATCTCCGCTAATGAAGACGCCATAAAAAGAAAAAAATGTGTGCCTTCTGGTGGATTTTTCTGGTAACTCCAAACTAAATTTTGGTAGCAGTTAGAGAGCGTCGACATTTACAAAACACAGTTTGGGTATCTGGCACATTCTTGTACTATTAAGGTTATTTTTAATAATTTTTGTATAAAAGTTTAAATTAAGTACATTTTTTAAAGATATTCATTTGCTGCTGTGTTACAACTCTCCAAAGCGTATTAGACTAGTAAACTTTCCATTTACAATTACTTGTTTAAATGTATATTAAGACTGAAAAGATGAATAATAAATTAAACATAGTGTTCAATCAATTATTATTTATTTTTGGCTATAAAAAGATTTCTTTTGCGTTAATATTGTGTAAACACGTGTTTCCCAGCTCTTTAGAGAAGCATTTATTATGAGCAGCTTTTGATATTATTTCTATTACTGTGGCCAAAACGACCTAAGAATTTTGTGTACTAATAACCGTGACTGTTTTTAATGTAAGAATATTTTATTTAGGACGCTTGTAAATTTGGCCAAACATAGATTTTTTGTAAATAACTAGCTTCTTATGACGACATATACAATTTTTTAATTAAAAAAAATTATTACGTTTTTTCTTGTTTATATTTTTCTTTGTGAGTTACAAATAAACTTCGACTACGATTTTAAAAAACTGGTATTTAAAAATATAGAAATTTAGTCAAGAATAATTTGATCAAATGTTTTTGGATAATCGCATTTATGATTAATAAAAATTATTCTATTTAGCTGCAAATCTTTTATATTAAATATTTGTATTTTATTACAGTTACTTCGGTGTAAATGATATTTTATATATTATCTTAAATTTGTATGTATATTTTAATTATTTTTTTTTATAAAAAATATTATTCAGATTTAAAATGAACAAAAAGGTACCTATTTAAATATGTTTGTAAATTAATTTTATTTATACACTTCTTTATCTTTTCTTAAATAATTTTTTGTGTAATTTAATTAAAACAGTTTTACTAAAAATTTAAAACAAATAAAGATGGTCTTAAAAAACTAATAAATTCATTACAATTGTAATAAATCGAATTTTTTAAATTGGAGTTTTAGCAAAAAATTTAAATATTTGAAAAAAAGAATGCTTACATTATTAGACTATTAAAATATTAATGTAGCTTATTATAACTAAAAAAGTATATATATATATATATATATAAATATATATTTATAACTTTTTTTATTCACATAATATTGTAAATAAATAATTTTGCAAAATTGCAGGACTAATACTAAATTTTCAAAATATTTTCGCTTAGCAGTGCCACTCATTTTATCTCTGAATTCACAGATTACATCTGGTGTATTCATTCTACTCAATACTTTCATTAATAAATACCCAAATATAAATAAAAATAAATAGTAAACAAACATAATTTTAATATGATTATTAAAAAAGGAAAAAATCCCATTGCTTTTAGAAATAATCATGCATGGAGAATGCATTTCAAAGAAATTTCAAACAGAGAATAAAAAGATTTTTCTTTAGCAGACGTTTATTGTGACGATGAAACTCCTTTATATCCTTTATATTACAACGCTTCCGAATTCCAAAGGGTTTTGAAAAAAAATATTTTGCAAAAGATCAGTTAAACCTTTGTTATCCTTTTCTTTGATATTTTTACTTTTCATTTTAATGTTCTTGGTTTAGGTATTACTAAACTAACACGCACTAAATCTACTTTTAAATTGATTGGAATGAATATTTGTGTTTGTAATATTGTGTTATTATTATATAATTGTTGTTTTTTAATTGTTGAAAATAAAATATTTACTAAATTTTTTTTAATCTTTTATTTACTACAACACCCACCTACCAAATTTAATTTCATTATCCCTAAAAACTTGGTTCCACACATTTGCTCTTCACCGTATACAGGGTCATATTTAAGGGGTTCAAAGCCTTCTTTAAAACAAATCGTTGCTGCTTGAAAAATATGTTTTTTACTTTTTTGATTTTTTTTTAAAACAAATCACTAAAGTAAAGATCACATAAAAGAGCCTTTGGAGGCTGCTAAGATTATTAATTCAATAATGTACATTGAGACATTTATTTTTTTATAAAAATTTTCCTTTAAAATGTTTCCCAGATACGTGCATTCTTCTTCTTCTTTCTTCCAATTAGGCATATTACCTGTTCCTCATTGTAACACTTTTCATGGAGGTAGATTGTCACTTCAACTTTTTCGAGTCCTTCCTGTGCTTCGCCTCCCCGAAGGTGATTTATCTATGGCAATCTTCACTATTCGTTCTTCTGTCATCCACTTAATTTTTCTACTTAGCACACAATCGTTGATATTCTGGATCTGGCATGTTTGTCTGATATCCGCGCTTCTTTCACTGTCCCGGAGTGTTTTTTCAGCTATTCTTCAATTTATCTTTATCTCTGTTGTTTTTATAATTTGGCTTGTTTTTGATGTTTCGGTCTTGTTTTTTCCGCATATGTCAGTATTGGTCTAATAGCAGTTTTGTAAACACGGGCTTTTACTTCTGTTTTCAGGTGCTTGTTACGAAATATCGTGTCGTTGATTTGTGCAGCCGTTCTTGTTGCTTTGATAGCTTGTGCTCTTACTTCTGGTTCTATGTCACCGAAGCTTGAAATTTCTATACCCACGTATCTGAATTTCATCTCTTGATGTACTTTCCTGTCATCAACTACTAATTTACATCTCAGAGGTGTATTAGATGTGGTCATGCATTTCGTCTTAGATATTGATATTTTCATCACTAGTGTTTTAGCAAGTGTGTTAAATGTATAAAGAAGCCTCTGCAGATTATCTTTATTTTCCGCTATCAAAACTGCATCATCAGCGTAGCATAGGATTTTTACCTCTCGATCTCCCATTCGATATCCTCTTTTCCTGCGTACTTGTCTTATTATTTCGTCCCTAATAATATTGAATAGTAGTGGGCTCAGTAAGTCTGCTTGTCGTATACCCCTCTCTACGATTATTGGTCCTGTGAGTTCGTTGTCTATCTTTGCCAGTGTTCGGTTATTTCGGTAAATATCTTCAATAGTTTTAATGATATTACTCGGTATTTGTCTGTCTTACAGGAGATACACTATATCTTCCAAACTAAATCTAAAAACAAAGGTATACCGGTTTATTATATAGACTTTCCGGTTATATGTCTAATAAAAAACACTGCGTCCGTACATGATCGTCCAGATTTAAACCCTTGTTAACCATCACATAATGTAATTCGTTAATTACATTTGTTATAACTTGAGTGAGTAGTTTTACAGTTTACGACAGAAAATTTATTTCTCTGTAGTTGCCAGGCACCTTTTTATCGCCCTTTTTAAAAAGCAGGATTGCCGTATTGTTCTCGATTCATCGGGAATTTTTTAAAGTTTAAATATTTTTTGCGTTAGAAATTTTAATTCGCAAACCAATCTTTCGCCACCATACTTAAGGAGTTCGTTAGTTACGTCATCTTGAACCGGACTTTTCCTATTTTTAAGATTATTTAGTGCTTTTCTTATGTCGGACTCATTTATCGTAACAGAATTTTCAATTATGATACTGGGCGGGGCTTGTGGTGTTGCTGCTTCCAAATAGATCTTATATAGATCTTGTAAGTAGCTGATCCATGTTTCCTTACCGATCTGATTGACGGGTATTAGCTCACTTGTTTCTTTCGGCCCTGAGTGTATCATACATAACTAATAATGTGTAAGGTTAGTAATGGACCAACAAATACACGAAAACATGCAAAATGTTTATTTACGAAACTTAAATACATATTAATAATAATTAAAATAAATATGTCAAAAAATCGCTAGGCAGGAGTGATTTAAAAAATAAAAAAAGGAATTTTTTTACAAATAAAAGACAAAAAAATAATTTTTAATATATCTGGGGCTATTTTTATTTACGCTTTATGTATAAAAATAATATCTTGATTATTCATATAACACTGCCAATTTGAAAGAAAAATTTTTGTACAAGTATTCTCAAAAATATGTTAAGTTTCTTAATTTTATGGTAAGGAAATACGTTGATTTATTAACTAAATTTTGGTTCTCCCGATTTAGGTAGTTAGTAATAATGGATTATATCAAGCGGAGAAGAAGTGGGACTTTTCATGGCGCGCTGAGTTCGGATAATAGAAGGCAAGCCATAAAAAGTCACTTCTCATTTAAATGAAATATACTATTTTTTTAAACGTACAATAAACGTCATAAACACGAAATATGTAACACGCTGAAATACAAAAATGGCCCGTTGGCATCTCTTAACTTTCCAGTGGAAGCTATTGTAAAGGGTCTGATTTTGCGAATCCCGAATTTTGACATATTTTCACATTTCAGGGTCCCCAGAGTCGAATACAATAGTTTTTAAGTGGACCTCTGTGTATGTGTGTGTGTACGTAAGTATGTACGTATGTTCGTATGTGCGTTCGGAATTATTTTTCGTCTCGATTATCTGACGTGAGACTAATTGCATTCTATGCACAATTAGGCAACTTACAACTGATTAGATTTTTAGCAAAATTGGTTAAACTGTTTTTTATGGAGAATAAAAAAACTGAAAAAAATGGTAAACTTTCGGAATTATTTTTCGTCTCGATTATCTCGAGAACAAAAAATGATATCGACGTGGGACCAATTGCATTTGACGCATAATTAAGAACTGATTAAATTTTTAGCAAAATCAGTTAAGCTGTTTTTTATGGAGAATAAAAACCTAAAAAACTGGTAAACTACCTGAAATTTGCAATTTATAAATTATACTATTTTTAATACAGAATTTTAAGATCTTTTGAATAATATGATTATTGCATGTTAGGAATGTTTGTATAAAAAATATGATGACAATATTTCATAAAAAGAGATAGTTTTAGAAAATAAAAAATAGGAATTGAAGAATTTTAAACTTGTGTCAGTATATTGAGAGAATAGCATTGGAGACGCTATAACTTTGAAAAATTATTGTTAGTAATAATCAAGCATTGTTTATAACAATTAAATATTGTTACTTACAAATAAATATTGATCATAATAATTAAAAAAAATAGTATAAACAATTGAAAATAGCTCCCGCTTATGAAATGATAAGAAAAAGTTTGAAAGAATACGGTTGACATAAACAGAATATTTTTAATGGCAATTATAATTTGTTATAAATAATTTAAAATCGTTTTTTATAATAATTATTATAACACAAAACATATGGTATTTTTTTATTCTTTCCACTGGGAAGTTGGTCGTGTGGACCTCTCGGGTCGCACCCAGATCACTGTTATTTTTATAGTTATTATTCAGCATTAAAAAATGTAATTTTGCAAGTTTTAATGTAACATTAAAACTCATGCCGTTTTAAGTGACAGCTGCCACACTAGCTTTCTTTTCCCTTCGGCGGAGGTAAAAGTAAAAGTAAAACTACCGCTGCTGAAAAAGTTTAATTTTTCCGCAGTCCAATTATGGCCTAATTATTGTACGTTTGAAAAAAGATCAATTCAGTCTCTATAATTAACTTAAATAAACTTCTTATTTAACGAATCATCCTATAAAAGATGTTTACCATCATGTTTATTTAAAAAAATATAATCATTTTGGCAAAACAACCTTTCGATATGTACTGGAAAGTAGAGTAGTGACTTTTAAACATTAAAAATATTTTCTAGTAATAAAATAAATATACTTTCAATCAATAAAACAATATTTATTGAATTTATACTTTTATTTATTTATATTTATCAATTTTAAAAATAAATATTTAAAGAGAAAAAAATTAACCTCGTTCAGTTTGAGTCATTCCGATAAAAAGAATAAATACAGAGAAGAAATACAAGCTTGTTCATATATAGGAATTATTTTATTAAATTTTATTTTAATTATTTTTTTATACGTATTTCCTAAAGTTTCTTTTAGTATAACGTTGAGACATACATCAAAACATTCACGATTATACGACTTAAATAAGAGACATTTGTTTTTTTTATTATGCTGCTATAGGTACCTTTCTGATTTACTTACCGTCTATGACCTTGAATATATGTGCGCGTAGCTTCTAACTAAGTGAAAACCGAAAACATTGACTCAACCAGTCGAATGTATTTTTTAATAGTCCGTGATACGTGCCAAACCGATGTTATCCATACGCTTCTACTAATCAAATGCGTTCATTTTAAAAACGCTTAATAAACGACATTCGAACCGTTAATTTTAACTCTGCGCCTGTTTGACTCATAGCCGGTAGGGAAATCAACAAGCTTCTATAAACTGTACGTAAATTGTGATACTTCTTAAACAGTTGAAATCAAAATACTAGATTGCGAAATTTGCTCGTGATAATTTTTTTTGATCAATTGTTTTTTGACCAACAAAAAGTCACACATGAATCGCATCAGATGGCAGTTTTCTCCTCTAGTACTTACAATTTTTCTTCTACCGGAAAATAACATTACACAATAACGTAACAAATACCTATTTGTATATATTTACATGAGAAAAAATCACAAACATTTGCCTAAATTTCAATTGTCTTTTGCCGAGCCGGGTTTCTGATTCACCACCATTTCCATTTGTATGGTGTGCTGGATCTGGGCCGAATTTCTTCTGATGTAATTGGAATCCAAGCTGGGTTTTCTTCGGCTCAAATGTCTTTCTACCCATTTCAACATCGTGAGAACCGCGTCGGTAGATGGAAGTCGACGCTCTGCCGATGTTTTCGTTATCTGCGATGATGTTACTCTAAATGTCGCCGCCATACCCTTCAGTGCCTAAAATTAATTTTATAATGATTTAATCTGCCACTATCAATATACTGCACACTAAAATTGCACAATGTATTGCTGGTTAGATTCACACGATGCAATATTGTTACCCACTAAGTTTACTTCACGGCTGATGGACTGATGGACCACTTTCGTTTGAATCAGTCGGAGTAGGATGAAAAGTCAAAAACACACGATATTTGCCGAATAACCTTGCTTGAAGGTAAACAAAAACGAGCAATATTTTTAAGCAGAAATATGTAATCATGTATAAGGAGATTATATGTGTGGTTTAGTTTTAGTAGTTGTATGGGTGCGTGTGCTACCTACATACATACATATAGTCACGCCTGTTTCCCGTAGGGGTGTGCAGAGACCACTTTCCTCCACTTCCGCTACGATTGTTACACACAACTTTTGCTTCCTCTACTTTCATCAGTGCTCTTATACATGCTCGTCGGTTGTTGGTACTCTTGACCTGGCCTTTTTTTAAAACAATGTTGATCTGATCGAGATATGTTTGCCGAGGTCGATCTCTACCGACTTTCGTCCATTTACACTCGCCCTATAATTTTGTTTCGTTAATCTTTATTCATCCATCACTTCTGCTTGTCCAAACCATATAAGCATTCCTTTATCTATCTTTGTAGCCACATTTTCTCTTACACCACATCGTTCTCTTGTCTCACTATTCTTTACTTTATCCAACCGAGTCACTCCGGCTATACAATTCTCAGACTACTTATCTCCACAGCATTAATCCTATTTTTATGCTTCTTCTGCCAAACCTAACATTCACTACCATATATGAGTGTAGGAACCAACACTCCTCTATGCACAGCCAGACGTGCCTTTTTTGACACTTTCTGGATGTTCATAAAGCTATGCAGTGCCCCATTCATTTGTTTTCCTGCCAACACCCTTCGCTCAATGTCAAGGTCATACTTTCCATCTCTCGTAAATTTTGAACCCAGTTAGACAAACTCATTTACTTGTTCCACTACTTGGCCATAAGCACACAAGCACTTTTTTTCAGGGCCTTTTTAATAGAGGATACATTTTATTGTAAACTTTTTTCGATTGAACGCGTTCCAAAAAAATTATCTTGAAAATATCCATTTTTTTAATTTTCAATAATTTTTTATTGCTAAAATATAACCCGGCAATGGCCGAAAATTCGGGACTATCTTCTTGTAGGTCAAAACAATCTATAAAAAAATTGGCCAGAGGATGCGCCTTTTGAATAGGTCTTATGCAAAGGTGAGCTCACCAATTTATTCCTCACCACCCTGACATTAGAGTTTAAATACACTTTTTTATAGGAAAAACAATGGTTTGATAAAATAATAACTTTATAAAAAACTACAAAGTAAAAAAGCTGTCACCAACGTTAAAATATTATCTGAATTTAAAAAAATTTAAAAACGATCTTAATTACATCCTTTACAGAGCTAATAGTTTTAGTTTGTACCAGTTTAATAAATAAAATAAGTCCCAATTTGCCAACATTTCCAGTCTTAAAAATTAACATTTACGTGTAGTTTTAATTTGACATTACAGTTATTTATCAAAAATTACACATTCTTCATTCTCGCACAATACTTATCTGTTTAAAAGGTAAGATGATAAAATATGTTCGTAAATATAATGTTCGAAAATTTATTTATTATTGATCTCTGTGTGACTTTGACCAACAAACAATGAATGATTTACCAACCTGACATTAGAGTTTAAATACACTTTTTTATAGGAAAAACAATGGTTTGATAAAATAATAACTTTATAAAAAACTACAAAGTAAAAAAGCTGTCACCAACGTTAAAATATTATCTGAATTTAAAAAAATTTAAAAACGATCTTAATTACATCCTTTACAGAGCTAATAGTTTTAGTTTGTACCAGTTTAATAAATAAAATAAGTCCTAATTTGCCCACATTTCCAATCTTAAAAATTAACATTTACGTGTAGTTTTAATTTGACATTACAGTTATTTATCAGAAATTACACATTCTTCATTCTCGCACAATACTTATCTGTTTAAAAGGTAAGATGATAAAATATGTTCGTAAATATAATGTTCGAAAATTTATTTATTATTGATCTCTGTGTGACTTTGACCAACAAACAATGAATGATTTACCAACCTGACATTAGAGTTTAAATACACTTTTTTATAGGAAAAACAATGGTTTGATAAAATAATAACTTTATAAAAAACTACAAAGTAAAAAAGCTGTCACCAACGTTAAAATATTATCTGAATTTAAAAAAATTTAAAAACGATCTTAATTACATCCTTTACAGAGCTAATAGTTTTAGTTTGTACCAGTTTAATAAATAAAATAAGTCCTAATTTGCCCACATTTCCAATCTTAAAAATTAACATTTACGTGTAGTTTTAATTTGACATTACAGTTATTTATCAGAAATTACACATTCTTCATTCTCGCACAATACTTATCTGTTTAAAAGGTAAGATGATAAAATATGTTCGTAAATATAATGTTCGAAAATTTATTTATTATTGATCTCTTGTGACTTTGACCAACAAACAATGAAA
Organism: Agelastica alni; assembly: GCA_950111635.1. Taxonomy (NCBI): domain Eukaryota; kingdom Metazoa; phylum Arthropoda; class Insecta; order Coleoptera; family Chrysomelidae; genus Agelastica; species Agelastica alni. Next base: position 10,462,396 of record OX467715.1, read on the forward strand.
ATGATTTACCAACCTGCATGGCATCCTCGTCAGTTTGGTCATCACCAACGTAAATAATTCTAATCCTCTCACTCCAATCGACTCCGAAAGCTGTTCTGAGAATATAAATTGAAGCTCTGCCCTTATTCCATTGCACGGGCGGTCTTGCTTCTATAGCACAATGTACTTGATCAGCAATAAAACCTGACTGTTCAATCAATGCAATGGCCTCTTTTTCCAACGTCGGTCTTAAATTTAAGTTGCAAATAATACATACTATGCCGGTATAAAAACGAATTAAAAACAGAAAAATAGCGTTCTTGGTGTAAACCTACCTAAGCTGAACTGGGGTTTCCCTGAAATGAAAAGTCAACAGAGCACCCTTATTTTCCACCCAGGCCCCTTCCCTGCAAACTTTCTCCTGCAGTTGTCTCATGAGATTTCCTACTTTATCATGAAATTCAGTCGGCATCGGATGAACGAACTTGGTTCCATCTGGATGAAGAATTTCTAAACCATGGTTTCCTGCATAAGTAATGCCTTCTATACCAACCTAAAAATGTTAGGATTAACGTTAAAAATTATTTATTCTCTTTAACTACTGAAGATAGCTTCGCGAAAGAAGTCGAGACTTTTTAAATTATTAAGCTAGAAAACCAATAACTTTTTACATACTTAGGGTTTAACTGGTGCAGAAAGTAGACATATGTTTATTTCCCTAACGTGATACATCAAAAATATACAAAATGTATCAGAAAAGTTGTGAAATGTACTTTTTCGCTAAAAATATTATGACCCTATTATGACCAGTAATTTGGTAGTCGAGCGGCTAGGATTACCTATGAAAGTGAAGATACAATAGTAAAAAAACAAATAAGTTTTGTGTTTTTTTCCATCCTGTACCAATTTGAATTAACTAGTAATTAAAAAAAAAGGTTTTTTTCCATATAAAAAAAAACTGGTGCTGATGTAATAACTTAAAGGTTATTCACTCCGTAGTATATATTATTTTTTTAAAAATAGTACCTATATTAAAATCAAAAAACGACCTTTTTCTGAATTTTTTTTTATTACCATTTATTTGGATAACAATAAATTTATGCGTTACTTTATGGACCCACTGTATATAAAAAGGAAACAATATTATAACCGACCGTCAATAAGTAAAAAAGCCCCGTTTTATTTTACAGAATAGGAGATATCGCAATAATCACAACAAAAAAGAAGTTCGTTTTTTATATCATGGCAGACAGAGATAGAGTTGTTTAGATACACCACGTGATTTCGTATGTCTTTCGCCGGTACACTGTCAAATTACTACGAGTAGGCTGTGAAATTGACGTGTAGTTTAAAAATGGTTGAGGAAGTCGGTGCCCTTTGTTACAAAATAGTTTGATATATTAATCATATCGAATTAATCAAATCGTGCAAATAAAATTTCTTATAAAGTTCTCAAAGTGTCACATTTTAAATATGTACTTTTTAAGCGTTTGTTCGTTTTTCGAGAATTTTGTGTCGCGAACAATCTGGTGATTCTTATTGGAATATGCTGGAAGGAAATGAAGGTAAGTAATTTTTATCAATCATTATGAGCTAATAAGATTTTTAGTTAAGTTTTGTTACGTCTTGTGGTAGATAGTAGATAAATATACTCAGTTAAAACGATATTGCTACCTTAAAAAGTGTTAACCGAAATTTTCTTGAGCTTGATTCAAGCTTCTGCATCCCGCAGCATAGTGGCGCTGATATGACTGATTGTTGAAGGTCTAGTGTGTATAAGCTTTAGACAGTACCGTATTGAAATTTTATCAATGTAAATCATTGTGTTCAAAACATTTAAAATTATTTTAAACTCAAAATAGAAGTAATTAGTTAATAAAAAAACTTTTAAAATTATGAAAAAGAATTATGAGTTGTCTATCTTCGTTGATACTAGTGATATAAATTTGTTATAAATTTATTACTGCAATGCTTCTTATGATTTTAAACCTATTTAATCGAATTTGAAATGGCGAAAATTAGTAGAAAAATGTAGGAAAAAGTATGAGTTATTCGTGTTCCATGAAGAACAAATAATGCAATTTAATGTATTACTTCCAATTATGGATTTTAAAGATAGTTCCGTTATTTTTATGACTTTATTTTACAGTACAGAAAGTAATAAAATAGCACATTTTTGCAAATAATTAATTCTAACTTACTGCATTAATTGTTTTGGTTAATCATAATGATCAATATTCAGATAACAATTTAAGATTTTGTTACATCTTATGCTCTATTGTAATGCTGACATATTAAAGAAAATCTTCTTGTTGACCAGAATTTACCTAGTTTAAACAGTTAAAGAGCCATAATTTTACTTTTTTCCAATAGTCATAGTGCTATTCTCAGGTATACCAGTATTTCCTATTATCTTTCATAAGATAAAATATATTAATTTGATTGGTGTATATCAGGGTTGTATTTAAGGAGCAGGTTTGAAAACCTAGTCCCTCACCAAGAAAAATGTGTTTAATATTTAATATATAATTACCAAAGTTGTGTATACTAATGAGAACTATAGCTCGACAAATGTAAGGAGTCACTTGGAAATGCGCGGCCGAAAGAGAGACGCAAGCTGCCCGTCAAAATATAGAAAAAGGATCGATGCGGCGAATGTCTCTTGGCGCATCTGGGGTTCAAGTAAATCCTTACGCTTGTTGAGTTTATACAGGAATCTGCTGAGCTTAATAATTTAGTAATTTAATAAATCTCTGTTTTACAATACCCTTTTCAAAATTCTTGTCTTACATTACCTTAAGCAACAGCTTGATCGAAAATTATTTTTAATGTTAAAAAGTTTATTTTTCCTAAAAATCTTTTTAAAAATTTTAGTTATTTGCAGATTTTTTTTTTTGGAAAACTTTTATTAGCTCTAATTTCTTTAAATATATGATTTGGTGTACATAAATAATATGTTTAGAAAATGACAGCTTAATGTATCATTTTAAATATAAAACTTAAAGAAATTAAAATTAAAAACTTAACAGTTAATTTAAGTAGTGTTATGTTTTAACTAAAATATTTAAATATCTTAAAACTTGTTGGATTTAGGTATAGGGAATACCCATACCAAACGAATTGACTTAAAATAATGCAGCGGAAAGTGTAATAAAATACAGGGTGTTTTATTTAAAGTAAGCAACTTATAAATGATATAAATTGTGCATGTTGTGAGGCCAAGTATAAAACACCCTGTATAAAATATCAATAAGTTGGACATATGGAGTTAACGGGCAAGCGCTTGTTGTTTATGAGTTACAATTTCACGTCACTAGCTTCATTAATAATGGAGATATCATTATTCAATGTGAAAATCGAAATATCTCGAAAATACTTCATTTTTGGTAAAGGACATTGTGCACAAATTTTATCTAAAATTTTATGTAGAACTCGAAAATAAAATAAAAATTTTAGGTTTTATTTAAAATAACATAAAAACCAACCAAGAACTCAAAGAACTGTATGCGGGTGGTAACATACTAAATGAGGTAAAGGCCAAGAGACTACAGTGGGCGGGCCACGTAAGAAGAATGCCGGATAGAAGAATGGTAAAGCTTGTGTGGGAAATGGCTCCACAAGGAAAACGTCCTATGGGTTGACCTCGGTTTAGTTGAAGAGACAACATCGCAAAAGACCCAAAAGCCATGAACTTACAAGATGACCTGAAAATTATGCTCGACAGAGAAAGATGGAAAAGTGTGGTGAAGTCGGCGAAAACCCATTAGGGCTTGAAAATCCAAATATGATGTTGATGGTTTAAAATAACAAAGTTTATGTCTAATTCCGGTATACCTACATTTAGGACTACATTATATTTGATCTCAGCGTCATCCAAAACCTACAGCTTTGTAATTTCAAATTTTTAACATAAATGTATTCGCCATTACTTTTAATCAAAACTTTTCGCGCCACACCCTGTACATTAAATTAAAAAACAAATAGCAAAAAATACTTTTGAACTTTTTCTGTTTAGTGTAGCGGTAAGGATTACTTATAAAAGTGGATAGATACAAAGTAAAATAACAAATAAGTTATGAGTTTTTGTCCACCCTAAACCAATTTGAATCAACTTTTGATACATTTTTGGAATTAGCTTAGCAAAGAAAATCCGCAAATTGGAAAAAAAGTGTTTGTTTCATTTAAAAAACACTGGTGCTAATGTCATAACTTGAAAGTTATTCACCCCGTAGGATAAATTATTCTTTTAAATAAAGTACCTAAATTAAAATCAAAAATCAACTTTTTTCTGGGTTTTTTTAATATTATTTATTTAGATAACAATGACTATCACAATCACTTTATGGACCCACTGTATAAAAAAACAAAATAATATTATAACAGACTATTTCAAGAAAAAAAGCCTCGTTTTATTTCAAAGAATATGAAAGATCGCAATAATCACAACAAAAAAGAAGTTCGTTTTTTATATCATGGCAGACAGAGATAGAGTTGTTTAGATACACCACGTGATTTCGTATGTCTTTCGCCGGTACACTATCAAATTACTACGAGTAGGCTGTGAAATTGACGTATAGTTAAAAATGGTTGAGGCAGCCGGTGCCCTTTGTTGCAAAATAGTTTGATATATTAATTAAATCGAATCAATCAAATCGTGAAAATGAAATTTCTTATAAAGTTCTCAAAGTGTCACATTTTAAATATATACTTTTTAAACGTTTGTTAGTTTTTCGAGAATTTTGTGTCGCGAACAATCTGGTGATTCTTATTGGAATAATTCTGGAAGGAAATGAAGGTAAGTAATTTTTATCAATCATTATGAGCTAATAAGATTTTTAGTTTGATTTTGTCACGTCTTGTGGTAGATAGTAGGTGCCAATGAATATACTCAGCTAAAACGATATTGCTACCTTAAAAAGTGTACCGAAAAATTTCTCGAGCTTGATTCAAGCTTCTGCATCCGGCAGCATGGTGGCGCTGATAGGAATGATTGTTGAACGTCTAGTGTGTATAAGCTTTAGACAGTACCGTATTGAAATATTTGTGTTCAATACATTTAAAATTATTTTAAACCCAAAATAGAAGTAATTAGTTAACAAAACACTTTTAAAATTAGAAAACTAATTATGAGTCCAATTTCGTTAATAGTAGTGATATAAATTATGGAAAAAATATGGGTAATTCGTGTTTTATCAAGAAAAAATAGTGCAATTTAAGGTATTACTTTGCATTATGGAATTTTAAGATGTTTCCATTATTTTAATGACTTTATTTTATGGTACAGGAAATAACGAAATAGCACATTTTTACAAATATTTAATTTTAACTTAATGCATTAATTTTTTTGGTTATTCATGATGATTAAAATTTAAGTAACAATTTAACATTTTGTTTCATTTTATGTTCTATTGTAATAATGACATATAAAAGTAAATCTTCTTGTTGACTAGTTAAAACAGTTAAAGAATCATAAATGTACTTTTTTTCCAATAGTTATAGTTCTATTCTTAGGTATAATAATATTTAACTTAATTAGTACGGTAATGACCAAAACAGTGTATACTAATGAGAGCTACAGAAATCTGCTAAGCTTAATAATTCAGTAATTAAATAAATCTCTGTTTTATAATACTCTTTTCAAAATTCTTGTCTTACATTATTTTAGCAATAACCTGATTTATATTTTATGTTCAAAAGAGTTTATTTTCCTAAAAATATTATTTAAAGATTTTTAGGAAAACTTTTATTAGAAACTGCTGCAATTTCTTTAATAATATGACTTGGTGTACATAAATAATATTTAAAAAAAATGACAGCTTAATGTATCATTTTTAATACAAAACTTAAAAAAATTGGTCACATTAAAAACTTCAGTTAATTTATTTTATTTGGAAAATAAATGTTTTTGCCGCTTCATTAAATTTTTGATGCTGCATATTGGCATGTATATTCTATTAAGGTAGTTCCAGCGTGAACCCACTTTTCGACTGATTTTAACCATTTTTTTTGCAGCTTATGTCTAATATTTGCTATCTAATTTTTAAAACTTCATAATTTTTGACCGTCCAGAACTCGAGATATTTGATGATAAAAGTTCACCTTTTTAAGGTCAATTTCCGTATAATGCATGTATAATTCCGAGCCCACCAAACTATTTGCTGTTATTGCAAGACAATTACTCGACAAAATTTTATAAAAAACTAAGATATGTATAAAAATTTTTTTCCCAATACAGGGTGTTTTAAAAAAAGGTGACCCCGTCTCTAGGATAGGTAGAAAACTAAAAAATAATTGGGGTTTGCTTTGTAAAAATTTTTCGTAACGCCATCCATATTCATGGTAAAGGGCGTTGAAGAAAAAAAATGTATACACATTTATTCCGATTTTGCCAAAACTACTGAAAACATCATAATAAAATTTTATAGGAATATGTTTTAGAAGCTGATACATCCCATGAATCTGTTTTTATATCTGATTTTTATAGAGGGCTCTAGTTACACTGTTCGTACCAAGTAGTATTGAAAATTTAAAAATTATGAAGTAATAACCGGTGCTGGTGTAAAGTAATGAAACAGTTAATAATTATTATTATTATACATTAGTATGTATACGTATGTAATGCACATTACTGGTGTGATGAGAATCCACAAGTCAAAAGGGTATCACATTACCAACACTTATTTAATCTTAATGTTTGGGCAGCAACTTTAGGAAACAAATTAATAGGTTATCACATTCTACCTGGAAATTTAAATGGTGATATGTACCTGGATTTTTTAAACAATCACTTATCTAAGATAGAAGATTTAACACTAAACGAGCGAAGATCTCTATTTTTGATGCACGAGCTCTACCCAACAGTTAAGAAGTTGAATGGATTCTACAAAAAATATATAATATTTTGTGTCCTAATTATTTGGGCATTTTTTTATTTATTATAAATTATTTGTAAAATATAAAACGCGACATAAACAATACATAAACTAGGATAATATAAATAAATCATAACGCATTTATAGCAACGTTGCCAGATCATCGAAAATAAATATATTTGATAGTATATGTAAGTATCTGTGTGTCGATAATTCTAATTTTTGACAATAGGAAGTGCTCGGATTATACTATAGCACGCTGGAAGTACCTTAAATAATATTATAATTATTAATAATATATTTTTTTTTCAATAGTTTTTGTAGTTCACAATCAAAATATTGGTATAAGAAAAGTTTTTGAATTTGCTCGTAATACTTACCATATCTTTTACATTATTAACGTTTCTGCCACTAACTATAGCAATGTAACAATCGGAAACGTTTGATAGTCTTTGTAAAACATTTTTAGTTTCGGCTGGAATAATTGCTAGATCTGGATGAGGTGCAATCGGTGCTAAGGTTCCATCGTAATCTAAAAGTAGTGCTAGTTTGTGTGTATTTCCAATATATCTGTAAAAATAAATAAAAAAAAACTTGATTTCATTCTATTAAAAATTGTTTATTCTTATTTAAATGTATTTTGTAAAATTTTATTTTAAATTTTTAATTAGTAATGCTTTACTGTTAAAAAAAATATGAGATTGAGTCAATCCATATAAAAGTCATTTTTAATTTATATTATATTTTATATTAGTTTCACGTGTATGTTCTTGACTGACTCTTTGGCCTTGATTTTGTCCTACTTTAAGCAATCAGATTTAATTTAATTTTAGCACATTTGTCAAAGACCGACGACAATGCAATAACTCGATCAAAATATCCGATTATCCTGATTAGTTTCGCCAGGATTCATAAATTTCTTCAGAGAGCTAGAGAGATAGAGAGATAGTGCATGAACTACGCATGCGCGCAGAACAAATATTAGCACAGTTCATTGCATCGGTGGTTCAGTGGCAGACTACTCGCATGCCACGCGGGCAGCCCGGGTTCAATTCCCGGCCGATGCATTCTTTTTGTGCATTTACCATTTAATACATAATTTTTTTTAAATTGTATTAAGGTTTTCGCGAACTACATTTTAAAATTGTTTGGCATATCAAAACAAAGACAGATAATTTTCTTGGTAAATGTAATAGTTGTTAACACGCTTTTATTAGTTTCACCCGATTCACCCAATCCAATATATTGGTGAGAAACGTGCCGAGGGATGAATGACAAGAGGATAAGTAAAACAGATCAAACTAAAAAGCGAAAATTATAGTTCAAAAAAAACTAAAACGTACGCTTTTAGAGTTAATCAAACTAAAAATTAAAAAATAATTGTTACCATAAGAATAAAATTACTGAAGAGAACATTAATGTCACTGTTTAACATCGAAAAAGGTGTGATACAGGGATGTGTGGCTTCGCCATGGATGCTTAATTTATACATAGACGATTGTTTAAAAGATTTGAAAGAGAGTGAATATGGATTGAAAATGAATGATTTGATCGTCAAATGCCTTCTTTACGCCAATGATCAAGTCATATTAGCGTCATCTAAAGAGTAGTTGCAGGCGATGGTTAATGTTATGCATGATGCCGTGAAAATCAAAGGGATGAAAATAAATGTAACAAAACGAAAATAATGGTTTCTAAAAGAGAAGAAAGTATGACAAACGGTGAAGTTTCGATTAAGGGAGGAAGAGTGAAACAAGTAAATGAATTTGTCAGGTCAGGAGTACCAACAACCGACGAGCATGTATGAGAGCACTGATGAAAGTAGGGGAAGCAAAAGATGTGTTTAAGAACCGTAGCAAGTAGAAGAAAGTAGTCTCTGCCTACCCCCAGGAAACTGATAAACTTTGCACTAAGTCTCGGAAGCCCGGGACTCGAATAGATTAAGGGTTATGCACAGAAGATCTGATAAGTCGAAGTGCTTGAGAGGCAGCATAGCCTTCACGACCCTCCCCACAATTTACAATCTACCCCTACGGGAAAAAGGCGCGACTATATGTATGTATGTTTTACATTATTTTAAAAAATAATGTAAATATTTTTTAATCTTATCACAAAATCTGCAGATATCATTCTCCACCCTGTCCATCTTTAGTAGATGTTCATTGACTGGGCGGTGTCATGTAGGAATTTTAACTATTTAGGAGTAACATATTGTTTCCACTGTTATGTCAATTCAATAGGCGTTTGGTCGGTTGTGACTTGTCTTAGATTATGAATGAGGATATCACCTTTGTTTTCATCTTCTGGTTTTTGCTTAAATATATTTTATGTTTATCTAAAGTAGTTCCTTTAAACCTTTTTTTGTCTGGTTTTTCTTTGCCTTAATGCTCTTTTGACCAAGGGAGAAAAATGTTTTTGCCTATTTATCGCACAATCTCTTTGATTTTTACAATGGATTACTGCACATTTTTATTTACTTTACATTAAAATGGAAATCTTCACGTTATACTACACTGAATAAGTAAAAAAATAAAAAAAAGCTAAACTTACTTGGATAAATATTCGTCGAAATCATCTAACGTAACGGCTGGCATATTCGTAGATCCAATATCGTCGTGATCCTCTTGCGTCAAGAGCGATCCCATCGCCGAAAGAAAAGATTTCGTCCAATAATTGACGTCGTTGAGTTTTTCCCTTCTTCTCAAATAATTCATTCGCAATATCCTCTCGTCTTCGGGCATCGTGAGAGCTCTATGAATAACCTCCGAAGCGCCGTCGATCTCGTACGGATTCGAAATGAGAGCTTCGTGCATCGTTTCACCGGCTCCAGCGAAGGGGGAAACGATTAAAACGCCGGGCGGTATGTTAATTTGACAGGCCACGAATTCTTTGGCCACCAGATTCATGCCGTCCCTCAGAGGTGTTACCAACCCGACGGCCGAATCGCGATAAAAGGCTGCCAACTCGTCTTGGCTTACGCAACCGTATATGTACCTTATTGGAGACCTTAAATTGGTAATTTAAAATGTATTAAATAACATTCAAACAATTTAGTTATAGTACCAATATTAATATTAACGTGATTCCTCTCAAGCGAACCTTACACGGTCAATAATAATGTCATTACTAGCGACTATAATTACTTCATCACTACTAACATCAGTATTGAATCTTCGTTGCAAGGCCCGCCGCAAATTGAACCCAGCCCACGCACAACCCATGCGTAGCCCACGTACATGTTTTTTAATAGCAGCGCATATTGAACACAACCCACACCAACGACTCATATCCAAATCTCTATCACTTCTCCCAGTATTCAAGATGACAGCAAGCTAGCAACATCTTCTCGATTTGCAATCTGAATCTGAGAATAAAGAAACATTTATCCTGTTGCACCTACTCAGCAAAAAAAAAAAAACGAATGAGCATTTACGTAAAAGAAAATGTCATGGGGAGTTCAAGTTATTAAGTGTAATCTTCATAAGTAGTATTATGTGACACAGGAAAGCTAACAATTTCAATGAATTTTTTTATTTTCCAGTTAGAAAAAACTGATCCTCACTGACGAAAGTAGAGACCCACGCGCAGTTCAATATGCGCCACTTCGTCTCAAAACATTTTTTACAAAATAGTGCACGCGTGTGCTGGGTTCAATTTGCGGCGGGCCTAAACACTTCACACGTTCACTTTTACTGTCATTATTTTTCGTCATTACACACCGACGTGCGAACAGAACCACACCGGTTTCGTTGTTTGCAAACGGTTTTAAAAAGAAGAGCTTGTATTGCTATTATTTTGGCGTAAGCAACAACACGCCGTGTAAAACGCCGACGTTGGATGAAAGAATGGTTAGAAAACGTGAAGATTTTTCAAACATGGTTTTGCTGAAAGACATAAGTGCTGTGCATGAAGTAGATGACTATAAAAACTACTTTCGTATGTCTGAGGATACATTCAACATGTTACTGAGAATGTGTGAATAATTTCTGACCAAACAAGATACGATTATGAGAAGAAGTATACCAGCTAGTTAGAAACTGGTATTGACGTTAAGGTATCTAGCAACTGAAAGATTAAGGATGTTCTGATTCAGTTCCATACGTCATAAAAGTTGTAGAAGACGAAGCCCCAGAAGAAGATACCCATGGTTCGTTGACCTTGACTGAATGGCGATTTAGATTGCCCAAGCTAGCCTTAAACAATATATCATTTATTGCTTTTTCGACGTATAATCGTTGGTGACTGTATAATGCTTTCAGTTTTTCACTCCAAACTGTGGCAATAGGAAGTGACTGTTTTGTTGAAAATTTGGTGGGTTCCTGTTAAAGAAGTTTGCAGGCCTCGCTCAATAACTCATTTTGTTTTGATATCGGTCCCATTTCTCGCTCGCGTTTCGGAGGGGGAAATGGATGAAGACGGTAGCGTACCCTGAGACGTCACCGTTTTCACAGGCTGTCATATCAGAACCTTCCACTGTCGCTTATCTCGTCGTACTGACGAAATAAATGATAGTGCTACCCAACAGTAGTAATCATTCCATCTCGTCTCTCCATCAGTATCGCATTTACACGATCATTAATACTGTTATTTTTAAGTAATGACATTATTATTGACCGTGTAAGGTTCGCTTTAAGGTGCATTCATTATGCTTTTACTCTGTATCTTTAATCCACTTTTTAAATAATGCAATAATTGCAAACATTATAGAAGAGTATTTTTTTAAATTCTTGGACAAAATTAACGCAATAAATTGTAAAATATACCTTAATTAATTAATTTTAATAATTTTTTGTTATTCGTTACATTTAAAGTTAAACAAAAAACGTATTCGGATACTACAGAAGTGAATTAGCTTTAACAATCCTTAACTAAATTGGAATTAAAATTATTCCTTAGACTTAATAACAAAATTGTGTTGTTGAAATAATAAATTATGGTGTAAATAGGACACCAGTAGCGAAATTAATGATGTAAGTGCGACACAAGTAGCGTGTGTTACCTCCTCTACTTCGAATCACAGGAATTTGTTTTCATGCTGTGATAACTGCATTTTAAGTTCCCTCAGGTTTCTAGGTGCAGGTATTTGACGTTTAACATATTTCTTGAGGTGATCCAATGAATTCTCGATCAGATTCAATTCATTGGTCAAGCATTGTCTTGCATAAACAAGAAATTGGGTTTCAAAAAAGTACCGAAAGGTATCACATGTTCTATTAAAATATTCTTAAAATAGTAATTAGCATTAATGGATCTCATAGGGACAAGAACCAATTATGTGCGAGCGTCAAAGCATATTCCACCCAATACAAAAGAAAGCTACCGCCGAATGAATTTTTTTTTTATGAATAGTCGCAAAAAGGGTAGACCTATCGTGTGGTCCGCGGACTGTCCGCACTGCGACTATTAGAAGGGGAAGGGATTATAGAAAGGAAATGATTGTGGACACGCTTTTTAAAAAGTTGTAGGTTATAGTTCTCTGGAAAAACTGATTTTGGAAGCTTATTTCATTCCGTAGCAGCCTTGTAAAAAAAGGATTCTTGATGAAGATTGGTCCTAGTAGTGTCAATCTTGAGAGTAAATGGGTGAGACTGATCAGCGTGCCGAGTTTTTCGGCCAAGAGTTTTTATTTCTCTGGAGCATCTGCCATGGAAATATCTGTAGAGCAATGACTGGTCTGCAACTCTTCATGTTCTAGAGGGTGAAGGGTATCTGTGAGAGTTGAGCTGTTTATCAAGCGAATGGCTCTTTTCTGAATGGAATCTAGAAATCCTTGCAGATATATTGCAATGAAAAAACCTTTCTCCTGATCTTCGCCAGACTCGTTCACGACTATTTGAATGTTTTATTGTACAAAATTGTTTATATTTCAACAAATTCTCTTAACCTGTAAATCTAAACGAATTGTTTTGATAGCTGTCTTATAACAACGAGACAAAATGTATGCATAGCCTACGATTCAGATACTCGATACACTTTAAAACGGACAGGGCAAACAGATAAATTAATTTTTTGATAATTTTGTCCAATTTTTTTTTAAATTTCTTTTCAGTCCAATTTGGTTTAAAGAGGTTCGGGGTCAAACAAAAAATGCAGCCAAATTTTTAAAAAACATATACAAGTCTTTAAACTTGGTTATTATAGTTCTTTATATTAAATTAAAATTTTTCACTAAAAAAAGTTATCAGAAAAATTAAATTTTTTTTTCGTTCCTTTAACATAGGTTCTTCTGAGAAATCATAAGTTCTTGATATTAAAATAAACAAAAACATTGTAAAAAATGCAAAATTCGATGAAAAAAGAAATACGTGTGTGTAGGAAATTTAATAACGAAGAGTTTGGGTGCTTAAAAAGTATTATCGACTGCCTAGTTTTTGAAATATTTTATTTTTAACAATGAGAAAATTTGATTTACGGCGTAATAACGTAAGCTTAAAGAAGCGACGGCAACGGCGCATTCGTGCAGACGAATCAAGTCTCAAGTCACCCTGTGTGTTGTGCACTAACCAAAAAATAATGATCAGTGAAAGTGAAAAGTTAATAAATATAGTGTATTATAAGTAATAATAATATAAAGTTAATATTAGTGTAAAATTTTCTGTACTTTAAATAAATAGAATAAGCTATAATATTGTTGTTTCAATTTTTAATTATAATTCTTCAACACTTTTGCCATCATACAAAGATGATAAATGTAAAACTTTTTCTATAGTAGTATTTTTCTTATTCAATGTTGCCTTACCATCTACATCATTTTTTAATAATAACAGTTTCTTTTCCTTCATTGACATACATATTTACAATATGATCATAACTGATGCCAGATTCGCATAATCTTTTTTTGCATACCCAAGCTTAAAACATTTTTTATTGGTTAATATTTTTGATTTCTAATAAAACATCCTATGTAGTTTTTTTTGTGGATAATAATATCTTCTACTTTAAGATAAGTTAATGACAGATTTTGTAGCATTTCTACATCATAACAGGCATCGTGTGCACCTTCATCTGTAATTGATGATAAATCACTGGCTAAACTTGTTAATTTAAAACTCTCTTTGTGATTTGGGTATTTCAATTTGACGTAGTTGTTTATTCATTTTAAACGTTTGAGGTTATGTTATTAGTTGTCAGCTGCTGCTAATAAAAGTAAACACACGCTAATTTCATTGCCAATCTCATGACTATTTGCGCTGTTGTCACGTTGTCATATTAATTTAGACTCAATTTTTATCTTATTATTTAAATAAAAACCATATATTTTAATAAATTATCATAAATAATGATTTGTCAATTAATTTTATAATGATTTTTTTGTAAAAGTGTCTGTCAATTTCAATTAGAAAAATCAGTATATTTTTTATTTGAAGTTGGCAGGGCTAATTATTAACATGTTCAGTATATAACCCCCTCGTGTCCCGCTTCATTACCCCGCTCTGACCACTAAACCTTCTTAAGTGATTTAGTATTGCAGTATACAATTTTTAAAACTTACCAATTAGGCGTAGTAAATCTCCCGTTTATTCGTCCCACAAGCTGGTCCATTTCCTCTTTGAGATCCTGATATTCTTTAACGTCAGTTCGCGACGGTACAGAAATTTGCAGCATGGAGACTTTTTCCTTATACTCCGGATGATTTTCCAGCAATTTTTCGAATGATTTCAATCGATGAACCAATCCCTTCGTGTAATCCAATCGATCGACGCCGAGAATGATTTTTTGATTGGTAGAAATAACTCTGGGAGCTTTTTCGGCGAGCTCGACGAATCTTTCGAACGGTATGCCAATCGGCAGCGGTCGAACTCGCACCGTTCGACCGCCATGTTCTACAAGCAGATTTTTTCTATCTACACGACAACCCAAACTCCTTTGGCAGCAGTCGACGAAATTTAAACAGTAGTCGGTTATGTGGAAACCGACGAGATCACAGCCGAGCATACCCTGTAGAATTTCGTCCGCCCAAGGGAAAAGCCTGTAGATGTCCCACGGAGGAAATGGAATGTGTAGGAAAAAACCCAATTTTACTTTTATTTCTTGCTCGTCTGCCTCCTACAAACATACATAAAATTAACGAGGCTAAAAAGTGCTTCAATACCCTTTGAAAAGATACATTAATTGATAAAGTCTACTTATACATGCAAGTTATGGAAGAATTATGCGCCTTAAATTATCGTTCATTTGATTGCTTTACTGTCTTTTCTGATGATTCAATCCACAGCCAGGTCAGTCACCTGTAGTGCCCTTAGCCAGGAAAACATGCAAAAAGGTTAATGAATGAACTCAGTTGACCGTTCACGGGAATAACTTTGAACTCACTTAGAACGTGTCGCGAGACACACAAAATAATGTTTATGTTTATTAATCGTTCGTATTTATTTCGCAACTAGATGTCTCGAATAATAATAGTGTGTTATTGTTTTACTTCGATCGGACGTTCGTTGCTCTACTTCGCAGTAACGGTCAAGATCACGACATTAAAATGTAGAATTGCTAAACTAAATTAAACATATTTTTAAGTTCAACGTTCTTTTTAATTAACGAGAGTTTTCCCGAAACTTCAACAAACCTACGAGCAAGGGACCTAACATTACATGGCGATCCTAATACATTACACACCAGCAAATTGACCAGAGGACTATAAGTAGATCGTACGGTAAGGTGTATAACGAGCTAAACAAAAAAGGAAAACCTTCTTCACGTGCCTTCTCCGCGGCGGAGGTTGGCAATCATCATAGCTATTCTGACCATGGAGGCGGCAGCTCTGAACACTTCGTTTGATGTGCATCCATCCATACCATTTCTTCAAATTGCGCAGCCATGTTATTCTTCTCCTTCCTAAACTTTTTTTTGCCCTGGATTATTCCTTGTATAATCGCTTTAAGCAAGGTGTATCGTTCGCCACGTGTAATGTGTCCCAGGTATTGTAGTTTTCTGGTTTTAATGGTTTTTATAATTTCCATTGCTTTGATTATTCTCCTCATGACTTCATTGTTTGTTACGTGTTCCGTCCATAATATCTGGGATTCTTCTATACACTCACAACTCATTTTTCATTTAAAAGGTCTGGTAAATCTCTATTCAATTTTTTTTTTGCCAATAATACCAGCCTTTCATTGTTATTTAACCGTTGCTTAAAATTGGCTTCCTTTAAACTTTTTATATGCCCCCGAATTATGTTGACAATTTAAAAATTCATAGCAACAAAAAAAATAATGACATTTAAAAAAGTCATAGTAATAATTACACTGACAGGATTTAGTTTTGTTGTTTAAAAAGAGCCAATTTTAAACAACGATTAAATAACAATGGATGAATTGTGTCAGATGCAAAATAATATGATTAAATAGAGATTTACCAGATCTTTTAAATGAGGTATGACTTGTTAACTAACGCCATTTTAAAAAATTTAATGGGGTATCTCCAGTAGGGAGAGGGTGAATCTGACGTTTATGACATTAGCGCTAAAAAGTGTACCCCTCAAGTTAAAAGTTGATGTGTTTCGGCATTTTATTCTAATATGTCACATTTCTAATGAACACGGTGTATATTGCCAAGCCAAAAATAAAAATTTTAATGGGTTTTATGGATTGCTCGAAAATGTTAAGTTGGGCAATCAAAACACATTGTCTTTAGCTTGTGGGCACTAGGTAACACAGGTTACAAGGGCAAGAAATGAGACAGCTCAAAGAGTTCATTAGGAAACTATCGCCAAAATTCGTGAAGTACCTACTAAGCCAGAAAAGGTGATCAACCGTGAACATAAACTCATAACATTGATCTGACAGACGACACAACCATATGCAAGTTTTGCCAAAATATTTAGGCGACTTTTGCACTGTGCTACAGCAATGGTCTGACATAGCAAAGGTTTTTAGGTATATGGGGACCTAAGATCTGGCTTATACATTTCCAGAAAGGGAATTCTAACACAATGAAAGCCCATAGCACATCTGCAAAGGTCGCAATGGGGGCTCCTAGCCCAAAAGACCCATACAAATATAATCTTATCTGATCTTCTTTTCTTAGTTTTTTGGTACGCTTTGAAAACGTGGGTGATCAAGGCCATCGATCGACGGAGAATCGATGCGTTCTAAATGTGGTGTTGGCGCAGTATGTTAAGAATCCCATGGACTGCTCAAAGAACAAACGCATCCATATTTAAACAAGAAAGAATAGAGCACCGTTTGTCGAGCCATACTCCAGCGCAGGCAATAAGGTTCTTCGGCCACATAATTCGACATGATAATGTGGAGCGCCTTATTGTACAGGGAATGCTATTTGGTAAAAGACGACGAGGCCTATTACCAACGAGATGGACCGACACCGTTCGCAACTTAACTGGCTTAAACTAAGAGACAGCAACAAGAGAGACTAGCAGCAGGCAATGATGGCAACAAATTATTAGTTATTTTAACAGTAGAATTTCTATTTAATTAATTTCTTGATTTAAACTCCCTTAGTACGCCGACAAGCCGCCAGCCTAAAAACACGTGCTAGTAGCAAACAACTATAAATATACGCCGTGTGCAAAACGAAATTGTATAATTAATCATGTTTCGGTGGGAGACAAAATGGCGTCTCCATGTATCAAGTTTAATATACTATAAATCACAATTATATGGTGTTTTAATTTAATGAAAACGAATACACGTGTAATAAATCAAGATTATTACAGCGATGATCCACAAACCCCGGCAACTTATAGTAGGTAGAAACAATTGAATCAGCTATCAAAATACTCCACCATCATCATCAAGGCGCACAGGCGAGATCCTCCAGAGAGGCGGATGGCACCAGGTCCGTAAGCCACTCCAATTCTACTCATACTTTACTCGCCCCACGCGACACACATGTTTATTAAGTTATTTATAAAATTATGTAATGTTTAGATGTTCTCACCATTTCACAAAAACAGATACAGATAATAAAAAGGTATTCGATTGCAAGTTAACACATAAGGTTGATAAGTTTTCAACTATATAGTTCATACAAAATATATTTTAGATAAAGAAATTCAAACATTAAATTATGTTCGGGTTATTTCCATGGTTTATCAATTAAATAATATTGAGTTTATAGGAAAATTTTTGTTTGTTATTTTAATAGAATTAGCGTTTACTACGTTTCCAAATACTATAAACAGCAAATGATCTTTGCATTACGTTTCTGTTTGTGTAACCTAATGTTTTATAACCCGTTATAAAAATTGTTTGTAGCATCTCAATATTAAATATCATCGTGAAACCTGCTGAGCAAATATTGTTAGTGTTAAATTCGTAGACAATAAACCTTCGAGACATTTGTTACCGCAAAAAATTTATAGAAAAACGCAAATTTCAAATGTTTATCGTTCATAATTATCATTGTGAAAAAATGTATCCATACAAACAAGCGAATTGCCTAAAAAAGTTTTATAAAATATTAATTACTTTGCGTTACAACAGAGAAATATATACGTCAGGTATCTAAATAATAGTAATAAAATTATATTTATATTAGAAATTAACCTAATAATTAAAACAACAGAATTTGTTTGGCAATATTATCGATGAGGTTATGAAACGCTTAAAACGATACTGTAAAATATAATAATATATAATTACAGTTGAGTTTCTAAAGTAAGTTACTAAATAGTAAGTTTTCCAACTCTCTGTTGCAAAATGAATTTCGTAAAAGTTCGTCAGTATTTGACAACCTAGTATTCTCTACCAGTACCAAACAGCTGCTTATGATTAAATTTGCTATCATTTCATAATTGTAAGTAATAGATAGTTACCTGTCTTATCCAATTGGCAGCCAACATAAGATGATAGTCGTGAACCCAAATCAACGGTATTTCAGATGACGATTTCGGTAGTGATTTTAAAGCTTCCATAGTACAGTCCGCGAATTTCTGGTTAGCCGTTAAATATGCACGCCAATATTCACCCTTGAATGATGCCCTGTCCGGCATTGAGTGAAACAAGGGCCAAAATGTTGCATTACAACATCCATTGTAATACGAGTCAAATACGGTGGGGTCCATGTGCACTGCAACTACCTACAATATTACCATTAAAATAATTTTTTATTTATTTTCCTACATTAATAAAAGATTTTAATAATTATCGCCACATGACTCCTTTACGCCAATGATCAGGTCATATCTAAAAAAGGTTTGCAGGCGATAGTTTATATTATAGATAATGCCCTAAAAATTGAAAGGATTAAAGTAAATATATCTATACTTATGTTCAAAGTTTACGAGAGACGGAAAGTATGACTGTGGCACTAAGCAAAGGGTGTTGGCAGGGAAACCATAAAAAGGAGGAACTGCATAACTTTATGAGGAGCCAGAACGTGTCAAAAAAGGCATGACTGGCTGTGCATAAAGAAGTACAAGTAATTTGAGAAGTATAGCCGTTTTGACTCTAATGGATGAAGTAAAGAAAAGTGAGATAAAGGAACGCTGTAGTATGAAAAAAGATGTGGTAACAAAGATAGATAAAGGAATGCTTGGATGGTTTGGATACGTAGAAAGGATGGATGAAGGAAGATTGCCGAAACAAATTTATAAGGCGAGTTTCTTCTCAGTCTTTTTACCCTCGGTAGGGTGTAATGTTTGAATTAGTTGTTTCCATGCGTTTCTATCCTGTGCTAGATGTATTGTCTCGTGTATTGAGTGTCCGGTAATTTCTTTTAATCTGTCGGTTCACCTCATTGGTAGACGCTTATTGATTTTTAGTTCTTGTAGAACAGAGCCGTTTGTTTTGTGTTTCACTTATGACACTCTTAGGATTCGCCTCTACACACATAATTCGAAGGCTTTAATTTTTTTTTTCGATCTGTTTTCTTTAGTGTCCATGTTTCAGCGAAGTAAACAGCAATTGGAAAAATCAAGGAATTTTTATATTTTTAGTTGTCGCTGCTCTGGCCATTGCCAATCTTCTCTTTATTTCCTTTGAACAGCCTCCATTTTTGGTTATCAACGATCCCAGGTATACAAACTTGTCCACCACATCATATCTCGCTACGTTTTTGATATTGGATGTATCATTGGATCGATTGATGATCATTACTTTGGTTTTTGTTCTCTAATTTGTTCATTATGTTTATCAGTTGTTATTCGTCTGCTGCAATAATCAAGGTGTCGTCCGCATACCTCAGGTTACTTATTTTTCTTCCTCCAATTGATATTCCACTTTCCCAATCGTCAAGGACTTTTCTTATGATGTATTTGCTATAATCAAGGTGTCGTCCGCATACCTCAGGTTACTTATTTTTCTTCCTCCAATTGATATTCCACTTTCCCAATCGTCAAGGACTTTTCTTATGATGTATTTGCTATACATGTTGTAAAGGAGGGGCGAGAATATGCATCCCTGTCTGACACCGACCTCTTTCTTATAAGCTCTGGACACTGTTTGTCCTGTTCTGACCTTGGAGTTATTGTGTTGGTAGAGTCACTTAATTAAAAATATTAGATGCTTGGGAACACCCATTTCACCCATCACTCTCCACAGAAGTGACCAGTTCACAGAGGCGAACGCTTTCGTATAGTCCACGAAACACAAATATAATTTTAAGTGGTGTCGCTTTTTCAATGATTTGTTGAAAATTGAGTAGCTGCTTTCGTGTACCTTTATCTGGTATGAACCCTCTCTGTTCATCCGATATTTGTGGAAGTAGAAATGGTTTTAAACGTTCATTAATAATGTAGAGTAATACTTTGCTTGCGTGTGGAATAAGAGTTACGGTTCTGTATGGTGGCCAAAAATGCAACAAAAATGGCACAAGTCAAGCTGCAAAAAGTGCAGCAGCTAGCTTGTCTGAAAATCACAGGGGCAACATTCATATGCCCTACTACAGCCGTAAATGTAATGCTGAACCTTTCATCATTGCATTTATGTGTAATTAAAAAAGCAGCAATCAGTGCCTTTAGACTGAGCCAGACAATAAATCTTAAAGCAGGAAATGGGATTGGACATTTGAAGATTTTGTAAAATATTTCCATAGAATCCATGTCTAAACCGACAGATATTATGCCAGTTAGTTACGACTTCGAAATGCAGTTTGAAGTGGTCATAAACAACCACCAAGTTTGCACAGAGAACGGACCTCAACTAGGAAGGGATGCTTTAGTGTGGTACATTGATAGATCCAAGATGGATGAAAGTGTTTGAGAGCGAGTTACAGTGCCGATATTTTGCCTAAAACATCCAGTCGTTAACGAGTTTGGCAAAGGTTTGGAGGAGGTTTGCTCCTTACAATTCCATTCAGTGGTGGTTCTGTTCCGTTCTGCGGTGAAATATGCTTTGGTGCTTGCATAGAATTAGTCCATACGAGATCCATAAATGCTTATTACTATCCTGAGAATATTGAAATAAAACACGTGATGCCTTTCGGTTCTTTTTTGAAATCCAATTTTTATTTTAATTAAGAAAACGCTAGCCCCTACGTAGCTGGGGTAGTAATCTATTATCCTAATCAAGTTAGTATCCCAGTTATGCAGTGGCCACCAAAAAGCACGGATCTTAATTCGATTAAGCTTTTATAGGATTACCTTAAGAAAATGTTAAACGTCAAATACCTGCAGCAAGAGACCTAAGGAAACTTGAAAATGCAGTTATCACAGCATGGGAACAAATTTTTTAATATTTTATTTACTTGGAAGCATGTCTAAACGCATAATTTCGCTTTGATCCGAAGTAGAGGAGGCAACACACGCTTCTAGTGTCCTATTTACACTACATATATATTATTTTAACAATAACATTTTGTTTTTAAGTTTTAAGAATAATTTTATTTCCAATGCTAAAGAAAAATTTAATAGAAATTCTTTCAGAAGGAATAATGCTGTCATTAAAACCAGAAGGGGTGTTACCAAATACTAAAAATGGTTTTCATTTTCAGGTTTTTGGTAAATAAACGTTATTTTTGCAATTTTTACGTAAACTGTATAAAGATTTACTAAATATCAATAAAAAAATAAAAGGTGAAAAAAATCTAATTATAGGATACTTTTTATAATCAGTGTGTGTACAACATAAGCCTGATGTATTGTTAATTAAATTATCGATTCATTAATTCCGAAAAGTCTTTTCCTTATCATAATAAACAACAAAACTAATGTAAAAATTTGTGCTGATAACATCGGTGTCAAGCTATGTCACAACATTAAAAAATACGAAACGACAACATAAACATTGTTCGAGACAATGAACTGAACTGAACAAGCACCATATGATCAATATTTTAAACTTTTAAGATTTACTTGAAAAGCAAATTATTGCGTAAAAGTTTCGAAAAAATGTTGTCGAGTTTAATTTACGATTCTTATTACTGATATACAGGATGTTTCAAAAAAAGGTGACCCCGTCTTTAGAAAATCTAGAAAAATCTGACTCTCATAGAGGGCGCCAGTTACACGGTTCGTTCCAAGTAGTATTGAACATAACTTTTTTAAGGTTGAATTTATTAATCAAAATTTCAAGTGGAGTTAAACATCATTCAATTTTACACCAAAAAGGTACTCTTGGTAAAAACTCGATACTGCGTGGCGTTTTCGGAATATTTTGATTTGAAAATTATAAAGTAAGAACCGATGCTGGTATAAAGCAATGATAAAGTTATAAATTATTATTATTATGTATTAGTATGCATTATGCGAATTAAAATTTTTTTGTCGCGTAAATGAGACCTCATCCATGCATGGTAAAAGTACAACCACGAAAAGAAACGCGTTCTTATACTTGTCCCTTTTTAAAATGATTTTAAAAATATTGGATAAATATTGGGCTAATATTAATTTGTAAAAAATATGTTTGACCTACTTTTTCTGATTTTAATCCGGCTGTTGGGGTAATATCATTTGGATCTGACTCTGGAATCGGTTCAGTGGGATCCTCTAAATGTATACCTGGCCATCCTACCCATAATCCCCCTCCATTTATTACTACGGGAGCTACTGCAGTGACCAATCCACCAGCGCTGCAAACATACATACATAAATATTATTTAAAAATTTAAATTTAAAACTGCTATTATACACATACATATAGTCACGCCTTTTTCCCGTAGGGGAATTATATTTTTTAAGTGAAAATAACAAAGAAGACTATTATTTTAATAATAATTGCTCAAGTACTTATGTTTGTTATTAATTGCTAAAATGTATTAAAAACTTAAATTTTATCCCATTTTTATTACAAAAAAAGCAGGTAACTCTAAAAAACATTACGTAATTAAGTAATATAAAAAAAATATGGATAATTTTTTTTTAATAAAAAAATATTTTTTCCCAGGCATTAGACTAAATAAATTTATCATATAGTGAGAATTGTAGTTTGAAAATACTTTATCTTTTCTAAATAAAAAGTTTTAGTTCTTTTTAGAAAAAAGCCTGACAATTTTCTATAGTCAGGAAAGATAAGTACCTATTTAAAACAATGTATATTTATTATACATGATACATATAGGGTAAAAAAATTTAGAAGGTGATTGCCAGCATGAAATTATAATAAATCTTTCCTGTAATAAAATGTCCTCAGCCCACTCCCTTTCGATAAGAAAAATTAAGTTTTAATTTTTTTCTCATATTTAAGTAAAGTTAGAAACTTAAAATGTCCGTGTACTCGCAAAGGACTAACCACCGGTATTTTTTCAACATTCCTGTCATATAACAAGCATCGCTTACCTTATTTACTGATAAATCTTTTTTTCGAGAATAAGTTTTGTAAAATAAAAACATCACTTAAAATCGCTGATTATTTAAAAAAACATTTCTTAATCATACATTTTTTTTCTAAAACCAATAAATTCGACGTAAAGAAATAAAATACAATATCGTGTTTTTTATTCTTTATTAAATAATAAACTGTGTATTAAGAGTGGATTATAGTGAAGATGGAAAAAGCAAGAATAAAATACGATTCATAATAAATATTGGAAATGACTACCTCCAGCCAAAATGCATGAAAATACTCTACGTCTCATCGATCGTCGTACACATTCAGATTCAGGCTTATTTTTGTTAGTATCATACGCTATTTGAATACAATTCTTCAAATCGTTGATATCAAGCGTCGATATGTTGTAATGTTGTAATGTTGTAATTATTTAAAGTAACCCCAGAACAGAAAATGACAAGGATTTAATTCTGGAGATCAAAGAGGCCAGTTTTGCGACACCAAACCAACGGTTGGAATAAGTTGCATCTAAGTACTGCCTAGAAGTCTGATCTAACTGTACTGGAAAACCATCGTGCATGAACCACATGTCCTGTCTAATATTGAGTGGGATGTCTTCAAATATTTCAGGGAGATCATTTTCGAAAAAACTAGCGTAAGCAATTCCATTTAATGGCTGAGGCAGACAATGTGGCCCATTTACGTTGTCCCCTATGATTCCAATTTATACATTAACTGAAAACACATTTATTTTCACCGAATCTATTGGTTCTAGGAAAATTTTTTAAAATTTAGAAATGTCCCCTCTCCCTCGAAAATGTCGTGTTATCCTATTAGCTGGTAATGCCCAATGCTACAGTTTTTTAGTATTTTGCAGGTGTTATTTTCGTGGATTATTTATCGCGTGGGCGCACTATAAAAGGTGAATATTATACAAATTTAACACCAAAAGTACGCGAAGCGATCAGAGAAAGAAAAAAAGGGAAATTTAGTCAAAATGTGCCCTTCCACTAGGACAACGCTTCGGCCGACAAAAGTTGTGTTGCAATGGCCATCATTCACAATGGGGAATTTGAAATTTTTGAACAACAACCTTATTCTTTAGATTTGGCCTCCAGCAACTACCATATATTTTCAACATTTAAAGAACATCTTCGTGGAATCCACTTTGCTGATGATAACGAAGTGATGTTGGCGGTAGATGAACAGCTGAAGACTCAAAGATCCGATTTTTTTTTCAAAAGGGTTTAAAAAATTCAACACTGTTGAAAAATAAATTAGTTTTATTTTTCTCATGTGTTTGTTTCTATGTTAGGGACAACAATTCGTGAACTATTATCGTAAGTACTGTACTAATGTACTGTACAGTTTTTATTCAATGGTAATATTATCGTAAGTATTGCCTATAAGTCTGACTAAAGTGTACTGCTCACCATTTTGCATGAACCACGTGTTCTGTCTAATATTGAGTGGGATGTCATCTTTGAGAAAACTGGTGTAAGCAATTTTATTTTATTTTTTTCACCAAATTCTAGGAAAAAACTTACAAATTTATAATGTAACAGGAATGTTGAAAAAATACCGGTGGTTAGTCCTCTGCGAGTGCATGAAAATTACAAAATTTAAAGTATTTCTCTTCACTTAAAATTGAAAAAAAATAAAACTTAATTTTAATTACCACCTTTAAGAGGTGATATCTCGGAAGGGGGTGGCAAAGAAAATTTTGTTAAAAAAAAGATCCATCATAATTTTATACGGTTAAACACCTCCTGAAATTTTTCGCACAAATTTAGAAACACCCTGTACATATATACATAGTCACACCTTTTTTCCGTAGGGGTAGGCAGTGACCACTTCCCTCCACTTGCTGCGGTTTTTACACACATATTTCTTTTCTTCTTCTTTCATCAGCGCTTTCATACATGCTTGTCTGTTGTTGGTACTCTCGACCTGACCTTTCTTTAAAACAATTTCGATCTGATCGAGTTTTGATTGCCGGGGTCGACCTCTACCGAAATGCCCATTCACACTCGCCTTATAAATCTGTTTTAATCTGCTTTTATCCATCCTCTTTACGTGTCTTAACCATCCAAGCATTCCTTTACTATCTCACAAAGTTATGCAGTTCCCCATTAATTTTATTTCCCTGTCAACACCCTTCGCTTAATGTCACAGTCATAATTTCCGTCTTCGTTTGAACCTTCGTATACAAACTCATTCACTTATTTCACTCTTTCTCCTTTAATCAGCACCTCGCAGTTTGTCATGCTTTTTTCTTTTTTAAGAACCATTACTTTCGTGTTTTTTAATACTCGAAAATTATTTAAGTAAAGTTTTGACGGGTATTTTTTATTCGTGGGTAACTAATGAATTTAGTCAACAAGCGCCATTTAGGTCAAAGTTTTCCGAAAATTATGATTGAGATATCATTCGATTCGAAATGGCATGTAGATGTTTTTTGAAAAAATTCAAGGGACGCTCGCAAAAATTGCAAACATTATAAACAATTATGTGAAAAAAAAGGCAGTTTGGTTTTTCGCAAATATCTTAAAAAATATTCAACATTTTTCAAATTGGAAAAAAGATTCAAAAAGAGGAGGAAATTCAACAAAAAAATTTAACCTCCCAAAACTGTAGGACCAATATTTATAATTTTCCCATGAGGAAAATGTTCAATGTTTATAAAGCTTTATAATTATTAACAAGAAAGCAAAAATAATAATTTTTTTAGCGGGAATATATTCCAAGGCCTTAGAAAAATAGCTCCACGAAAGAAAAAAATTATCAGATTAATAGTTTAACAATTATTGCACTTGCAATGTTAATGTTCGTGCTACAAAAAATTGTTAACTAACTAATGGATAACTAATTGTTCATTAATCTATCCTGTAGGCGCCTAAATTTTTTCAGTTTTTAGTTTTCATATTTAACAAGTTTAAATAATATTTATTCATTAAAGGTCCGAAGTGGGAGTGGCTTGCGCAAGCCGGAGTACCCGTTTTCGAGCGTATTTTCAACCGCCTGGAAAAATTAGAAATATTGGTCTTACAGTTTCGGGAGTCGACATTTTTTTGGAAAATTTCCTCTTTTAGAATTTTTTTTCAAATTTAAAAAATCTCAAATAGTTTTTGAGATATTTGCGAAAAAACAAACCCCCTTTTTTTCACTTAATTGTTTATAACTTTTGCAAATCTTGCGAGCGACCCTTGAATTTTCTCAAAAAACATCTACATACCATTTCAAATCGAATGACTACTCGATCATAATTTTTGGAGAACTCTAAAAAGTTTTGACCCAAAAGACACTTGTTGACTAGACTAATTAAGGAAAAGTAGGTTGAATTGGAATGTTTTTACAGATATGCAAAAATTGTGTCGGCTTTTTTTTAAAAAAAACTAAAGATTATAATAAAAAAAATGATTAAATTTTTAAACGATAAGAAAGAATTCGCAAAGAAAAGTAAATTTAACTTTGGTAGGTATATATATACACCACTTACACACAAAAACTGATAATATTTACCTAGCTTTCCGAAAAAGTTTTCCATTTTTATCTCTTTGAAGCACAAAAGGTAACCGGTTGGACACAACAATCATAGACCCCGAGGAGGCAACTACATCTATAAAAATTTCAATAAAGAAATCAGAAACATCTTTAATAATCATTACAATTTGCACTAATTGATTTTGTGATTATTTAGTAAAGTTTTAAAAGAAACTACCGAATTCTGTAGACAGTACACTCATATTATCAAGTGTTAGTCAATTTTCAGTGCCGGACCGACATTCACTTGCAAAAATTTTGCATAAAATATTTATATTTTTGTTTAGTGAATAAAAATGAGATATAACTCTGTGATAACAATCGACAATTATTTATAATTAATAAATTATTCTCCATGCGGGAGAACTAAAAAAATTAGTTAAACAAAAAGAAATATTGACTAGCGAAAATACACATCAAATAAATACCAATTTAAAAATATTTATTAAAATGATACGCATTTCGATTGTTTTAGTTGGAAAAATGATCACATTTAAATATTTCAAAAGATAATTTTGCAATACATTTTATTTTAAATATTAGTGATTACCTGAACTGTATTCATTTTAAAAACAATTTTATTTTTTTTGTAACAGTAGGTAATACATTGTTTAATTTCGTTTATTGCTGCATTAAAATAAGTTGTAATCGGTTTATTACACAAATACATAAATTTTATTCATAAATAATTTAAATGTAACAAATTAACCAATTCTGCAAGCCGATACTGACGACATTCTTCAACTTTTGAACCCCAAACAAAGTCGAGACAAAGTTCATTCAGTTTATCAGTTATGTGTTTAATGTGCTTATTGATTGTTAAAATAAAAAATAAGTTCATTTCCGTGGGATAGAGATCTTTCTGGATTCAATTAATTGTAAAACAACATCTAAGGAATTCAATAAATAATTAATGATTTACAAAATTATTTTTTAAAGCGAAAATTTTTTTGTTTGTAACGATATTCTATATATTTTTAATATACAGGGTGTTACTGAATTAACGCGAAAATATTAAGATCAGATTGCCCGTATGAAATTATGATATAAAAAAAATCAAAATAATAATATTGGATTTTATTTTCTTTTGCCGAATCTATTAGCTACCAAAAAACTGATAACCTTTGTATGAAGTCTCAGAATCCCGGGCCTCAAATATATTGAGGGTTATGCACAAAGATCTGATGGGTCGAAGGGCTTGAGAGGCAGCATACTCTTCACGACTCCCCCTACAATGTACAATCTTCACCGAATCTATGGTTCTAGGAAAAAACTTTAGGATAAAGAAATGTTTTTTAATAAACAATTTTAAGTTTCTAACTTTACTTAAATTTAGGAAAAAAAATGAAAACTTAATTTTACTCCCCACCCTTTGGGGTGATATCTTAAAAGAAAGTGAGCTGAGAAAATTTTGTTACAGGAAAGATCCATCATAATTTTATAAAGGCAATCACCCCCTGAATTATTTCGCATAAATTTAGAAACCCTGTATGTATTAAATATAAAAAAATTATGTAAGCACATGCTTGGTTTTTTTTATAATATCAAATCATAAAATTATTTATCAATAATTTTAATTTTAAATATACTAGGTATTAAAATTTATAGATAACAAAGAAACTAATCATTTAATGTTTTTCTTATTTATAAAATAAGCATTTATTATTAGTTATAAATGTATTTTTCGGAACAAAATCCTACACTATTAAACTAAAAACATATTTTAAAATTTAAAGAATAAAATTTGCAATTAATTAAAAGGTGAAAAAACCTTCAATTTATTTCATAGTGCACTTATTGGCAAGCATTACTATCTAAGTATATTGTTTGAAGTCAACTGTGGCTAATGAACAAGGACAATGATGTTATCGTTAAAAAATAAATATGTGTAGAATTAGGCTTAATCATTTATCAATAAATGTTTCTGGTTCAAATACACGTGTTACTTAATCTAGATAATTAACCTTGCTCTACCTGATTATATTCGTAAACAGAATCCCACGCCGTTATCAGATGATTTTTTTTATTGCTGTACTTATCAATAATTCTTTTTTGTTTTTGAAAAAATTATTAAAAATATTGTTAGGTAAGTTTTATTTATTTCTTATAAAAAATATTCAAACACTTGCAATAACTAAGTACAAATCAAAAAATAATCATTTTAATTTAAAAATTCAATAGGAAAATGGTTAAATTAATTACATACAGGGTGGCCAATCGAAAACGAAACAGAGCTATTTGCAGAAACCTCGTCTTAAGTTATTACGTAATTAGCTAACCTAGCAACATCTTCTAGTAATCATATCAATATTTAAAATCTTTTATGTTTTTGATGGCATTAATATCTTTTCGTAAAATAATTCATATTAATAAAACAAATGAGGGGTTTATAAAACCGTTAAAAAATTAAAATTGCAAAAGAATTCGATCAAAAGGAATCTACCTACCGTCATCAATGAATCCAAGTTTATAGCTTTTCCTTCTAGGTCTGCGAGTAATCGTCATAATTAAAAAACGCGAATCACAAAACAAATTAAAATTATCAAAAAGTTAAAAGAAATGTTCATTTCAACATATCACTTACAAATATCATAAAAATGTTGTTACAGTGTTTTTTTATACCTACTTAATAAAATGTGTCGTATTATCTTTAATTGTATTTGTTGCAAAAATAGAACGGTTTCGCGTTATTTTTATACTATAATTTTTATCAACAAAAAAATTTAAGGAACTGTAACAAAGTAAAATTAGAGGGTGTTTCATTGGAAAACGGAAAAATTTCAAAAATGGATAAAGGGCACCAAGATGGTTTTGAATTTACCATATTTGTTGGGACTCACATTTTTATAATTGAGATATAGGGTATTTTATTAATTTTACTCATTTCTTTGTGGGGCAATAACTTACGAACCACCCAGTATATTTTTAATATATTTGGTACACACGTTTTCCCACTTCTCTACAAGCGACTTGTCTATTAGTCAGGTGAAAATTCCAGGTCCGGAGTAACAATAATTGAACATATTTTTATGTCAATAAAATACCCTGGATTTTCGAATTTCTGAAATCTGCTTACATATTCAAAAAGGGCATAAAATGCAAAGATAGATAAAGGAATGCTTGGATGGTTTGGACACGTAAAAAGGATGGATGAAGGAAGATTGACGAAACAAATTTAAAAGGCGAGTGTGAATGAAAGGAAGTCGGTAGAGGTTGACATCGGCGAACATAACTCGTTTAGATCGACATTGTTTTGAAGAAAGGCTAGGTCAATAGTACAGAGAAACAACGAGCATGTATAAGAGCACTGATGAAAATGGAGGAGGCAAAAAGGTATAAAATGCTGAATCAAACTGTGAGATTTTTATTTACTTTACTAAATTTCTAAATGTGAAATGAAAGTTGGGTAAATTATGTATAAGTATGACAGCCTGTACTGAAATGATCATTACAGTTGTGTAGTCGTCGAAATAATATACATACATATTGTCACGCCTCTTTTTCGTAGGGGAAGGCAAAGACCACAATTAAAAAAAGTGAAGAAAAACTGGCTGTTCTTCATGCTTACGAATGCAGACAATGAGTGTTTAATAAGATATCCAAGAATATAGCACAATTTCTGTAATTTTATGTGGAAAACTGTAAACATTCCATTTTTAAGTATCCAAATGCACAAAACCTCAAATTCAAATTCAGAAAGTTCGTAGACAAAGAACATGCGGGAAAATGAAAAGTACGTAGTTTGGTTCAGTTTTTTGTTTTATTTTACATTTATTTAAGCAGATTTTGAAATTTTTAAAAATAAAGGGAGTTTATTAGAGGACCCAAAAATATTACATATTGTAAAAGGATTTCGCGGTCATCGTTTGTTGGTGAATGGTTTTTCGGGTATATTGGCCGTCGTAGGTCTGAGTTTCTACTCGACGTTTCGCCTTATTTAGTGGATGGCATCTTCTCGAGATATAATTGTATGCTTTTTAAGGCTGACAGTTTATGACATTTGTATGTCGCGATCGCAGGTTGTATACGTTTTGGTGGGCGGGGCATATTTGATGGCTCATCAGAAATTGGTCATGTTCCGGAGATTCATTCTTCTTATTTTTGTAAGAAAGCAGCCTTGTATTTTTAAGTAC
Source organism: Agelastica alni (assembly GCA_950111635.1). NCBI lineage: Eukaryota > Metazoa > Arthropoda > Insecta > Coleoptera > Chrysomelidae > Agelastica > Agelastica alni. The sequence continues at coordinate 10,493,587 of OX467715.1, forward strand.
AGGTACCCATGTTTTATTAATTTTAAGTGTTTCTTCCTTACAAAAATAAGAAGAATAAATCTCCGGAACATGACCACCAAAACGTATACAGCTTGCGATCGCGACATACAAATGTCATAGACTGTCAGCCCTAAAAAGCAGATAAGTATATCTCCAGAAGATGCCATCCACTAGAGATGGCGAAGCTTCGAGTAGAAACTTAGACCTACAACGGCCAATATACCCGAAAAACCATATAACAATGACCCAAAAATATGTTTAATTTTTATTAATTCATATTGATTAATAGGCAAGACACTTGGATAGAAGTAGGAGAACGTGTGTACCAAATATTAAAAGTGTGTACCAAATATTAAAAAAATATATTGTGTGTAGTTTGTAAGTTATGACCTTACAAAAAAATGAGCAAAATTGATAAAACACCCTATATTTTGATTATAAAACGTGTAAGACCCAACAAAAATAGTATATTTAAAATCACCTTGGTGCCCTCTATTCACAGTAGACGTTTTTCCGTTTTTCAATGGAACACCCGGTATAGTATTTAAAGTGAAAAAATATATTTCCCACTTATAATACAGTGTATTAACTTTTAATCGATGAGGAGCAAAAGAAAATATTAAATTATATTCTAGAATGTAAAATTTTTAATTGTGGTCAGCGAGTACGCCCCTGAAGCCAATTGAAGACCTGCGATGTTATTAAAACATTCGTGATAATTTCCTGAAAGAAAACGTTCTTTCTGGAACGATTGATCATACCTTTTTAAGTATCGCGGTGCCGCGAAAAAAGAAGTTTAAGTTGAAGTATAATTTTGTGAACATAAAGACTTGTAAAGTGATTTTTAAATAGGATTTCTTAAAAAATAAAGTATAAATTATTAAGTTTTTGTATTGAGTTTTGTAAATTAACGAATCCAAGACCAAATATCGTGAAAATATTATTATTTTACCTTTTTAAAGATGATCTCTCTATTTTTTTGTCAGGTGAGGAAACGATGACTTTTAAAAATGTTTTAACATAATATTGTTACGGATTTTGGTCAACGAATACGCCCCTGTACCCATTATCTTTTTCGAGAGCACGATACGGTGTATCGTCTACAAAAAGATGCATGATTCATGTTTTTTTTTTGGAATATTAAACGCCCGACATTTTGCGAATGATTTATAAACGCGGGCGGTAATTGAAGACCCGCGATATCTCTGGAATTTTGATCTTGAATCGCGAAGTTATTTCCAGAAATATTGGTTAAAATATTGGAATCGCGGCGCCGCGAGAGTCAATTAGAAGGTGATTTAGGTTTGAAGATTGTTTTAAAAAGTTTAAGTAAAAGTATGAAGATTTGTAGAGTGAATCTAAGCGATTTTTAATTATTTTTACACTATATAACCTACCATTTTTTATAAGACCATTTCATAAAACATAACTACAGGTTTTTGGATAATGGTTTTTCGGTAAAGGGGACAAACTGTATTTAATTTTAAAATGTATTAGGAAAATAAGTTTAGAATTAAATTTAATCGGGGTAATCTCAAAAGTAGTGTTTACTTAACAACATTTTCGTGTAATAATTACTAATACCACAGATCTACTGCGTGATAATGAGCTGACGACGCGTCAAAATATCTTTTAGCACTTGTGTAGGTATTATTATTGTTTAATGAATCGTAATGGTCTACGTTGATGCTTATGGAATTATTTTATCACTATTAATAAATATGATAATAATAGAATAACCTATGCAGCTATTTAAGTAATTTAAAACTTGGTACACATATGTATATTAAAGATTTACTGATCGCGATAGACCGAAGAAAACAACTATTGTATAATTGGTGCATGTGTTTTTAGAAAATTAATGTCTTAAGTTGGGTTTTATTTGTTTTGGGTATAAATAGCATTTATGTTTGCTGCGTTTTAAAGTATTTGCCAAGATTTAATCTTTCTGGTTGGCAATACAATCCACCAAAATAATCTGTTTTTTCTTAAAATGTAATAATTTTGATGGATGAGCAGATATTAAGAAAGTAATTATGGGTTTAAAATTATTTATTTTAATAAAACATTAATAAAAAGCAAAATGAAAAATATATTTAAAATGGTTTTCTCGTAATTGGTAAAATGCTCTTATTTGAGATTTAACAATAAATTCATTTGTTTTTAATGTAATTATAAATTGGTTAAAAAACAATAAAATATAAAATAAATAGGCAAAGAGTGAAAACAAAATGAAAGTATAGGACTACACAATATTACGTAATATAAGTGATAAAAGAAGCACCTAATAAACAAAAACAAATGTGTCTTAAAACAAAAGTATGCTTATTAAAATAAATGTAGAAAAGAAAATGTCAAAAAGGACAACTAATTCAAAATAAAAACAAAGCAAAAATAAATAGGATAGAAAACAACAAACAAAATAATTAGTTTACTTATATGTCACATCAAGTAACAAAAATTAAATATGTGTATTATTTACTATCGTTAGGGGGATGGAACTCAAAGTTATTTTAAATGAGAAACTTCTTTTAAATAAATTCTTAACATAAAACTCCAAAAATTAAAACTAAAAATTTTGTGTACATTTATTTTTCAAATCCAAAAAAAAATCTTACCTGTGCAAAAAAATCGTATTCTCATTGTTATTTCAATTATTATGAAAATTGCTTGGGACCAGAAACTTACAGTGATATCAGTAGTACCGTTTACTAATTTGTAATGAAATTATCATGCAATGAAATAAATATCATTTACAAAGTCAAATCCATCTTTATTTACTTTTTTCACAGATAATCAGAAAATAAGTTTCATTGACAATGACATTGTTATTGATAACATTCAATTTTATAAAACTACTATGTTCACTTGCACGCACTAATGATTGACGAATTTGTCAATGGCTATCGTCACTTTCATTTTATTGGCATCATTAATATGAAGACATATAAATACATTTTTAAATTTATAAATGTGCATAAATAATTGAATGGAGTCCAAAACGAAACGGTAATCAGCTGCATTTAGGTGCACTCAGGTACATATTTACTGACTGATACATAGGTATATATAGAGTGTTTTAAAATCAACAAAATTATATAATAATAACGTAAATAACCCTAATAAAAATACAAACAAATTTATGATTTTATTGACTTAAAAAAACCATTGTTAAATTAAAACAAAATATTAAATTAAACATTTAACAAAAAACAATTAATACTTCAAATTTTTCATGTCCTAAAGCCTAAATATTATAATAATTACGCTGGTCAACAATGATATTTTTTGCCCTTTGTGTAAAAATAATATCTATACTCTATTTCGAAATGGTACATACATACATACATATAGTCACGCCTTTTTCCTGTAGGGTCTTTGAGGGAAATTCCAAATGTAAATAATGATAAAAAGTAGTTAATTATTAATAGAGAAATTTAAACAAAGAAAAAAGGAAAATTATCGAAAATGTTAGACAAGACAGAAACCTTGTTGTGAATTAAAAATTAAATAGGGGTTAACTTATTTGTGAGAATAAATTTTCTTTCAAAAGTTTAAAGAAAACAAGTTTGGTTAAGATGTTTCTGGGTATTTAGACATTAATATTGTTTGAAATTTTATTTGTAATTTCTAGATCTTCAAGAAGATCAAGTTGTAAATTATAACCATTAACGTTGTGTAGGATTGTTATGCCAGTATCGAAGTCAAAATTATAATTACTGTTTTTAATATGTTTCCCAAAACTCGAAGTTTGTGGTCTTTTTAAATGCTCACGTGTTCTAACTGAAAGTTTTTTAGAAGTTTGTAACGTGCCTATTTTTTCCCTTCTACAGTTCCATTATAATTGGGTCTCTGATAGTTTTGTATTCCTCAGGTACTCGTAAATAGTTTCGCTTACCGTATTTTGTTGTAATTTAAATATATCATTCGTTGTAAATAGTGTTGCATACCTTGTGATAGAATTCGATTGTTAATGGCTGTGGAATTTTTGTTAATCGATGGAGATTGAGTGGGGGTTTTCGTTATTAGATTTTAATTTGGTTTTTGGCCTCGATTGTTGTGTGTTGTCGGTTATATTATTGTTTGGTTTGCATTTCTGTGTGGATGGGGCTGGCTATCAACACGGACGAGCGCGATTATGAGTTTGGAACATAGATTTGCGAATATTGTTGGTTGACGTCGGTTCTGTGTCATTTTTCTTGATATCCGGCCTGGAAAGTAGGCAGTCGTTTGGTGGCAATCTTGGAAGTGGTGTGGTGAGAATTTTTGAGACGGTGTGATATTGGCAAGTGTGCAGAACCTCTACGGTTTTTCTTTCATATCTGGCTGTATTTGGGCCATCTTAATTGGATTTTGAAGAAAAGCCATTTAATTTTCAACTTGACCATTCTATCTTACCTTTGTTGTTGATAATTTGGATTTTGGAGTCGAGTTAAAATAACCGCATGCGGGATTTGATTGAGGGAAGCCATTGTTAATTAGCAGGTGCCGTTCCATAACCAAACCGGCCACAGGAGTAGTGAATTCGTATACCCAAAGGTTACAAGTATTTATTTTAGAATATTTAACGACGTGACTTATTTTTGACACCACGATTAAGTTTTGTTTTAATTTATTAATATGGTACATTGTTGAAAACTATTTATTGCATTGGATAATATGATAATATGCCAAGGCTGAACTTTGATTAAAGTAATCTTCTCAATAGTTCTTTGTGTCCAAGTAAAAATGTTTTCTTCATACTTATTTGTAAATATCCTACAATATTGATATTTTGAAGGACAGCCATTGTAAAAAGAAATATTTTTAAATAAAATCGATTGTTTTAACAGTGTAAATCTTTATGTAAATGGTAAAAACATGAGCAAATTAGCAGCCTTATGTGAACGTTTGATTAAGTATTATTAAAAAGTTGACTTGTATACGTTTTTTTTGGTAATGTGGTAAAGTTTGTTACTCTTACTTTTGTTTTGGTTATTTTATGGAATCGTAAACTTTGGATTTTTGATTTATTGTTAGCTGTTGATTTTGACTATATTTGTTATAATTTTATTATTGAACTGTGTACTTTGATTTATTGTAGGAGTAAAGTATCTAATATATTTTAGCTATAAATTTATTTATTTAGTTCACCCTAATCTCAGTTGTTTATCGTGTGGCTCTGCTAGTGCCTATAAGACCTAGGGGTTTCCGGCTTGAACCGTCTAAGTCGGTGGCGCGGCTCACTTTTATATTTTTTTTTCTTCTACCCTTTACGGCTGAGCTTGGGCATAATTTGCCAGTAGAAAGAGTACTCTATAGAGAACGAAAAAGACGTGGCAAGTTTTACCAAAATAAGTGCTATTGCAATCTTAACATGATACTCTATAAATACCACTTTTATCTAAAAATTTATTTAATTTTGTTTTTCATGTTCAAAAGCATAGTGCCTAAATTAGTCAGGGATTTGAAAGAAATTCTAACAGTTGACGATAAATCATTACAGTAATTCGAAATTTTATTAGAGATTTTATGAATGTAAGGAAGTGAAAAATATTTCAGCGTTGGGGTTGTTTGAGATATACAAGAGACCAAGATTATTTTAAGACAATATAAAAAAACGAAAAATTTTTTAATCATCATCTTGTATTTTATGATGTAAAATAATTTAAAAAAAATGTATATAACAACCAGAGAAAACTGGTTGAAGAAAACACCATTGACCAGTCCAGTATTGAAACGATGATATACTGATGGATCAGGGTACCAGGACGCTACGGGGCAGGTGTGTTTGGAGCATCCTGCAACCACAGTAAAAGCATACCCCTGGGGACATACGCCTCGGTGTTCCAGGCTAAAGTCTATGCCATACTCTGACAAAAAACAGAGTAACCAACAGTGAGATTGATATTCTCACTGACAGTCGCGCGGCCCTTGTGAGTAACACCACAACATCATCAGTGGTGTGGGACTGCATGCAAGCCCTCACTGAGTTAGCGACGATAAACAAAATCAATCTTACATGGGTTCCTGGGCAAACAGGGATAAATTGCAACGAGGTAGCCGATGAACTGGCAAGAAATGGGACCCTGGTGAAACCAAGAAGCCTATTGGTCAGATTGCCAATTGGCGAAGCAAAACATTTATTGAAACTTATCCTTGAACAAGAACATATTGCTCAGGGAAATGCAACTACTGGCTGTAGAACATCAAAACGGCTGATGAAAAAACCTCTCCAGAAGAGAGCTGACGCACTCTGGACCGAAGTAAACTAAGCACGCTTGGCCTGCTCACAGGACACATCGCACTAAGGGCGCACCTCTTTTAACTTAAGCTGGTGACCGAGAAAAACTATCGACTATGCGGAGAAGAGGAGGAGAGCATGTATACACATTCTGTGTCACTGCCCGATGCTAGCGGTGTACAGATATCAAACCTGGGGCCGTATGATAATGGATCCAAGCGATCTTAATGAGACAGGCCCAACAGAAATCCTGAGGTTCGCTAAATTCAGCGGACTATAATTCTGACGAAGACACGGCGGTAGTCACAGAGGATCAAAACATCTAGGTGACATAGGTGCCGATACCAAAGGCCCAACCGCAAGATTGTAATGTAATGTAATGTATATTTTTGTTAATATTTGCCACGCATCTCTCGTTAAACCTTTATCCCTTCTTTTTTGTATATAACTATGCGCAAAAACTCGCGGTCTATGTAGGTCCATATCAGAATGTCACAATTAAAATTATATACATTATCTATTACAAAATCAAACTTAAGTAGATTTAGATTTTAATGAAAATAAGTATGAGAGGTTCAAGGTGCACAAAGGTGTGGTTAATAACAATGCAATTTTTTTCTTATTCAGACTTTGATTTTGCTTACATCCAGTTTTAAAATATAATACAACGAACATTTAAGATAAATAAAATAATCGTAAATTTCCAAATAACTGTTTTTAAAATAAATGTTATTTCCAAATAATTTTTATTTCATTGTCATTCTAAAAACATTTAAATTTTCTATCAAATGTTGTTCGTTTTGATTTATTTCGTAACATTAATTTATGTACTAACGAGCGGAATTTGTTTTGCGTTTCTTTATTTATCAATAGATTAAAAATTGGGGAAAACAATGCATTTGATAGTACTTAATGTGATTTGTTTAAGCAACAAAATCATCATCACGTGTGCAAAGAAATATTAACTCAATAGAAAAATTGTATACAACACTTTCCACATTTTAATTAATGGATTTCCAGCAGGTTAACAGCTTTAAACGTTATGCTAATGACTGGAAAAAATTAAAAACCAAAATGATAGTATGGTAAGAAAAAAGAAATGCGTTCTAAAGGGATAAAAAAGATACTTTGAAAGTGTATTTGAGAAAGAGAATACACAAGCGCAGGGGACATGACTAAAAGAATGAAAGTAAAATTAGTATGACTGAGATTGTGGAAGCGTTGAACAGTATGGAATTGGGTAAGGCTGCAGAATATGACATGGTTACGTTTGAAATGCTAAAGGCTGGATAGGACGTGGTAGCAAGTCCGCTGTACTGCCTTTTTAACCTTTGCTGAAGAAGAAGCAACGTACCAGAATACTGGTGCAAGTCCGTTATCGTTCCGTTTTACAAAGAACAAGGTTCGCAGCAGGACTACAAAAACTACCGAGGCAGTAAATTACTTAGCATCGTCGGCAAATTGTATGCAAAGGTATTGACTTAAAGAGTAGCGAGTGGAACTTAAAAAAAAAACGGGATGTCAAAGCGAGAATTGGGAGAGAAAGGGGATACATGAATCAGGTCTATCGCGCTTTCGTATGATGCCCTAAAATCCAAGAGAAAAATGTAAAAGTAGGCAAGACGAAAGTAATGGTTTTTAAAAGAAGAAAGCATGACAAACCGAACGGTGCTGATTGAAGGAGAAATAGCGAAACAAGTAAATGAGTTAGTACACTTGGGTTCAAAGTTTACGAGAGACGGAAAGTATGATTGTGACAAAATTAAAAAAATAATTCTTTGATAAAGCATATCGGTAAAAATCAATATAATTTACACTCTAATAATAAGAAACAATTACAATTACGTGAAATAAAAATATTTTTTATAAAAACAATGGAATGAGAAATAATTACAATTTCGCAAAACAAAATTATTTATTAATAAAAAAAAAAATTTATTTATTTTTTTAAAAGCGCTTCTTGTGTTTCTGTATATTCTAGCTAATAAATATAAAAGGCAATCACAAATTGCAAAACACAGACAACAAACAAAAATAGTTTTTCGATTATTGAATGACATGATACATCATAATGTACACTCAAAACAAAAACACACTCTTTCATGTGAATCATAAAAACATTTTATAAACGTGTACAAAGTAAATGGCTGTAGTAACAGGTGAAAATAGCACTTATAATGTTTTAGGTCATCCTCTATAAATCATGAGACTAAACAGAATTAGCATAATAATTTTCTTCTATTAGTAGCGACGTGAAATGGACTATAATTTATTTTTACAACGCAAATTAAAGTATTTTATTGCTATTTTGCATTCTGTACGATTAAATACTCGAACATTTAAGAAAATTCCATTTGTACGATTAATCACAGAACGATATACACAAAATTACCATATATTTAAAAACAGAGTTAAAACAACCAAAGGACATTATACTTTATTCTTAAATGGTACGGAGAAATAAATAATTTTCTGAGGGTTGTTACAAAGACGTACATAATTGGATTGGTTAAAAAGTGGAAAATGTATTTTTCTAATTTTGGAATATAAAGTGACTGTTGGAAATCAGTACTTTCAACTGTACAATTTCTCTCTGAGAAGTTCCTTGATTTTTATAACCACTCAGTACGGCCCTGACACCGACAAAAATCAGCTGAAACACGTTTTAGTAACCCACTATAATCACCGATCACCCTCTTATCACGTGAAAGTAGTAATCGACTAGAAACTAAGGTCGTGCGCAAAGAAAATACCGTTACGCATTTGACCAATTAAAAGCACGCCAAAAAAGTAGAGCGATATCACTCTTGACTCTCCGACTGTCTCTTTTCCATTTTAACCGCCGGCTGACCAGATTAAAATTCAAAATCAACAGCTAGTGACAATTTTTTGAAGATACAGCTCCATGTAATAAATTCTCCAATATAGTATCTATGACAAGTGTTTGTTTTATTTACTATAAAAAACAAAATTCACGGCGATAAAATCCAGGGAACCTGACAACCCACAGAAGGTAGATACTCATGAACCAGCCCGACAGACTATCGAAGGAAATATCAACATGTAAAAGGCAGCGTCATCAGCAGGAGTACGTCGAAAGCTTCCAGTGTTCAGATAAAGCCATCAACACCTCACCGCAATTTTCTAGCCGCCACGTTACTCCTCGGTCGGCGATGCCAGCGCCGTCAGTAACATTTTTTGTAATTGTTACAGGTGACGAAAGATGTTTTTTCCGAACCAGTTAAAAAACGGATTTCTTCATTAACATAGTTAGGAAATAAAACGTCTTTTGTTAGAAAAAATGTCACTCAATGTTTATTGTCCACTATCCAGGTGAGTTTGAGGTAGAACCTGTGTAAATACACTTAAGCATGTATGCCTTGTGCCCCGTGTTGTGTCGTCACTAGTGTGTTAATTAAAATGGCTACTTCAGTTTTCGTTCAGTGAAACAAATGAGCAAATGTTCATTGTCCGTTAACGAAAAGATTATTATTCTTAATATACATGACGCCTTCAAACACCAAAATCCTCTGTTTAGTGTTGATATTGTGGTGAAAATGTGTTTGCAAATGACCATTCCCGGGAAGAAAAAACTATGCACATCGATAAAGACTACAAACGTGGAATAAGAAGAACAGTGCATTCGTTTTATTTCCAAAAAAAAAAACCAACCCTCGACAAAATTCTAGAAATCTTGACAAAGACCAAAATATATCTCCAACAACAGGCAGAAGAAAATTGTAAAAAAGAAATAAACTTTAACTGGAAAAAACAAAAATTAAATGGTTCCTAATAAAAAATAAATAAAATTATTTTCTGAAGGAAACATTATTTAAGACAGATAAAACAGTTTCGAAGTAAGAATGAAAATATTTATTATTTAGATGAAACTTTGCTCAATGAAGAATGTACTGTTGAAATATGTGTGGGGATTTTTTATACATACATACATATAGTCACGCCTTTTTCTCGTGGGGGTAGACAGAGACCACTTCCTTCCACTTGCTACGGTTTTTACACAAATCTTTTGCTTCCTCTACTTTTATTATACATGCTCGTCGGTTGTTGGTACTCTTGACCTGTCCTTTTTAAAACAATATTGATCTGATTGAGATATGTTCGCCGAGGTCGACCTCTACCGACTTGTCCATTCATTCACACTCGCCTTATAAATTTGTTTCGTTAATATTTCTTCATTTATCCTTTCTACGTGTCCAAACCGTCTTAGCATTCCTTTATCTATCTTTGTAGCCACATCTTCTTTTACACCACAGCGTTCTTTTATATCACTATTTTTTACCTTATCCAACTAAGTCACTCCGGCTATACTTCTCAGACTACTCATCTCCGCAGCATTAATCTTATTTTCATGCTTCTTCTGCCAAACCCAACATTCACTACCATACATAAGTGTAGGAACCAACACTTTTTTATGAACAGCCAGACGTGCCTTTTTTGACACTTTCTGGCTGTTCACAAAGCTATGCAGTGCCCTATTTATTTGTTTTTCTGCCAACACCCTTCGCTCAATGTCACTGTAATACTTTCCATCTCTCGTAAACTTTGAACCAAAGTACTCACATTCATTTACTTGTTTTACTCTTTCTCCCTTAATTAAAACTTTACAGTGTGTCATGCTTTCTTCTCTTTTAAAAACCATTACTTTTGTTTTGCTTACATTTATTTTTATTACTTTGATTTTCAGGGCATCAGTAATTTTTCAAGAGAAGCAATTATAATATCTTACAACATCTAACGTGTTTAAGCTCTTTTACCTTAAAATTTTCCTCAGCGAGTTACATTTTGCGAATGGATTAGAAACAAAATACAACGAAATCCTTAATTTCTAAATAACATATTGTTTACAGATGAGGCGCATTTTTTAAAAGTATCCATCATAAATTTTTATAATAATCACGTATGGGCAGACGAACACCCGCACAATATTATAGAGCACCGTTTTTAAAATATGTTTTCAGTTAATGTATTGTTACGATATTTACTTCATACAATTTTTATTTCAATACTTTTACACAATAAATTTTTCTTTACAAACCACTTAGATATTCACTTTACAATTACTTTAAATATTGACTTCGAACTAATTAAACTTAAAACTCATGAAAAACTGCTCTCCTCCCGCGGCCGCTACCTATTTATATTTAAACAAATTATTACGAGAAGGGAATTAAGTTTTAATGCTAAGCAATGCGCTATCTGGCGGAATAAACTCGCATCAATATCACGTGACCAGCAAGTATGATTGCTTTGTGTTTATATACCCCGAAGCTCGCAGTTGTGCAAAGATTATAGTTGTTTAATTGTGACTAATAATTTGTTAATAGTGAAAATGATCAGCAGAGCAAATTTTTGTGTACCTGGATGTAACTCAGTGTGTAAAAAAACCCCAATTTGACTTTTCATTATTTCCCAAATAAGAGTCAAAGGGTTGAGCATATTAGAGAATCGGTAATGGTGACTATGGTTGATAAAAAGAAACTGTGTGAGATCAAACTAAATATAGGAAAGAAAGTTACCAAAAACATGAGAGTTTGTTCTAAACATTTTGTTGAGAAAGATTTCATAACTCCTAGTGATTGTAAGTATTTTTTTTTATATTTTATGTGGTAAATAGAATTACCTATCAATCTGTCAGGGGGCTATTAAAAACTTTACCTGAAAATCACTGCTATGCCAAGTAAAAACTTACCCGTGTCCAGCCTTATCACAAAGTCCAAAAGTCTGAAGATAGAAGGGGAGAAGAAAATATATGAAAAACTCATTGAAAGAAGACAGGCAAATTCTCTTGTTGGTTATTTTTATTAAAGTCATGAGTAAATAAATACTTATAATTATCATTGAAGTCATGTCATCCATTGATTTCATAAGGATCACTGGTCTGCAAACAATAAGATCTAATTATCCACTTATCATCCTTTTTTTTCTTTGACACTACAAACAATAATGTGGTTTGCTGCAAGAACAGCTTTACTCTCCCCGATGCATCGACTACTTTGAGTAGCAGCCAGATAAACAAAAATTAAGAACAATGGTAGAAACAAATCTGAATTTTTTCCAATATAAAATATTGAATTTAATAACGTTCAAATATCGAAATTTTCACTAAATTGTATACTTCCCATAGTTAACACATAGATTATAGCAAATGCATTCACACCTGGCGTCAGAATGACAGCGCGGGAAAATGAAGGTTAATATGTCAATAAAGTTTTCCAATTTGTTACGGAATTATTGGCCGTCGTATTCTAGAATCGTCGCGCCAGCCGGCATAAAAAAGCAGTCCCCTAATTTTGACTGACTCGCTGACGCCGACCGACACAGGGCCGTCTCGCAACAGTATGGATTGGAATTATAAAGGAACTTTATTGTGCCACATTTTCTGCCTAAGTCATTTAATGAAATTGCTTGCTATATTTTTCCTAAAAATGATCCTAAACTACTTCAGGACATCCCACTCAATATTGGTCAAAACATGTGGTTCATGCACGCGGGATTTAGGATTAAGAAATGTTTTTAAATAAACGGGGGTTTAAGTAATATTTTTATTTTATAAAACATAATCTCGAAAGAAAAAATAAGATTTGTAATTAAATAAGGTAAGGGATGCTTATTTCACCTCTTTATAATGTAACAGGAATGTTGAAAAAATACTGGAGGTTAGTCCTTTGCGAGTGCACGGATATAACGAAATTTTTAGTTTCTAGTTGTACTTAAATTTGGGAAAAAAAATTAAAATTTAATTTAACTTACCGCCTTTTAGGGGTGATATCTTGAAATTTTGTTAAAGGAAAGAAAGATCCATCATAATTTCATGTAGGCAATCGCATAAATTTAGAAACACCATGTAAAGATTAAAATCGTTTATTTTAAAATTTTATGTTTACCAGCCAAACAACGATAATTATGCTGATTTTATAGTAAAATGTGATTTTAAAGATTAAATAAATTTTATAAATAATTTAGATATTTTTTGAAAGTAATAAAATTATTCCTAATACTGCTTTGTAAATGAGTAAGAATAATAATTTGCTAATAATTTTTTGTTTTTGCATTAAAAATCAATAAATAATTACAATTAATTATTCAAATTTGCTCGCACGCTCGTTTATCTGAATTAGCTTTTTTATTCACAGGAAAATTGTACGTACTTTAACGCGACCTTACTACTTACGGAAACGAGAAAATGACATACTTTTGTTTTATCTGCCATAAACCCAATTTCTAGATACTTTATAGCAGAATCTCGTCTTTCGCAATATGGATTTTTTATCGTTTGCAATAAAAAAGAAATTGGAGTAATTATAAAATCGATGTAGTAGATATTATGGTCTACAAAGATCTTCAATAGCCAAACTGTGAAGGGTTATTTCCCCTATTAACGTAACTTGATTTGCGTACAACTATTTTTCATTTACTACCTTTTTTTAATAAAGATCTGTTGGTTTTACTAAAAGACTGTTTACATAGCTTAGTTAAATATTTAATTTTAATTAATTGCAGAATAGTAAATTTTGTCTCTAGGTTAGGATGAAAAATTCGATACGAGTAGAATTTTTTTCATTTTAACGGTGTAACAGACGATATTTTCTCCACGACCAAAGAATTTAAAAAAAACATACTTAGATATGTATTAATTGGTATTAATACATACAAATATTCACACCTTTTTTCCGTAGGGGTAGGCAGACACCACTTCCTTCCACCTGCTACGGTTCTTACACACATCTTTTGCTTCCTCTGCTTTTATCAGTACTCTCATACATGCTCGTCGAGTGTTGGTACTTTTGACCTGGCCTTTCTTCAAAACAATGTTGATCTGATCGAGATCGATGTTCGCCGAGATCGACCTCCACCGACTTCCGTCCATTCACACTCGCCTTATAAATTTGTTTCGTCTATCTTCCTTCATCCATCCTTTCTACGTGTTCAAACCATCTAAGCATTCCTTTATTTATCTTTTTAAACAAACTCTTATTTACTAGAGTCTCCCTCCCCTTCATGGTTATTTGAACGCTTGTTATTTTGAATTTTTGGTAATTTGAAATTTATCTCTAGTCCCTTGAGTTTCAAATTATCGAGAGTCGACTGTATATGGGAATGGTGGATTACTACCGACGATTATATACTACAAAGGATCTGCCTTCTCCTCCGCTTGCTACCAGCTACAAGTGACGTACCGGGCCTACACTATGGTTGATTTGCCATAAGAGCCCATGCATTTTTCTCGGTTTTTAAAAACTTTTTTGTTATTTATAAGACAAACCTGTTGATTTGTTGGGCGTTTCTGGTTGGCGTGTTAATTTTCTTTTGCTCCATTAAGTTTTTAGAACTCTTGATGATCTAGTTTGCTGTAGTTAAACCATAAGTTAAACTGATGCTAAGTAATTTGCGACAGGGAGATGGTCTTTCCCCTAAACTATTTACGTTAGCACTGGAAGATGTCTTCAGAGCAATGTACTGGACAAACATGGGACTAAACATAAATGGAAAAAACTTAAACTACCTGACATATGCAGATGACTTAGTAATAATAGCATCTTCCTCTGAACAATTACAAACTAATCTCGCCAAACTAGCAAGAGATGACAAAAACACAAGATAATAGACGGCACGAAAATAGAAGCGGTCAACGAGTACGTATACTTGGGACAGATAATAAAAATAAACAAGGAAAATCAAACAGCGGAGATAAAAAAAGGGTCAGATTAGCCTAGGCAGGATTTGGGAAACTTAAATGGGTCCTAAAAAACCAGAAAATCCAACAATACTTGAAAACAAAAGTATTCGATTAATGCATACTCCCGATTCTTACATACGCATGCCAAACGTGGACCTTGACTAAAGCAAACATGGATAAAATAGTGAAGACACAAAGAGCCATAGAAAGGGATATGCTAGAAGTAAAATTGATAGATAAACAACAAAACAACTGGTAAAGAACATATAGCCAGGCTAAAATGGAGCTTTGCAGGTCATAACGCCAGACAAAAAGACAGCAGATGGAATACCGCTGTACAACAATGAAGACCATGAATGGGAAAAAGAACAAGAGGAAGACTCAAGATGAGATGGGGAGACAACATCAAAAAGATAGAAGGAAAACATTGGAAACGAAAAGCACAAAACAGAAATGATTGGAAACTACTAGGGGAGGCCTATGTTCAAAACTGGACGAATTAAAGGGCAAAGTAGAAGAAGTTGCTTTTTAAACGTAATGGGGCACTTTGATTTACTGAATTTATTTGTAAAAAATTTGGTTGTAAAAGTCCATTTTAATAAATAGGAATTAATGAGTTCTATCGATATTTTTATGAGTTAAAAATTGGGGTGACGTTCAATAGTATAGAAAGGTTTTTTTTGTTGGTATGGATTTATTTGAAAGTACATAAATCAAATTTAATCGAAAAGTCGGAGAGTTACCTATATGATAATAAAATAAGTGTTGATAATTTAGTTAAGTGTGAAATTAATATGAAAGAGCATATAGGTATTAAAAAAATCTACGTAAAGGTGTAATTAGTGCATATTTTTTATAAATATTTTGTATATTTTTAAAAAACTAAATAGTTTTGAAAGAAATCAAGATGTAGGTACAACTTGAACAAAGTTGAAGGCAAAAGGAAATGTGATTCGTTAGTAAAAAAACAAAATTTTGTTAAATTATTTTCCTTCAGTTTTTTTAATTATTGGCTATTGTATATAGGTACTTCATAGCTATTTTACTCGGGAAATTTAAAAAAAATAATAAATATTTGAGAAAATGAAATGAACACATTCCAACCTTCATTTAATTTTTATGTTTGAGTATGCCATGGTTGTTCTGATTTATTCTAATTGACCCAGGTAATGCTAGATATATTAGAATCTCGTAAAAAAAACCCACCTAAAACATATTGTAATAAATACAACTGAAATTAAACATATCAAAAACTATTATTACTTAATGTTGAGTTTACAAACAATATTAACTAGATTCTTTTAAAAATACATTTTAAATAAATACGTGAATACTAAAATATTTTCAATAGATCGAAAAATAGTCAAATACAACAAGTGTCCTATTACGAAGTACACGCAATTATCAGTCGATTCAATTTTCACTTATTCACGACAAACTAAAATGTGGCACTAGAAATCCATTGACCGGAAAGTGAAATGATTCACCAAACACGAACGCTAAAGAAGACGACGGAAAATTTTACCAAAAGGAAGAAAGCGCTGTCAAAAAGAACAAAAATACACGGACTCTTATGGCAGACGAACAGTTCTGCAGGCCCAGTGACGTAAAATAACGATGCAAACGATGCAGCTAAAATTAGTTCGTTCACTTATTATAAAACTTAAAAGTCTAAATGGAACCATTTTTAGCAGTAATGTTTTCAGAATAGCGAATATGCATGTGATTCAAATATTGGTAAAATATTTTTCTTAATAAACTTTATTACTTAAGAATTATGCCAATATTAATATTTTTATTCGAGCAAGAAATTAATTATTAAAAATACTATGCAAAATTAAAGCATTGGAAAAGCGACATCATTGGGCAGAGCAAAGTCTGAAACAACAAATGTCAATAACATCGAGTATGGAGTGAGTCTGACTAGTTAGGTTAGGTATTTGGTATTTGCTTAGAAGTGTATGTGATTCAGTCAGTTTTATTACGATTTTATTGCATATTTACATAATTTGTATAATTACATTTGTTTGGTTAGAAATAACTTAAAAAACTTTGAAAAAAGACTAAAGACGCAAAGTCTTTTGGCGTTAACATTTTTTATACTATTATAAAGCGATGTAAACAGTCGAATAAAGATTAAAAAAAGTACACGCATATTCCCTATTAAACAAGCAATGTTAGTTTACAGTCGTTTAGTCCAATTCAGCACAGTACTATAAAGAAAATCAATAATGTTAATAACATTGGTTAATATCTCAAGATAATGCAAATAAGTCCCAACCCGAACAACCATTTCAACATAAAATATATACGGATCACCAATTGAGCAGGTCACAAAATTTAAGTATCTGGGAAGTTGGATCAGCGAGGACCTGGATCCTGAGATAGAAATAAGATCCCGCATAGAGCAAGCGAGAGCTAACTTTATTAAAATGCAGAATCTATTAACTGACAGAACACTCAATTTAAGCATAAGATTTAACTTCGTTAGATGTTATCTGTATTCCACGTTTGGAGTCGAGGCATGGACGCTAAAAGCATTAGCATTAACAAGCTGAAAGCATTTGAGATGTGGGTGTACCGCAGAATGCTGCGTATTCCATGGACCGATTATACCAGCAATTTAAGAGGTCTTACATAGGATAAACAAGGACCGAACAATCCTCAAGACGATAAAAAAGCGAAAGACTGCTTACCTTGGCCATGTCATGAGACAGGACAAATACAGACTCCTGCAACTGATTATGGAGGGCAAGATTAAAGGAAACGTAGACAGTGCTCTTGGCTAAAAAACATAAGGGATTGGACATGCTTAGACTCAAACTCCCTGCTAAGAAAAGCCCAGGACAGAGACGAATTTGCCAGAATTGTTGCCGATCTTCATTGAATGGAGAGAAGGCACTTTAAGAAGAAGAATAACATTGGTAGTGGTATATTATCAGTGTTTTACAATTAATATTATTTATTAATAGGAAAAACTCTGGTTTAAAATAAGGATGGCACTAAAATGAGCTTTATTTTAAATAAAATGAGCGATATCTTAATAATGAGCGTCATTTTAATTAAATGAGCGATATTTTTTTTAATTGGTCAATAACTCTTGAGCGATAATTTTTGAGCGATATTTATTCTGAACAAGCACTATTTTTTTTATTCGAGCGTTTTTTAATATATAATGGCTAGTATTTTATAAAAATCAACAAAACTTATAAATGACACGTACTCTCACAATAAACAAAAACAGCTCTCTGTAATGCACTGGTTTTATCTCAATTTAATTATTCAGATACTTTATATGGCCCAAGTTTAACAAAACAGTATGCTCAAAAAATACAGAAAGTACAAAATTCATGTCTACGGCTTATTCACGGAATAAGAAAATATCAAAGAGTATCTCAAAAGTTACGTAAAACAGGCTGGATTACAATGGAAATTAGACGAAAATTAAATGCTGCGAATTTGTATCAAAAAATTTTACTTACTAAAACACCGCCTTACTTGTACAGGAAAATCACTTTTCGTACTGACGTTCATAATTTAAACATAAGATTTAAAGGTACTCTTTCTCGATCTAGTTTAAAAACCGAATTTTTCAAACGATCATTCAGTTACAACGTATTCCAAGTGATTAACCTGTTATCAAAAGAAATGAAAAATGCAAATATTTCTGTTTTACGAAAAAGATTTAAGCACTTTCTGCTGGAAAACCAACTTTAATTACAACCTACTTTTTACATTTTTATTAAGTGGTCAAACAAAGCAAGTCTCAAAAATGTACGTCTTTTCCTTTTTAGCATTATGTTAATTATACTAATCTCATATTTTAATTTTTCTTTTACTTAATTCTATCTTATCTTAGTTTAGGTAAAAAACAAAATTTTGAGGTTGAGTGGAAGAGCAACTTAATAGCACTTGTGCTATCTAAGTTGAACTTCGCCTTTTGTGTTTCAGCTATGTACCACTATTTTTGTTAAGTTTAAATTAAATTATATGTAATTAGGGCTGTGATACAATAAAGAGGATTATTATTATTATTATCATTAAATAATATTTTTATTAGAACAATGAAATGATATGGATCAACCTAACCTAACCTAACATAACCTCCAGCAGCATCCAAGCAGATTCCTATCTGCCAAAAACTCAAGAGTGGACGACCAAAGAAGGTGACCAAGGCTCTTTTGCGGGATTAATTTAATATGGTCGCACACAATTTCTTAGCATTTTTTCATTTTATCTACATTTCTTTCTTTTATTTGCATTTTTATATCATGAGTGTGTGCTTTACCTAATCTATGAATAACCTATAAATAAATAAACTTGTCCTTTAAAATAATGCAATTTTATTGAATTTTAATGCTTGAAATATAATATTTTATCGCTTAAAATATAATTAATTATTGCTCAATTGATTATATTCTATTGCTCATTACAAAAAATATCGGTCAAAAAAGCAATTTTATATTGCTCAACAATATCGCTCATACTATTAACGAAGATATCTCTCATTCTATTTAAAATAACGTTCGTTTAAATATAAGTGTTAAAATAATAAATGGATACTGAATCAACCATTGTTTTTTGCAACAAGATTTTGCTTTAAAAAAATTATGTATAATAATGAAATTAATGACATGCCAGACGTTTCTCGCAAAGTTTATTGGGACTCTTCAGAACAGAAAGAACACACTGACTGACACTCAATGTGTCAACTATGTCGGTGGAAAAATTTTACACTGTAGACTTGTTATGTTCTGCTGAAAGTGCAATACGGTTTGTTGAAAATATTTTTTTTATTTTCTTATTTTTGGGAATCTTCAATCAAAATTATCACTCCTTGGAGCACCCCATTATATTTTTAAAAAATTGTAAAAAAAAGATTTTAGCTTACTACTTGAATTTATTAGCAGCGTAAGCGTTAAACAATTCATATTTATTTAAATAAAAAATAATTTTTTTAACCTCGTTTGGTAAATTATAATGTCAACATTGGTTGTATCATATTTTCATAAGTAATTATTATAACAAAACCTTTTAAGAAAATATGGGCAATTTTGTATATTATTTTGTGTAAGCTCTTTGAGTTCAACTAATGCAACAGAAATGACTAACGTTATCCAATTAATAAGTAATTAAAATTTTAAGTAACTATTTTTCCTCAACAAACATTATATTTGTAAAATAAGAACTCTTTTATGTATTGACATTTACATTTTTTCGCCAATATATTTCTTAATTGTGAATAATACACGACAAGCGATGTTCAAAGTACATAAAAGTGAATGTTTAAATAAAAAATGTTGTCTTTTGCACAATTAAAAAAACAAATTCTTTATTTAGAATTCAACGTTAACAGAAAAAAGTTAAAAAGAAAACAAAAATAGTTTTATTTTAAAATTTAAACGTTATTAAAAAAACTTTTATTAATTAATGTAAGCGCCAACAATAGGTAATTTTACGTCTATCATCAAGCCTAAAAAGTAAAAAGTGGCTGATTTGATTTTTGCTTTTGGTAATTACATTTTTATTAATATTGCTTAGGTTAGGTTGTGTAGGTTGAATATACTACTTTGGATCTGATGATGGTTATTAGTTTAAAACACCACCTATAA
Organism: Agelastica alni; assembly: GCA_950111635.1. Taxonomy (NCBI): domain Eukaryota; kingdom Metazoa; phylum Arthropoda; class Insecta; order Coleoptera; family Chrysomelidae; genus Agelastica; species Agelastica alni. Next base: position 10,514,120 of record OX467715.1, read on the forward strand.
ATTTATAGAAATAAAAGGCTGTGAAATTGACCTACAGTTTTATTTTCAATGTGTCCCAAATATTTTTACTACTTACATTTTAGATGATTTCTTTTTTAAAAAATTGTGATGCGAGTTAAATTTCAATATTTGTAATTAAAATAAATTTAAAACCTATCGGTATATAAATACATTTTTCTATCAAAATAATGTTTAAAACTAAAGGTTTCCTGTTAATTTTTATTTAAATTAAATAAGGGTTTATTAATAAAAACTGTGACAATTGTGAAATATTGTTTTCCAAGATTTAAACAATACAAATTAAACTATGTTATAATTGTAAAAGTAAGCAGAAAAAAATATTCCCAAAAAAAAATTACATTTGCAACTAAAACTCTTAACTTAAATGTTTACAATTATGTATTATAAAATTATTTTCATGTATATTTATACGACGGAATTTTGCTCAATCGATAATGCGTTTCACAGATATTGGTACCTTAGGTTAGTTACACAACTATTCTAAAGCTTTTGACAACTAACTTACTATTAAATTCATGTAGAGAGGGCACTCGTGGATACCGTCTCCATAACCCCATACTTTTATTTTTTAAATTTCACTTTCAAATCTAGAATAGCAAGAAGATCAAACGTGATACTGTTTACAAGCGCCCTACCTTGCGATGGCATTGGCCAGATTTAGAGGCGACGTTGCCGTATTTGCAAGGACTAGCATAAAATGTACTGCAGTGATTTTCTGTATGTTCGTAACAATAAAAATGGATTTATAAAAAAAAAGGTTATTTAAATATTTAAGAGTTGTTTTATTAACAAATAAGTATTTAAACCATTTTTCTTCACACAAATTATGCGGTGACTCACAGCCTAAATAATGCAGTCGCTATAAAAAAAATAAGTGGTCTCAGTGCCCCTTAATTAATATGAAAAAAAAACTTACTGAAATTTAATTCAAACGAGTCTTCTTACAACGAATTAATTACTTTTTTGTCCTAAATATGCCTTACTTAATTTTAAAGTCACAGCTTAAATGTTGCAAAAATAACAACAGGGATTAAAATTATCAGTTTAAAATTTAAAACCAGATTTTTATTTAATAAAAAAAAATTGTATTAAAAAGGTTTGTCAAACTATAATTTCTAAAAGAAATTTAATTATTGCTTATTAAAGAAATTAATACAGCCAAAGAACCAGGTTGGGTCAGGGTCGGTTAAAACGGTGGTTCGGAGGGAACCCACTTAGGCCTTTTGGCCCGTTGTGATACACTAATGGACGGCGGTGTTTACCCCCTTTACCGTAAGATCCAGTTTGAACTTTTAATGAACAGTGTGATTTCTTTAATGCTAACTGAAAGTGTCAAAAAAGGCACGCCTGGCTGTTCATAGAGGAGTGTTGGTTCCTACACTTATGTATGGTAGTGAATGTTGGGTTTGGAAGAAGAAACATAAAATTAGGATTAATACTGTGGAAATGAGTAGTCTGAGAAGTATAGCCAGAGCGACTCGGTTGAATAAAGTAAAGAGAATGCTGTGGTGTAAAAGAAGATGTGGTAACAAAGATAGATAAAGGAATGCTTAGATAATTTGGACACGTAGAAAGGATGGATAAAGGAAGATTGACGAAACAAATGCGAGTGTAAATGGTCGGTAGAGGTCGACCTCGGCGAAGAACCGTAGTTAGAGGAAGGAAAACCGCTACGGGAAAAAGGCGTGACTATATGTATGTATGTAGTTAACTATTTATTGTTAATTAAATAAGACATGTTTTAGACAAAAACTAATTTATAATTATTTAGAAGACACGTTACTTATTTAATTTTAATAAGTTGTTTTTTCCAAATAAATAAAGAGGCACTGAGACCAGTTAGTTTTTTTATTATAACGACTGCATTTAGGCTGTGCGTCACTGTACATTTTACAATTTTTGGTTTAATTTTTACAACTCTATTTAATTAAAAATTATTTTATATCTTTAGATTAATATAAGATGCGAAAGCTTATAATTTTCTAAAGCCCTGGTAAAGGGGTATCGAGAATGTCGTTTAAAATGGTTAGAGAATAAGCCCGGGATTAAAATTTTCTATAACGTTACAAATTTTAAAATAGTACGTCATTGTAAACAATAGCTTAATACCAAATAAATAGTTTATTATTACCGATTACATAAATGTTGAATTGGTTTTTTAAAAGTTAGTTACCAATTATAATTTTTCTAAATTGTTAATTTTTTTCCTCACATTTCAACATATTATTATTAGTTTTTCTGGTAGACAAAACAAACTGGAATTGTAACAAACAGCGAAGCGCCTTGAACTAGGATCTTGAAATTACTTGAAAATTTTTATTTTTTTAATATAAAAATACTTGATCTGTGATAACCCAATAAATATGACGGCAAACTTTTTTTTTTCTATCACAGTTGCTATCATGGCCATCCTAACTAAAATTGTTAAAAGGTAAAACTGTATGTAATACAGTTTACTAAGTTGTAATTAATATAAATTAATTTATCTGTTGATAAATATTATATTTTATTAAGATGATAAGATGCAAAAATAAATCTACAATCTATTAATTATTTTCATGCCAACACATTTTTGTGTATCAAGCTTCCAGCAGTAGATTTTTATATTATTTAATGTAAATAAAAAAAAACCAAATAAATACTTTTATAAATTCCTGAAACAAAATAAAACGCACACAATTTGGCAACTTTGTATGTAACCAATTTTTTATTGGAGATTGCGCCGTTGATAATCAACACGCGGTATGGCACAACTTTGACTGGAATTCATAGCGTCTAATGCACTAAAGACGTACATGGATGGTAATGGAAAAATTGTAATTTTTTTTTTAATAAATAATAACGCCTCGGTGCTTCCGAAGAGTAAAAATTAAAATTGTGTACTTCAGATATAAATGATAAAAATATATGGATGGAGTAGAAATACAGGGTGTGCTAACCAAAAGTAGCCATGATGGAAACCAAAAAAATATCTAAATATGTAGTTTTTCTTCTAATTTTTGTTTTTATCTAAGCCGCTCTACTTTAAACAATTTTGCAAATTGTTAAAATTTTAAAATTATAATTTTAAGTGAAACAGGATTTTAATAACAAGATGACCTTCGTCTTTTTAAAATTAATTTTACCTGACCTATTTTTTCATGTTTGTTAACTAATACCTCATTTTTTATAATGTAAACATAAAAGTGTTATAAATATGGTATTACAAAGTTACGATTTATGATAAATACGCCGAAATTGGAAAATACAGGCAATAAAGTATATGTGAAAAGTCAAAAGTGTCACTGGAAAAGACGAAAAACGGGAATAAATAAAACATTTTTTTTTAAAAGTAAATATTTATTTACTTAGTCAATATATATAACATTTACCTTCAAGATATTTGTTTTGTATTTATACTATACTAGACCAGCATAAAATAAAAAATGTGGTCTCAAACATTCAGTAATGGATACGCGTGAAAGAAGAAGATTCTAAATCGACTTTAAAGATTCGAAAAACCGAAAAATATATCTATTTATGTCATAACAAATCCAAATCGCTTGTGCATGATGATACGAAGCTCCTCGATTTTTTTCACCTTGTGGGCCTTCGTCGGAAAATTCTATTAAAGGGCAAAGATTTTTCGATGATCGCAGATTGTTGCTAAACTATACCTCGCAGATCGATAAATCTTGCACGATTTTCTTGGGGTTTGGCTTCTGTACATCATGTACAAGTTTCAAACCGATATGTTTATTAACACCCGATTGCGGTTGCAAAAACGAAATGTAGGATTTTCATTTTCATTTGCCATTAACCGCTTAATTAACAATGTTGGCACTTTTTTTCAGCACCTTTTTAACAGAGGACGTAATGATGAACACATTTTATTGGGAACTTTTTTGATAGGACGCGTTCCAAAATAATTATCCCAAAAATATCCATTTTTTAATTTACAATAATTTTTATTGCTTAAATATACCCTGGCAATGGCCGAAAACTTAGGACTATATTCTTGTAGGTTCAAACCACCTATAAAAAAATTAGCCAGAGGGTGCGCCTCTTGAATAGGTCTTATGCTAAGGTGACTGGACTATTTGTGCTTAATTCCAAACGTTCTGTTTGATAAGATTTTGTTTGGGTTATTTTTTTTAATTATATTTAGATATAATCCCGTGTCACATTTTGTCGATATTTTTTTCAAATAAGTAATACAGCAAACATTTAATTTCCACCAAAATGTGAAATTACTTACAACCTCATTATCCCCATTTTTAAATTAAAATAAAGGTACTTACCAGGAGCAATGTAACTCTTTCTTTGATCTTTTTCAGGAACTTTTAATCTTTTAGATGGTATTGGATGAATTAAAGTTAAACTTGCAGCTATTTCAGGTGTTAATTTCTGTGGTACCGATATTGAAGGTTGAGAAGCAGCCGGACGAGAAGCTGATCCCTTTTTCTAAAAAATCATTTATTTTATGATAGTAATTAGTATCATATTGTCTTTAAATTTCCGATATTTACTTCTACAAAAGGAACGTTTTCATTATTTAGTGGTAAAGTAAATTATTTATTTGGTATAAAAATATTACCTACCTTTGATGCCATGTGTTGTAGCTTCTATGGGAGTCATAATATCATTGGACTGCACAAAATTACAAATAATTTAAAAAAACTTTTTTAATAATATTGACACTAACTGTAGCTGACAACTACATTGTGATATTTGGGCCTTTTTATAACCTACACATTGCACACTTCAAAAGTTATATTAAAAAATAATGTCAAAAAAATGACACATAAAGTTTTGCCAACTTCCGCTTCTGTATTCTTTATTCAAACAAAATAAAATGTCTTTTTAAAATCAATTATTCATTATTATTAATAATGTTTGAGTATTTTTCTTAATAGTTTCAATAAAAAATAACACAAATATTTAAGCCCATTTTTGCTTAAAAATTATACTTTTTGTTTTTTGGTTTATTATAAAAAAAATAGTGTTGGGTTACCCGCTGTTAATTTTTCCTCTGCTAAATATTTGATTCCTAATTTTTAAACCTTTAATTAGAACCTAACCAAGTAGACAACAACATTAATAAAATAGAATTTTTTTTATATTTTTATAAAATTTGTCATTTTACAAGATTGTTTTCTTTTTTGTATTGCAAAATAGTTATAATTATATGTATTCATTAAAAACAAGATTACAAATAAACTTTCTGCACTACTAAACTTCTATAAAAAAAAACATTTTTCTACACAGAATAATTGATAAATGTAAAATCAGGTTGTGATCTGACTGACTGAAAGTGTGATATCGTTTACTTGTTCATTTTAATCCACTATTTTTATTTAAAAGTTTTATTTATATTTGAATTTATAATGTTTTTATTGTTATAATGCCAATTCCCAGTTTATTTGACGATATAAGCTTGCGAGAATCCATTAGAAACAAAAATTTGCTTATAGTAAATTGGAAAAAATAGTAATATTTATCATTTTTACCACATTGTTAATAAAATAAGTAATAATTATAATTTTTTTTCCAACTACCTTGCGATCATTTTGCCCAATGCTAGTTAAAAGTCAATATGTCAGTAATTTTAACAGAAAATGATATCAAAAAGGCTTCATATCATCATTTATACGTACATTTGTATAGTCACACCTTTTTCCCGTAGTGGTAGACAGAGACCACTTCCTTCCACTTTCTACGGTTCTTACAAACTTCTTTGGATTCTTCTACTTTCATAAGGGCATTCATACATGCTCGTCGGTTGCTGGTACTCTTGACCTGGCCATTCTTGAAAACAATTTCGATCTGATACGTTCGCCTGGGTCGACCTCTGCCGACTTGTTTATTCACACTCGCCTTATAAATCTATTTTGTAAATCTTACTTCATCCATCCTCTCTACGTGTCCTTTATCTATCTTTGTCACATTTTATTACACACCACACTCACTATTTCATACTTGATCCATTAGAGTCATTCCGGCTATATTTCTCAGACTTCTCATTTTCGCAGCATTGATGTTACTTACATGCTTCTTATGCCAAACCCTACATTCACTACCATACATAAATATAGGGACCAGCACTTCTTATGCTTAGCCAGTCGTGCCTTTTTTTGACTAGTTCTGGTTCATAAGATTATTCAGGGCCCCATTTATTTGTTTCCCTGACAACACCCTTTGCTCAATGTCACAGTCATACTTATTGTCTCTCGTTAACTTTGAACCCAAGTATGCAAACTTATTTATTATACCACTTTTTCTTTTCCAATCAGCAACTCGTAGTTTAACAGGTTCTCTTTTCTATTAAAAACCATTACTTTTTTCTTGCTTACATTAACTTTCATCCCTTCGATTTTTAGGACATCAAAACATCAGTCTTAGCCTACTTCATGGAATTTAAAAAAATATAATTATCCTAATGAAGGTAAACTTAAGTACTTTGTACAAACGAGTGAGTGTAATGTCGAAAATAAATAAATATTTAGTTTAACAGTTTAAAATTTTAGTAACAAATTGCTGGTTTAAATTTTGCTGACCCTGTAGTAAATTAATATTAAAATATTTCCCACTCAATTAAAACATCCTGTATGTGGTTATTTATATATAGTTATAAGATGTAATAAAATTCTATAGATTTATAAATACAGTGCATCCGAGCAATTATTTATAAATAGTATCATGTACACAGTTGAATAAAAAAAATAAATCCAATTTTGCGCTTGACGTACAAGAGATTTTAATTTGGAAGTCTAGGTTTAATCAAAATCACGAACTATCGAGATGAAATTCACTTGATTTAGTGCAATAGCCTTGACACAAGGTCAATTTAGTTTTTGATATTTAATGAAAAAAAAAACGTTATGTGGAAACTAAGAGGGTATTTGCGCTTGTAAGATTTATAATTGGATCATTCTTTAAATAGTAAAGCAAATGTTCTTGTGTAAACATTTGGTTTATTTTTATTACAATTATTTAATAATTAAACTCCTCTCCGTTATCTGCTCTTCGTTATCTTTTCTATTTTTATTGGTTATATTATGTTTGACATACGTCATGTTAAATCAGTCGTGTTATTATCTATACATATAAAATGCTTTGTCCTGAATGACTGACTGACGGATCAACGCACAGCCTAAACTGCTGATCGTAGAGACCTAAAAACTTGGAGGGTGTGTTCTTTGTATAACGTAGGCATCCGATAAAAAAGGATTTTCTGAAATTCTGCCCTTAAGGGGGTAAAAAACGGGTATGGGACAATTTGATTCCTTGGTCGAATCTACTTTAAATTTTGCATAAACATTCTTTAACAAAATTAATGGAGGACGAATTTTGTATTTTATTTAAACTAATGGGGTAGTCAGTTATTTTGAGGGTAATTGGGATTAAAGTTGATATCAATAATCCTTAGTGCTTTTAATTTAATTATTTTAACACACGTTTAAAAACTCAATTCGATTTTATTAAAAAAACGTTGAACTAACATAAAAGCTTAATGCAATGCAATACTCTTTATTTATTCTTGAATATTTAAATGAAAAACTACCCCTATACCTTGACTGCACACTCCGCGTTAAAAATTTCTCTTGATTTGACAGAAACCGAAACCCCACTTTGCAATATAGCCAGACAAAGTAATATGGCAGAAGTACTCCGCAAAACAAAATTAATTGTTTGGGATGAGAGTACTATGGCGCATAAAGGGGGTTTCGAAGCCCTAAATAGATCTTTACAAGATAATGGGAATAATAATTGTCAAATGGGAGGAGTTACTGTATTGTTAGCAGGCTATTTCCGGCAGACTTTACCAGTAGTGCCCAGAGGAACGCGAGCAGACGAAGTTAAAGCGTGCGTGAAGCGATCTCATTTGTGGCCTTCAGTGACAAAACTGAGCCTTACCAAAAATATAAGAGTCCATCTTAGAAGAGATGTTACTGCCGAACAGTTCTCAGACCTGTTGTTTAAAATAGGAAATGGTGGTTTCCTGGAACTCGATAATAATATAATTCCCCCTACAGATTTAGGTACAATTGTTTCCACCGTAAAAGAGCTTATGGCTAAAATTTACCAAAACATTAATAATATTCACAATAAACCTGCAGAATGATTATTCGAGCATGCCATCCTAACACCAAAAAACTAATAAGCCTTAGCCATAAATGAAATACTTTTAAGATCATTCGAAGGGGTCGAATATCAATATAAATCCGTCGACTTGGTGATAAACACCAATTATGCCATTCTTTATCCGGTCGAGTTCCTAAATACACTGAAGCCTCCCGGTCACCCAACTCACATATTAAACTTGAGAGCCAATTGGCGCGCCAATTATGTTGCTGCGCAATATAAATCTACCAAATGTATGCAATGGCACCATAATGCAAGTGAAAACAAAATATCGGATTATCCTGATTAGCTTCGCCAGGATTTATAAATTTCTTCAGTGATCCTTTGGATAAGAGTAAGAGAGATGGAACTAGTGCGTGAACTACGCATGCGCGCAGTTCCAATAGTGTTGCAGAAATGCTTAAAAATACACGACAGTTTATACTTTCCAAAATAAGTAGTTTGCCCATTATCTAGTAGATGGTGCCACTAGCAATTTAGAATAATACAAATGGTAGATGGTATTTTGTGTTGGATAAAAGTATAGTGTTAATTTTTTAAAAACACTGATTAAACCAAATTTTTTTTGAATAAAATTTGTTTTATTATATTAACAATGTATTCAAATGCTGATTTTACGCATTATACCATTTGATAACATTATCAAATTAAGTGGTATATTTGGGCAATGAAAATGTTTTCTAAATCTAGATGCAACTAATTACAAATGTGTATATATTAAAGACGGTTGTTTAATAGCAAATTGAACTAAAAAGCGAAAAATAAATTATAGTTTAAAAAAGCTAAAAAACACGCTTTTAGAGTTTATGAAACAAAAATGTGAAAAATAATTCTTAACATTAGAATAAAATTACTGACAAAAAAATTAATGTCACTGTTCTAAAAGCGTGGGGTGCTTTGCATGACATTTTTAAACTAACTATGCGTTTTGGAATGAAAGCACCCCACGCTTTTAGAACAGTGACATTAATTTTCTCGTTAGTAATTTTTATTCTTTTGTTAAGAATTGTTTTTTTCTTTTTAGTTTGATTAACTCCAAAAGCGTGTTTTTTAGTTTTTTTAAACTATAATTTTTTATTTAAAAAATTAAGAAATAATTACAATACGTCTGTCATTTATTGGGAATCAATATTTAAAAGTTATTTATTGGCCTTTAATTTGTTAAGAAATTGACTGGTTTAAAACTCTAGAACTTCTAATTTCACAAAACGAGCATACAAAATTGAAAAATAAAAAATAGAAAATAAATATAATACCATCAAGATTTATTTAATCTCTAAAAGGGCAAAGAAGCATTAAAAAATAAGAAATTTGTTAAATTATTAAAACTTACCCGGTTGAATATAAAACCTCGTCGGTTCTCTTCGTAGAATGGAAACATACTTTTCCCTATCTAATTTCTCTGCATTTAAAATAACCATGTTAATTATTTATAATAATACCTTAAATAAGAATTTTCCCAGGAAAATGTTAAATTTGCACGTTTACACTAGTAATTTGTATCTGTACGGTAGTTATTACTCTAATGATTTAAATTTTGGAATAACTGAGTTTGGCATTATTGACCTCGTTATCAAATTTATTTCTTGTTTATGTTCAATGATTTTATTTATAACAAATAAATTAAAATAACGGACAAATAATACGAAAATAAATATTACGTCGAACGTGTCAGAAAAAACAAAAACATTGGGGATCAAAAAAATTAATTGTGTATAAAACTGTAAATATATATATATATATATATATATATATATATGAGCAAAATAATAAAAACTTAACTTGCCTTGTCAATATTAAAATTTTTTTGTATGATTACCTTTTAAATTAGTTAATAAAGCAGCTTTGCGTGAAATAAATTTTACACGTAACAAAATGGTTAAAAACGTGCACAAAACAATTTCAGTCTTTTTCTTATTTTTTTGTTGTTACCTTCAAACGACAACTAAACAAAACACTTCTTAAAACTAAAGATTATTTATATTGTTTATACAAAGAAAATTAGAAAAGTTTTGCAATATGACGCAACTACGTGGCGCAGGAATTTGAGTGTTGGTGCATGTTGGACGTGTTTATACTTGCACATTATCCGCTGCGCCAAGCCGGTGGGCTCACTTGTTTGTTAGCAGTGATAGTTTAACGTGCGTGTTATGGCATCTTGGTCACGGTGTGTGGTTTTGCGGTAGAACTTCGCTTAGGCTACCTCTACACTCTCGTGCGAGGAACTCTGTACGCAGTACTCGCCGAAGTTTACTGATGCGAATTGTTATTATTCACATTCTCGTGTCTATTCGCGACAAACTCAGTTATACACGTTGGTCTTCAACATGGATGTCGTTAAAGTAGCTGCTGCTTCAGCTCTCTATGCATATACATATTACAACTTATTAAATTGTTACTACACAAAAAAAATACTAAAATACTAAAGCACTGGAAAAACAGAAGATGGTGGATGACGTTTTTAACTCAAAACAAACACAACACTGCTCGAAGTGCGGCAAAAATGTAGTGAGTCTTCCCGTATTCGTGCCTCGTCGTCTTTTACTCTGGTACAAAAAACCGACACATAAGCGAGCTCCTGCAAACGAGGCAAGGAAGCACGAGGCGAGGAAGTACGTGGCGAATTGGGTAGACCCACTACACTCTTGTCCTCGGCCCACTGCGGATAACTTGAGCGAGAGTGTAGAGGTAGCATAATGATTTAAACATAGACCAGTGCTTGGAAGAAATAACTTTTACACTAGGTGTATTGTCCACATCGTACGACTATATTCAGGTGGTACAAAGAATTCCAAAGGAAAAATTTTAGCTGGAAGACGGGTAGGCCACCAACGTCCGTTGCGGAGGAAAACGTTACTGCTGTGAAATTTTTTTTGACGAAGACAGGCGAGTGACTTACGATCAGAATAAGGATACTTTAGGCCTAAATGCACCAGCAATTCCTTCGATTCTGAACGATCAGTCTCAAAACAAAGTTTGGGTCTTTCGTAATGAGGATACACCCGTAGCAGTCAGAGAATCCCGATCAGTAAAGAAGAAAATGATAGCTGTATTTTTCAAATCGAGTGGAATTGTTGAGCGTGTCGTAATGGACACACAAAAAACAGTCACAGCTATATGGGACACTGAACAGTGCCTTCCCAAAGTAATCGACTTTCTAAAAGAACTTCCGACAAAATTTTAGAAGGGACACCTGTTTCTTTTATTATGACAATGCTCCAGCTCACCGCGCGAAAGCCTGCTCTAAATATTTGACCACTCATGACAACGCTCCTGCTCCGAATATTTAACCCCTACAGGGCTAAAACTGCTTAAGCACCTTCCATACTGTCTAGACCTTGTACCCTGCGATTTTGCACGCCCCCCCCCCCATGTGAAAATAAAGCTTAATGGGAGACGGTTTTCCAGTGATAAACCTTTAAGGGTTTAAGGCAACGACTGCGCCATAGGTACTTCTTAGCGAGACATGGCAGATGTGGTTAAAGGATTGGTTTCTGTTGGTAAAGAGATGTGGATATTGCCTTTGGTGTTTTAAAAAAATTAAATAAATAAAGCTATATTGCAGAACTTTTGTAGTTTCCTTTCTTAAAACAAATACCTATTTGCTCTTAAGATCACTATTAAAATCTTTTTATTAACTTAAGTGCGATTTAAAATTATCTAACTCTATGCCTAGCCGTCTAATCCTCTCACCCCAGGCATCATATTAAATATATAAGAACAACGAATCTTTGAAAGGCTCTTTTCTTGTTTACTCGCCTCAAAATTTTTGTTTACATTTTTACAATATTGATAATAATAATAATCGTGCTTGTTTTTTACTATAATCTTTTGGCTTTTGGTGGAAATATACCAAAATATGCGAAGTTGAAAAATTGTGTTTAGGCATTATCGTGCTCAAACAACGCATAGTATGTGTAATAATACTGTCATGTTATAAAAAGCAATAACTTGTTACTTGTTACCAAGTAAGATAATACTAATAACACTTAAGTAGGTAAAACCTGAGGATAACAAACGAGAACAGCTTTGTCGATACATTTAATGTTTTTGGAACCGATTTACGGTGACCTTTGTACACCTAAAATATATTTACTGCATGACAAAAAAAGAGTGTATCGTGCATACGTACAAAAAAGGGACTTATGTGTTGTATTAATGGCGTTATAGCAAAGATTTTGTCTATTTTTTTTTACTAAACCTAAATTAAATCACTTTAAAGTTTAAATTTTCTTTATATTTTTTTGCTTACGTAAGTAGGTACTGGGTTGTGGTCATTTAATCCATAAATACTTTACAGTGTTCTTGAGTTCCGATGAAATTATTACTTGAAATATTTAATAGCCACTTTAATGCCGCACTCAATGGTTTAAAGTGGTATTACATGCTTTTACCTACTTTAACAGGTCAGACATAATTATTAGGATTTAATCTTTGTTCACCATATATATTTTGTCATTCGCTCCCGGCCAAAATTGTGCAAACTTGAAAGCGAAATTATTTAATAAAACAAAAACGTTTAAGTACACATTTAATTTTCATTAAACTTTTATTTTAAATTTATTTGACCTAACAAAAAACTGAAATTTATTTTTGCACTGGAAAAAAAATCAATTGTGTTTCATCAAGGTAATGGTAATATTGAAAAATGAATTATAATTTTTATAAATTTAACCTATTTAATAAATATTTATTAATCAGTCAACTCGTGCCATCTAGTGAATCGTAGTCAAACAAATCCATCCATCCCTTTTAACAAAGATGACAAACAGGAAATGTAAAGTATTAAAATTAAAAAAAAAAAAACGTCTTATTTAATATTGAAAATCAATTTAAAAAAAAACAGTAGTTTTGTGTACGTACAACAAGTATAAGAATTAAAATTAAACTAAATACATTAATAAATGTTAGGAAGAAAATCTACTGGAAATTTTCGTGATGCTAAATAAAAATCGTAGATGGCACTACCTGTACTAAAATAACTATTATTAAAAATTGGTGAAATAATTTATTTTATATTCTGACGTGTTATAATGACATTTTTATAGATTTTATTTTTAGTATCAAAATGATGTACTTTATTGGACTGAGTACTATAATGATTTCATAAGAGTACTGAAAATTATAATTAAAAAATAACTAAGTATACTAGGCAAAAATATGACAAATTTATTGAAAACAACAAATTGAAATTAGTTACTACATGGTGGATACCGAAATTATTATTTTATTTTCGCGTAAATTTTTCATATGTTCCTCAGCTGTGTGCAGATTTACTCCGAAACCAGCCAACAATACAGCCAAAGATCTTTGAAAACAGTGACCTGTATATTCAGCAGAATAAGGTAACTTTAAAGAAGAAGCAATCTTCTCTATAAGTATAATACCTTACTGGCTGCTTCGTAAATTTTTTGTTTTTAAAGACCAGAACATTTGTTTTTGTACTAGGTAAGAGGAACTATGTGACCTGATCAGGCGAATAGAGCATTTTAGCAAGGAGATTGGTTTGAGAATAAATAAAAAGAAAACCAAAATTATGATAGTTGACCGAGCTAACAACAATAGACCAGAAATAAAGAAAATAAATAACATCGACCGGTAACACTTTCATTTATTTAGGTTTACTCATTACCAACGAGAGCTCCATAGCAAAGGAAGCTATGACTAAACTAACAAACATATGGAGAAGTCATAAAATCTCTTTTGCAACAAAAATGAGACTGGTAAGGAGCCTGGTCTTCTCAATCTTTATCTATGGGTCAGAATGCTGGTCGCTCAAAGTAACGGACAAAACAAAAATTGACGCCCTGGAAATGTTCTGTTGGCGTAGAATGCTGAGAATCTCGTGGACAAAAAAAAAGAACCATTATTTTTTTGGCCACATAGTGCGAGGAAACGGCCTTGAAAGACTAACCGTTGAGGGCATGGTAGCCGGAAAAAGACCCCAAAGTAGGTCCCCCACTAGATATACGGACCTCATCACTAACATCACGGGACAAAGTCTAGCCTGCACATTCAGGATGGCAGAGAATAGAGAGGAATGAAGACATATTGTGGAGAGCAACTCTTGAAAACACGATTCTCAAATACGAGATAGCGACTAAGAAGAAAATAAAATTCTAAAAACAATCCGTTTATCGTGCACATCTTTCCTTCTTAAGTTTTTTAGCTCCTCTCTTCAGCATACCTCTTCTCATACTTATTATCATTGACATTTTCATTAGCAAATATTTTTCATTCTTCGCCTTTTGTAAAAATTTTGCAATATTTTCTTAAGTCAAAATTTTGGACTTTTGGGTTTGCAAGAATCGGAATTTTGTTTTAAAAAAGTAATCAGGTGACTAAACTTAAATATGTCAACATTTTTTTTAATTAACAACCTGCTTCGTAACATTGAGTAATAACTTCATAAACTTGAATAATTCTTCGTCATTGATTGTTGTTTAAAACTGGCTAAAAGTACCTTTTCAGTCATTTACTTTACAATGCTTGATTTAACTTTGACGATGACATGAGAATAGCAACAATCAATTCCATTGTTACCTTAGGTTGCTATGCACATTACTAAAATTTCAAATTTCAAATTTCAAATTTCAAATTTCAAATTTCAAATTACTTGGAAATCTATTTTTAAAGAAATCGTCGGATTATAAAATGTATGAAATTCGGATCATAAACAATCATTATGGTACACGCCATGTTATCAGACACGGCTGACGCCTCGTCTGATAATCTTCACAGCTAGTACCATAATAATCGTCATTATAATGCTTGCATCATAAATATCTTTTATCATTCAATAGCAGTTTTTAAAGTATATTATACTGTTTTAGGTGACTAAAATGCACCATTATTCACTTTTAAGTATAATGACCATTATATGTACATGGCATCAGTAACTCCAAAGCCGCAGATTTATCTTTTAAACAAATATTTTCTTGCAAAGATGTTCATCGCGTTTTAAATGCACTAAAAATAATACCAGAAACTGGCAAAATGGCCATGACAACTACAAATAAATAGACTGACTATATTTGTATTATTTTTTAAATATTAAGTCAAGTAACAATGGTCAATATTCAACTAATTTAGATCTGTTTTTTTACAAAAATTACTACTTGAGGATAAATCGACGTATATCACAGTGAGTAAAATGATACGCTTGTAAGAATTATTTACTCGCGTTCTTGTTTGTTAAAAATTTTACATGGGTGTAAGCGCTAATGCTTGATTTGATCTTTGATGGTTTTAAGTCCAAAATTACATAACGACTAAATTTAAGTGGACTGTATTTGGGAATTCTTTAAAATTTTGCAATTGATATACAATGAATAGCAAGAATGTAACCGGATGTTAACTTAAATGGACTTAACCATGAAGTGATGTTTGTTATTTCCACTGCAAAGCAGCAAATCCTTACCCAGTGTCTCCACAATCGATTTTTTTAACGTCAAGCAGAAGATAATGCTATTTTGGTGTATGACTGGTCGGTAACGATATATTTCTGTAAATGGCACTGATTTTGCGATAAGCACTACTAAAATGATGAAAGCACATGGCTTGATAAATGTAGAAAAACTGAAGTTAGTGTGTTGAACTGTATTTAACTTGTTTACTTTTAACAGGTGGCGAAGCGGCCCCAAACTGTGTGAATATAAGACGTTGGTCTTGACGGAAAAATAAATGCTAATAATTGGGGGTCAAAAACGATTCGTCTAGGAAAAAGAATTGCCGGTAGAAATAGTCAATTTTTGAAATCTCTTATCTCTTATCGTCTTTTAAAAGTGTATACATTTCGCCAGAGACGTACTGGCGCAAGCAATTTGTGTAATGTAAGCAAGACAAAGTATGTCAAACTGCAAGGGTTCAAAGTTTACGAGAAAGACAAAAAGTATGACTGTGATATTGAGCGAAGGGTGTTGGCAGTGATGAAAAGTCTGAGGAGTATAGCTAAAGTAACTCTGATGGATAAAGTAAGATAAGGAAACGCTGCGATTAAAAAGAAGATGTAGTTACAAAGACAGCTAAAGAAATGCTTAAATAAATGGTAGAGATCAACCTAGTTAAACTTATCTTAATCAGATCTAAATTGTTTTAAAAAAAGGCCAGGTTAAGAGTTCTAGCAACTGACGAGCATGTATGAAAGCGCTGATAAAAGTAAAAAAACGTGTTTTGGAACTGTTGAAGGTAAAAAAAAAATGGGTGGTCTCTGCCTACCTATTTATATACAAGGTGTTAGTAAATAAGTGCGAATAATTTCAAGGGGTGATTTTGCATAAAAAAATAATGACAGTTTGCTATATAAACGTATGTCCGCAAATGCTTCGTTTTCAGAAATACGGGTTCTGGTTTAATGTTATTTGTTGTATTAGATAGTTTTTGATAATGTATTAAAGAAACGAAAAATACGCGTTAAGATGTTTTATTTTTTTGCACAGAAACGGCGCCCTATACAAAAAAGCAGAGGATATTCTTTGTTACAAATTTACCGAGGAACTTAAATATAATATCTCAGTGGCGTACCATTTTTTTTTTAAAAATTCTTACAATCAATTAAAAAACTATAATCTCTATACAATCTCTTTCAAGCACTTAATAAAAAACTGACTTAAAAAACTTAACTTCAAACTAAACTAAGAATTTCTGTGATTTTATTTATATATTTATAAACCAATGTTCTTGACAAAACGATTCCTTTCCGAACATTTTCCGAAATTTCGAGAATCATCCGGTGTCTTCTATTACGCCCGCAGCTAGAACTCATTCGCCAAAATGTGGGTCTTCTTTTAATGCTGCAAAGAAATAGATAAGCGCCTTGTATGGACGATACCGCTTATTAATAATGAGAATAATTTTTTCCGAAACCTACAAATACAAAAAAATTTTTTAATGTTCTTACAACTTCTGTCCTACAATTGTTTGTCGATATAATGATAAATAAGTAAGAGATGTTTCACTTAAATAAGTGTTTTATATAATTGTGATAATGAACAATGCTTCTTTCAAATCTCAACTTTGTAAGTACTGTTTGCTTTTATGGATTTCCAATGAATTGTTTCAATGTTATTTGTAGAGTTCCTGATGAAGAGCCAATAAAGACTCGAAAGATTGAACAAAAAAAAGAGTTACACTTTTTCTAGCCAAAGACTGCATACCCTAATTAAGCTGATCTTTTGATACCGCTTTAGCCAGATAAAAGAACAGAACGTCTTTATCGTAACAATATAATATACCTACCAGTATAACACTCATTTATTTCAATTAATATATTATATTTGCTTTTACCAGAGTACTTTTCTATTTAAACAATAATTTTTTTTAAAACTCTTATAAATATTAAAAAGGCACGTTGCGATATAGACAGATTTTATGAATTCTTCTCATAAAGGACATTTTTTAATGAATATGAAGATATAAAATTTTTTCATAAATGAGTTTTACAATATTGAGGTATACAATAGAGAAAGTAGCAAGTAAAAGCTTGTTATTTTATTAAAAACAAACCATGTTAAGGCTTCCAATATTCCCATGAAATTAAATTAAAATTAATAAACTATTATTGTTTTTTTTTTGCAAATTTAGTAAAAATAATAGACCGAAAGTTATTAATATTGAGGATAAATAAATGGAAAATATGCGATGCACACCATCCGGAAAATTGCAATACCTACTTGCCTCCGGGATGATGTGTAAGCAGAATTATATAATGAAAATCAATAGATTCAATTTGGTATTAATAAAGCACTTGAAAATGCCTTCGGCTTTTAGTTCTGCACAATTGTGATAATAAATGTTAATACGTGTGAATTATTAATTTTATATTATTTGGAATTAGTTATTTTTAATACTGAAATTAAAGCAAATGCAACTTAGTATGTATTATTTTAAAAAACAAACAATTTTTGTATTCTTAAAAATAATCTGACGCAGCAGTCAAACCTAAGGCAGACCTTATTTGATCGGGATTATTGTCATTATTTGTATTATCAGCATATTTAAAAGTCTTTCATCATTATTTTCAAAATACATTCATTACTTTTCAATACTTACATCTGAAATGACAATTCTTTCTCTTTATTTGACGAAAAAATGGGACATAGTAAAATACTCATTTTTAAACATATGATTTTCCTTTCACGATTTATAATGAAGTCATTCTAATTAGGTAATAACATAAATACTTATCGTATAAAGTTTGCTTTGGAGTTATATAATTTTTTAATATCTTTCGCAATATTTATATTTTATTTTTATATTTATGTTTTTGTTGTAATGTAAATTTTTATTGTATTCATTAAACACTTATTTTTGTAGCATTAAAATTTGTGTTTACTTGCCCCTGAGGATACGCATATTTTATATTGATAAATCACAAAATAATTAAACAAATAAATATTTATTAAAAATGTTGAATTAAATTTTGAATAAATATATTTTAATTTTTAATTTTAATCGCAAAAATTCGTTTACATCATTATATTGTTTTTAAACGACCTATAATATTCTTGGGGGATAAATTGTAGATTGAAGATTGTAGAGGGGGTCGTGAAAGATATGCTGCCTCTCAAGCACTTCGAGCACTTCTTTTGTGAATAACCCTTAAACTATTTGAGGCCCAAGATTTCGAGACTCCGTACAAAGTTTATCAGCTTCCTGGGAGCTAAGTTCCTAACATCGGAGGGCTTTAGAAGGCCCCTTCCAGAAACTTGAGCCTCTTGAAGAAAAGCGCTGGGCATTCGCAAAGCAAATGTTCTGCAGTTTTGGCAAAGTAATCGCAGTAGCGGCAACTATCATTCTTTGTTTTGCCCATCTTTTTCAGGTGATACCTCAGAGGGCAGTGTCCAGTGAGGAGTCCTGTCACCAGTTTTAAGTCTTTTTTGTCCAACACAAAGCTGTTTAGCTTTCCTTGGCGAAAGGCTCTTTTTTCAAGTGGGCTTTGGAGAGTCCACAGAAGAGACTGGGCCGAAAAATTGTGTATTTGCCCCTTCCTTGGCAAGGCAGTCTGCTTCCTCGTTGCCTTTAACTCCCTTGTGACCTGAAACCTACATCAGAGTAACCTGGTTGTTTGCTGCCAGTTGTTAATTTTACAATTTTTCTTTATTATTTAACAGTAGGGTAGTGCCTATCAGAATCCGTTAGGCACCCCAACCATTAAGCCTTTTGTACCATTCCTTGAACCATTCATTATTTTACTTCTGGGTCCAGTTAGGTACATAAAGTAATATACAATGTGGGTTATATATATATATATATATATATATATATATATATATATATATATATATTTAACCAAGCAACTAAATAATATAGATATATATTAAGATACTTAGATTATTTCAGTGGGTGTATTAAATCTATTACCATCATCAACAAAAACCCAAAAAAACTATTTCTGTAATGCATACAAATAATCCTTAAGATATCGTCTTATTTAGAATTGTTCTTAAAGAAGCTGGAAAACTTTCAAAGTGGTGCTTGGGATTAATTTTTTCACGAAAGAAATTTATAATTTAGTAAAAAACTGTATCTTTCCTGGTATGTTGGATCTTTTATTTAGTATTATTTGAAAATACGAGATCAGTGATAACATAAATAGTTTCAGGATCTTTTTGGGTAAATTCCTTTTTACATAATTTTCAGGAATCATTTTCTACCTTGACCATCATTTTTAGCTAGTGTTTCAACTAGTTTTTTTAGTTTTTTTTATTTAGAAGCAGATGGTTATTGTCCTCAGTAGGAGTTACGCCTGTTTGGCTAAACGGACACGGTCGAACTGTGCCCACGGCCAACATTCCTTGGCGGATTACCGTCAACCCTCGAAGGGTCGGGGTTAAATTGGGCCTCTGGTCAGTCGGGCAACATTTATCATTAGTTAGGTGATCGGGTAACATTGATTTTGTAAAAGTAAAAAAATTATCCTAACCTAACCTAGCACCAAAAGTACCTTTATTGAATATTTGAATGTTTGACCATCATCTGACGTAACCAAACATCTATTTTAAATGTTTGAATGTATTTAAAACTAAGGTGGATGCAAGCATTCCATTTTGTAGGTCATGATTGTAGAGATTTGGGGCCAATTTGACACTGCCTCCGAACTGACCATGGGCCTAATTCAACCGTCGTTTTTACGACCCTAACAAACCATGGGCCCAATTTGGCATCACCCGGCTAAATTGTCCTTCGTTCCCAAAAAGCAGAAACAAAGTTGATTTGTCTGCTTCACTATTTAAGTTAATATAAATATGTGCAGACCTTTAGCCTTGTTCTTCACTCAGGATCCAAAGTACATCATGCTTGACTTTTAAGTATTTTTGCTACATTATTGTAAAAAACACACATATCTATCCATCGCTGAAGCCACACTGTTTCTTCGTAAAATTGCGAGCATAAAATTTCATTCAGGCAATTTACCACAGCAGAACATACAAATTAAGTCGAAAAATGGTTTAGACGTAAACAAGTTAAAATTAAACATTTCACGGACGAGCAACAGTTTCAAAGTGAAGCACTTTACGAATCGTCCTTATTACCCAAGGATAATTTGTAGCGACAGAAAACGAAGCCAATGGGGTGCTTTAATAAGTGCAATGGTCCATTACGTACTACATTCCATCTTACCGTAACTTTTTCCGGCGTATATTTTCGAAGTTGTCGTAATTTAAGGAGTTCTGTAATAAGATGGTAAGGGTTTAAGGAACCGAAATGATTTATGCAATTTCGCGCAACAGTGGCGTCTGCAATAAAAGTTTTTGAATAAATTAAATAAGGGTTATCCTATAAAACGATCATTCAACGCATGATTTTTCAAACTTATCAATAAATCGCCGGTGTAAGTAAAACACAAAATAATGACCACATGTTATATTTAACTTATTTTCTACGTTTGTTGATTTGCTTAGAAGTTTAGCCGGAGTCACTCGGATAAAGTAAAAAATAGTGAGATAAGAGAACGCTGTGGTCTAAAAGAATATGTGGTTACAAAGATAGATAAAGGAATGCTAAGATAGTTTCGACAAGTAGAAAGGATGGATAACGGAAGATTGACGAAACAATTTAATAAGGCGAGTGTTAATGGACAAGTCGGTAGAGTTCGACCTCGGTGAACTTATCTCGATCAGATCCACATTGTTTTGAAGAAAGGCCAGGTCAAGATTACCAACAACCGACGAGCATGCATGAGAGCACTGATGAAAGTAGAGGAAGCAAAAGATGTGTGTAAGAGCCGTAGCAAGTGGAAGGAAGTGGTCTCTGTCTACCACTAGGGAAAAAGGCGTGACTATATATGTATGTATGTATGCTGATTATAAAGTGTTTTTTTGTGTTAATTAATGAATCAGCTGTTCTACAAGGTCGCATGATGGCATATGATCTAGTTATGGGGAAAGGCTAAGGTCAACTTTTATCTCATTTATTTCAATATTTTATTTTTTTAGCTACTTTTCCAGTATTTGGAGTTATTCAAATTACAGATCACGCTCCATATCGCGACCATGTCAATGGTCCTTTGAGTCAGATCTTGAATTGGAGAGATTTTTAAGAAAATTATTTAAATTTTAGTTTTATAATAGTAAAGATGTGAAAAATGGAAAGTTATAATCGATTTCAATTTTATGTACTTAGTTTTTTCTTTGGTTTTTATTATAGAAATTTAATTTTTTTTTAACTTTCTGTCGAAATAAAAGATAGCATTCGATTTTTTGGCAAATAAAACAAGTCACTTGTTATTTTGAAAGAAGAACCGTCAAATGAAGTCGTCTAAAAGACGAGTCGCTAATGCTCGAACTGATTTATGAGATGACGTCGACACAATGGTGTTATTTTCTAGCATATTCTCGATTTTGCTGCCAAATTGAAGACGATTTTTCGCAGAAACTAGCTCTATTCCCGGTGTACTTATGACGGTTGTTGTTTTATGTGGCTCTGACTGCGGCAGCGTCTGGCAACAATCTCTATGCGAATATTCGCACAACATGCATGACGTATTCTACGAAATATTTGGCAGAAATTTTAATGGAGTGGAAATAGTGAGGGCGATGCCATTTGCAATTATTCCAAAGTCTATGTCAAAGTTAATACCAAGAATGCTTTAAAACAGCAATGTACTTTGTGTCTTAATTAATAACAGCAAAACCAGACTATTTCACAAAAATTAGCGACTATATTTGAATACTATGTTAACATAGTTGGATGAAACAAAGTGTGGAAATAATATAAAAGGCCAAATAATAATATTAACAAAATAAAAAATTTTTAGGAAAAGTATGTAGCATTAAAAAAAAAGAGACTTTACTCTCTAAAATTATTACTATAAGCTTACTTTTATTTAAGCTGTATATTATTTGTATATGTGAGCATTCTCCTTACCTGGCGAAATTTGATCCGAGCTATGTAGTACTTTGCCGATACTTTTTTAATGGTTTTTAGTAGGTAATAACTGTCACATTTTGCCATGTTTACGATTTATGCTGAAAAATGAGAAAAGCCGTTCGCCGTCTAATATTGGGATACCCTCAGTGTTTACAAGAAGGGTCACGTTCCCCGGAAAAAGCTATATAAGTCAGAGACGGTACGGCAGAAGAACGGCATCACACTTTTAACTACCAAACGAACCAGTAACATAACTTTTGTTTTTTTATTTTAAAAAGTAAATTATTTAAAGGCTTAATCAAGCTTTTTTAACGAATCCTATTTATATAAATGAAGTCGGAAATAATGTGTCCTGTTTCACGAATTCGGACTTTAATTGAATGTAACAAACAACTTAAAATATTCTTTGTCAATAATAGCTAACAATACGTCACAAAACCGTTTTCATTACCGATAAATAATATTAAAATACGTTTTCCTGTATTATGAAAAACATTTACGAAACTCCATCTTTTTTTCACAATATTATGAGTGACGTAACAAGTTTAACCAGGATAAACTTTGGATCTACCTTGCCAACGAACTTCATTTAATTTTACTGAGGTGCTTATAACGTAAAATATTATTTTTTTAAATTCCTTAATGGTCTGTCTTTTATTTAAAGTACCATATCCCAACTTCAAAGATAAAGCACTTTTTTAATTGGATTTTCATGGGAAATCCGGTAAGAACCTATTTTTAATTATATGAAAAGGTGGACTAAAAATGGTACAACTCTTTAAATATTCTTCACATGGATCTACACTGACCAAAAATCTCTAATTCAGCTTATTTCTTGAAAGATAATCCTCGCTTGCAATTACTTACTGAAGGGTTTTGAAATCAAAACGTGAATTCTTTTCACTACACCCTAATTAGATCCATTATTTTGTTATTTTAAGCTAGTTAAGCGTTGAATGTGTCTGTTCGAGGAAACCTACCCTATGCTGACGAGGGGCAATTCACCCCGAAACCGGTCCATAGGTGGTCTCTTCGAGCAGATAAATTTAATAGCCCTTTCTCTTACTTAACATGCACCTGTATATCTTGCTTCCTGTGATCGAGTAGTATACATGATTATAAATCAGATGTAATTCAATGCCTATTGCAGGCATATAGCCAGAGAAGTATTTTGTTTTCTGATATATAATCGACCAACATATACCTATTTAAAAAAAAAGTACATACAGCAGTTACAAATCTCACATATATTATATATAATTATAATACTAAAATAATATAATAAAAAGAAAATAAATACATCTAATTTTAACAATACATATTTAAAAAGTACTCAAAATGCGCTAAAATATTGATAGGTTACTTAGTGTAAAATCCATGGTGACAAATAACCAATGAATTACAAAAAATCGTGCAATGATTATTGTTAATGAATTCTTTTATGCTACCCAATTTCTTTAATATTTAACTTAAAGATCTAGACACGTGTCAGTCGTAAATGCATATTAATGTAAAAACCGTGCTTTTTATTGCATATGATAAACACAAACTACAGACGCCAGAGAGAAAATCAAACTGTATAATAGGATCCATAAACGTAAAACGAAAAATATGTATACAAGGTGTTTTGTTATCGTAGAATGTACAGCAATTGGTAATTTTTTTTAATGGTAAACCAGTATTGTCACGCCTTTTTGCCGTATGGGTAGGCAAAGACCACTTCTTTTCACTTGGTACGATTCTTTTCTATCCACAGTCAGTTGTGCCTTTTTAAGGTGAAATTGTCGTGATTTGAAACTCGATGTAACCAAAAAACGACACTAAAACTAAACAATTCTATAGGATTATGCCTGCGATAGAATAAGATAAAATACTTTATACAGTGTAACATACTACTAGGTCTCCTCTTTGTGTATTATATCGTTTTTACTTTTGTCTACCTGTATATTGCCGAGTCAAACCGAGAGAGCAAGCATCGTTTAGTGAGTGTGTATATTCATCTCATTCTCTAGAAGTTTAGTTTTTTTTTAAATTTCGCTTCTGCTGCGTGTGAACTTCACTCACACATTTTTTTGACAATGCTTATAAAGTTGTTACAATTAAAAAATAAACTGGTTTTAGCTTTAAATGATTGTGGTTTTTTAAGTAACTAGCAGTAGTGTAAATTATTAATTCTCCCAACATCAGATGACCTCTCACATGCCATTTGTTCAAATTTCTTTAATTTTAAATAGGTTATTCAAATTTTATATTGCGCTAATTTCGATTTTTTGTATTTGTATTATAACAACTAAAGACTAGGGTGGCACAAAAAAAACGACTATTTTTTCTTAAAGTCTCGTATAAAAATATGTTAGTTTTTGATGTTTTAAGGCCCCCTCCAAAGAACAGATCAAAAAAAAGTTTTTAAAAGGTCGTTCCAATTTTTTTTAAATTGCAAAAATCGTCAGAAATCGAATTTTTTTTAAATTTTTTTTCTTCATGGTAAAATGTAACAGACCAAAAAAGAATTAATTTATGAAAATTAAAGAATGTGATATTATGAATAAGAAAATTCACCATTTCGTGAATCAAAATACACAATATTTCTTCCGTACCTTAAACCTAAGTAACGAGTTCTTAGAAGCATATCCTACGACCTGGAATTCAAATAAGTCCTACTTAAGAAGTTTAAATACAGTTCGTACATTACATATAGTTGATGACACTGCTAGCGTGGTGTTTCATTGACGCAAAACTATTTACAAATTGCAAAAAGTGAAGAAGAAATCCAGAAAGTAATATAAGTGGTCGAAGAAAATCGAAAGTTATATCCCAACGCATATAAAATGAATTTAATACATACTTTAAATAAATAATAAATCATATAAATGTTATTGTTAAATATTTTATAATTAATTATTTTGTTAAATAATTAATATTTTTTAAAATAGTGTAGTTGATTAAATAAAATTATGGAGTTTTTAAAAAAGTATGTTTTCTGTATTGTATTTGATTTTTAGTTCATCTCGTAGTATATTTTTATCAATTATTTTACTACATAAAAGAAAAAAAATGTATGAAATTTTAATATGAATATTCAAAGGTAGCTCGAATAAATCTAAAGTAATGCACCAACAAATTTAAAAAAATTTGGAGCGACCTTTTAAAAAAAATTTTTGAGCTGTCCTTTGAAGGAGGCTCTTTAAAATATTAAAAACTAATATATTTTCATACGAGACTCAAAAAAAATAGTTAGTTTTCTTGCGCCCCCTACTAAAGACACATATGTTTTTTATTTTAATAAATAATCAGTATAGATTTTAAATATTAAATTATTAAGTTAAATGAAATATGTAAATTAAACATTTTTGGACGGATTCGTCGACTAAACCAATAAAATAAATCCGAAATAGTTAACATAAGTTTTGGTGATTGATCAACACAAGAAAATAATGCTTGTAGAACAATCACGAACACAAAGAAATAAATAAAAAGTTTGCAGTCATTGATAAAATTAACAAAAACAGTAAAAGGTTGAATACTTCGTATATAAAACCAGAATAACCTACAAAGGATTAATTAATTAACGAAAGCAAACAATAGAACAGCCAAGAAGAAAGAGTTTTACTAAAATCGATATACGGATTTAAAATATAAATCATGGTATTCTGATAACACGAAAAATGTGTAAATAAGGCAAAAGCTGTTTACTTAATAAAATATTCGATAAATTATGTATGGTCCTCTTAATTTATTTAAGGTAATTTAAAATGTTTTTAAATTAAAAATATCTTAATTAAATTTTTGGTATATATACCGTTTACGTGACTGAACACGTGTGCTATGTAAACGAAATTTTTTTTCTATTTAATTAAATACTTGCTTGTTTCTTTTTCATGTTAAACTTCTGTCTAATATGGCAACGAAATAGTTTTTGCAGCACTTTCAACAGGTATTCGCGTGTTAGATAGAGATAAAAACAACTTGTTCAAATCGATGTTTTAAATTACAAGATAAAAGTACGATGAAAAAATACATTTTCTTTATGTGGCTGTTTTATTTTAAATTTTTTTCAAAAACTCGTATTTAAATACCCTTTTTGAATTCTGTAATGTTTTTATTAAATGTATGTTACGTTTTCAGTATATTTATTTATTGAATAACATTTAATTGAAAAAGAATAGTGATCGTTGAATATGATTTTGATTGTTGGATTGGTAAAACTTTAGTCGTGATATTTAAAAAAAAACCAGTGTTAAAAAGTCTACTTTTTACAATTTTATTGTTGTATCTTTAGAACTCTAAAATATGAAAACAAGAATATACGTAATAAGATGATATTCTTAGGTTTTTGGTGTAAATGAAGCAATTCATGTAAAAAACAATGGTTACAAGTGGCAACATAGTACCTACATAGGACAAACAGGTAGGTACTTAAAACAAAGAATGACTGAACATGATAAGGACTGCAATACATACACAGCCCACTAAAAGTTATGAAAAATTATAAGTCTTGCAGAACATTGTAAATAATCCACAATTCATTTAAAATTTGATATTGTTGCCAACTAATGATCTTCCAGTTTAGTTAACTTGTGGACTTAGTTGTTTTGAATGATGAAATAAAACTGTTTTTAAGTTATGCAGTGTTCTTTATTAGGATGGGTAACACTGGGTTGCAGAAATGTTTGTGTATAAATTTATTGGTAAAAAATAAATAAAATAAATTAAAATTGTATTTATGCGAAATGATATAATTTCAAAGTACATCGGACATTTTATTTAAAACTTTGCTGATTTAATTTTATGTACTACTAAAGCATGGTAATATTTTGTGCCACAAAAAACAGTCCACCCCGATATTTGGCAGTATTCATAAAAATTTAAGAAAATGCTAAAAAATGTTGATTTGTGTCAAAAAAAAAATCATGGACCATCATATGCTTAAATACTTCACCTAAATGCTTTTCTAATGGTGTGCCTCACAAGGTACATTTCCTATTTTAAATTAAGAAGTTGTGGAATTGGAAGGAGGGGGGTTGACAAAAGACAGATACAGATATCAAAAAAATGTGTCACATTTCCTCAATATGCTGCCGGTAAATATTTACAATCGTGGCTTTGCGAAAAATGGTTCCATATTTTTACAAAGTTTTTTATTACTAGTATGTAGTATCCCAAGTAATATTAAGGAGGCTCATGGCTTTGGACCCCTAAAAAAAATTAAATACTACCAATAAACTAACTTTTTTAAAAATTTCTCAAAAACGTAAAAAGATACGGAAAAAAATTTTAAACAAAAAATGTAGATATTAAAATTGCCTTACGTCATAACATAACACCAACAGTACCTAATGAAGAACTTTAAAAATTTGTGGACGTATTAGAGAAGACTCTAATATTTAGATTGCATTAAAACTCTGAGAAATTAGTCTTCTACTCGCTTATAACGATAGCTATTATCCTTGAATTTAAAAATTTTGATAAACAAATCATACTCCTTTACTTCGAAAACTCCCTTATACCAATTATAAATCAAATCAAACTATAATCACAAAACTCGTCCGCCATCTTGATTTTATTAATTTTAATAAATAAATCATGCTCCTTTACTTCGAAAACTTCCACGTACCAATTAAGAATCAAATCGAACTATTATCGCAAAACTCGTCCGCTATCTTAATTTTAAAAATTTTGACAAAAAACTAATCCTTGAACAAGAACATGTCGCTCAATGGAATGCAAATACTGGCTGATGAAAAAACCTCTCCAGGAGAGGGCAGATGCACTCTGGACGATGAACTGGAGTAGACTAAGCAGCACGCTTAGCCTGTTTACTGGGCACGACGGACTAAGGGCGCACCTCTTCAAACTTAAGTTGACGGCTGAGAAAAACTGCCGACTATGCGGCGAAGAGGAAGAGAGCAGCATATACATTCTGTGTTGCTGCCCGATGTTAGCGGTGTACAGGTATCAACCCTGGGGCCGCATGATAATGGATCCAAGTGATCTAAATCAGACAGGGCCAACAGAAATCCTGCAGTTAGCCAAAACCAGCGGACTGGAATCATGTGGCCCTAAAGACAGCGGTAATCACAGGGGATCAAAAGATCTAGGTGACATAGGTGCCAATACCAATGGCCCAACCGCAAGAATGTAATGTACTAACAACATTTCTTAGAGGGAAAGTCGTAACTTTCAAATTTGTGTGCAGCTTTGTTTTAAATAGTTCAAGTTTATAATTTAAATTCTTAATCATTTATGACATTTCTTTCTTTATTTGTTCCTTGACGATTAAACTGTTTCTTTCGTCCTTTCGATAAAATCAGTACCATTTTTTTGCTCAACACTGAAAAGTTTTACCCGCATTTAAAATAAAACAGAATAAAAAAAAAGGGGGATAGAACAAAATCCATACTATTTCAGAACGAGCCGCGGCAATCCTTTTTAAGCAGGACTAGGAAATGATATTCTCATTCTGAGTTCCGAGCTTTCGAATCCGGGGATTTACGCCGATCCTTTAGTTAACATTTGATCGCATATTTATCTTTTCTCTTCTATTGCGCGACAAGGACGAGAATAATGAGTTACTTTCGAGTGATATATTGCTTTTGTTGAGAGTTTCAAATGCCAGCATGCACTGCTGAAAACGAAATATTACAAAGGTGAGGATTTTAAAGTTCATCCAGACGGCTTTCTTGCACCAACATAAGAGACTCTAGTGTTATCCTGTGCTAGTATAAATTACATCCCTCTTTGTTTCCTTCTTAAATGGAAGAATGGTGTTCTGAAAAACATGTTTTTACGATTCTCACAATCAGACATTGTTTTCGAGTAATTATCACTTGTAATTACTGTCTGTTACTTAAAAAACTTTGCTTTAATTTTGAAATACAAAAGGATCCCACAACTTTTATCTAGATAAAGGACCATTGCGAACGTCTTGAGATATTTCAGTCGTTATTTGCGTGTAAGAATACACATCTTTTTTCCTTTTCCATGTATATGCAACTTACGGTTTCATCAAATTTGTGCTAAAAGTTGAGTTCCTAGGAAATGGCTTTCATCAACTAATTGCCCATTTTTGGAATTTCCCAAGAAAAGCCATATTTGTCGAAAAATAAATAAGATCGTCCTATATAGCGGAGAAAGTCCTTTTTATTGCTAAAGTTATACCCAGAAAGTAAGTCCTGAGAAGAGTTTCTCGGTAACAAAGTGATATGATGATTAGGTTAAATGGCGAAGAATAATACCTCGTTAGACATTCATTGAAAAGTTTCAAGTCATTCCGTTTTGTCGGTCGAAACGATTTGAGCTTTCGTAATTTAATGTTCTTCTTTTTTGGGATGTTGCGGTTCATTTTTCGGTTCGGGGCTTTTGATTAACTTTTTTTTCTGTCTACTAATAATTTTACGGAGCATAAATTTTTTTTTATTATATTTTTATAAAAAAAACAATATCAATACTATAATAAAAGGTTATTTTAATGTTAATTGTAACCTCTTGTTTATAATAGTTTTCACTGAACTATTTATATTTTCACTTGAATATTAACGTTTGACGTTTTACCTACTGGGTAAGTACACTGGAAAACTAGGAAGGGAGTAGTTACTTTTTCCATCAAATAGAAAAGCTATTATTCACTTGACTGGAATCAGTACTAAAGCGAGTATTAAATTTTAGAACTAAAACGTCTGTTAACACGTATAATCCAGCACCGGTTTTAGGTGACCCGGCCGAGTTATTGACACTGTGTAAATTTGTTTTTACTCTCCAGTCTAGTTAGACTTAAGCTGAGCACGTCTACCGTGGTCGCATGCAAGTGTTCTTAAATGAACTTTATTGCAAGCCTATGACATGTGGATCCATTGCATTAAGCCAGCGCTTCTGAGTGCATCTAATTTTTTATGGTACTTAAAACCCCACAGTAAGGTTCAGGTCCGATAGGGACAGCCTCTGAGCCCATTTTGGCCCTCTCGTTTCGTTTTAAGCTCGAATGTCCTGGCATCCATACCGAGGTGATATTATTTATGTTATATGCTCTCCAGAGCATTCTTACAATCCATCACGATTCATGGGCTGATAACCGATAATGCACAAATGTTTAATTGGTGAAAATTTTGGGGAGCAAAAAGGCCATGGAAATAGGATCATGTTATTTTCTTGTAAGAATCTTGCAGTAACACTTGCTGTGTAAGGACGTGTGTTATCTTTTAAAAAAAAATTAAACCTCGTAGGCATGGCAGTACAACAGACTGTAATTACATTTAGTATGTAATCAAATGTATGTCAATAAATGATATTATCCCAAGCTAATTTATTTATTTTATGCGTTTTTTCTTTGCAGCAGAGTGGGAAACTCTTTTCGTGTTGTTTAAATATTTTAACCCTAACATCGGGGCTATAAATAAAATACAATATTAAACAAATGTCATTGCAAAAAACTAAAAAGCACAGAAAGGGCAACTTATTTCTTAAATATCATAAATAATATCAAACAGCTAATGATGATTTTAAAAATTTATTACCCAGTGCAAATAGGCATTATTAAAAAAAGGTTAGTGCTGGGGTTACCCAGGGTTCTATCCTGTCCCCCATCCTATTTTTTACACATCAACGACCTCTTGAAAACCACCATGCATCTTGTTTACAGTTTTGCAGACTATCGATCACTTTCGGTGAATGATAGAAATAGATTTAGGCAGGAACAGGTTGACTTCAACAATAGTGATCTTAATGCAATCGTAGAGTGGGGAACCAACAATCTTATTCAGTTCAACGCCCAGAAAACACAAAGCGCCACGTTTTCCGAGAAGGTGAATTCCTCAAATCATTCCTTTAGAATGTCCGAAAAAACCCTTTATTTAAGTCCCTTCATCTTGATTTTAGGAGTCACGGTGTCTAATAATATGTCTTGGCATGACTATGTTGCTAACATCGCAAAGTCAGCGAGCCGGAGGCTGTGTTTTTGGTGAAAAGTTAGAAAGTTTTTACTCCTGATTAACTGTTGATGACGTACAAGGCTCAAATCCGACCTCTACTAAAGTATTGCTCGCACATTTGGGGTTCAGCATCAAAGCATTCTCTTCGTCTTCTAGATTCCATTCAGAAATGGGCCATTAGGTTGATAAACAGCTTAACTCTCACAGATACCCTTTACCCACTAGAACAGAAGAAAAGTTGAAGACCAGACATTACTCTACAGATATTTTTATGGTAGATGCTCCAGAGAAATAAAAACACTTATACCACCACTGGCCACATTTGGCCGAAGAACTCGGCACGCTGATCAGTCTCTCCCATATACTCTCAAGATTGACACTACAAGGACCAATCTCCATCAAGAATCCTTCTTTTTCAGGGCTGCTACGGAATAAAACAAGCTTTTAAAACCAGTTTTTCCAGAGAACTATGACCTGCAACTTTTCAAAAAGCGGGTCCACAATCATTTCCTTTTTATAATCCCTCCCTCTTCTAATAGTCGTCGCAGTGCAGGGGCCGTCCGCAGCCCACACGATAGGTCTACCCTTTTTGCGACTATTTTCAGAAAAAAAACCATTAAAATAATACAAAATCCTAAAGGTACAATAAATATCAAAATACATCATTATAGATATTGTGACGACAAACCCCGCTGGGCCGACTATGGTGAAGGGCAAAAAGTCGACCCAAACCATCGTTCCAATTTTTTCTCTTTCTCGGTCAGTCAAATCGTTTGTAACAAGATTTGCGAAAGACTGCAAACCACCTCGCAAAAAACTATTCATAAAAGATTTACGTCGATTGATTATGAGTATGATATATTGTTATAAAAATTAAAAAATACCAAATCCCGATTTTATTTCGTTAATCTATTCAAAGTTGTTGCAGTTGTAAAATTTTAAAACAAATAAACGCCAGATTTTATCCTGCAATCGAAAATTTTTATTTAAATTTTTTCTATTCCATTTTTTATCATAAAATAACCATCTTCAGGTACTATCTGCTATAAAAGCTTTTGTTTAACGACTCCCTTTTCATTTTCTATCGACTGTGAAAACCAATGAATATTTAATGGATATTCTGTGTTTTTTACTTCTTCAACCATAATTGATCTTTAACGGAATATTCACTTTGAACTTTATTCGCAGTTTTTTTGTGGCAGTCATAGTATTTTTTAAAGGTGGATTCCAAGCAATTGATATATGTAACTTGAATGTTTTTAAAATATTAAATGAACCTATTGGTAAATAAAATTGTTTTATTTTTATTATTGACTAAATATTGCATTCAGTTTTAATTTATTTTGTCTACTGCCACAATTGAATTCACTTAACCAATTATGTCTATCGATATACTCCGTTCGCTTGGCGTGTATAGCACGTTACCGAGAAAATTTATTTTAAACAGAGTTGCGCTGTGTTGAATAAATGTATACTCATCTAGACCTCAAAATACAGGGTGATTTTTCTTGATGGTACATTAGACGTTATGGCAAAACTAGTCAGAAAAGAAATCTGAAAATATGTAATAAGGGTTTTTGGCATTGGTCTATTGAATGAAAATATGCTCGACTTTCGGTTGTATCGGATGTTGACGGCAACTTCGTTATTTTAAATGAAACACCCCAAATATTTTTAACTTTTTAAACTTCTCACTTGATTATAAATAACTTTTTATACTATACCTTAATTTATTGGAATTATTTTTTACTTTTTAGTTCGATTAACTCTAAAAGCGTGTTTTTTAGTTTTTTTTAACTATAATTTATTTTTCGCTTTTTAGTTCGATTTTTTTTACTCATTAAAAAAAATTATGTAAAAAATACTAAAAGCACAAAAAGAATGCATCGGCCATAAATCGAACCCGGGCCGTCCGTGTGGCAGGCGAGCATTCTAGCACTGAACCACCGATGCATTTCGTTACGTGACGTTTCTTACTAAATCGCACTGCTCGTAAGCTTTGTTAAAAAACTTCGTTCCAAAAATCTAAGGTTCTCCTGGTACTAATCGTTCCTTACAAGAGGCGACATCCATTGATTCTAGAGATTTACCAAAAACTTCGACAGGCACTGTACGTTTTGAAACCGATGACAACTACAAGCTTGTTATTAATGGAAACGAAGTGAAATATGATAAAACAAAAAACGAAATGTCTATTAATATAAATGTTAATGTTAATAATAAATTAGTACAATATGATTGATTCAAGATTGTATTTTGCATCATTCCATTGGTGGAAAATTATTCCACTAGTGGATAATATGGTATATTATACGGTTCAAAAGTGTAAACAAAGGTAATACTTAGAACAGGTGTAAATTCTAATATTGTACGAAATATTTTTATTTGTTTTTCTTAAACGGGACGATTTTAATTTTTTAAAAATTCATGCTATCGCCAAGTTAACGTGCTATACATGTCAAGCGAACTGACTATGATCGTAAAAAATAATCAAATCATATACAGTCGAAAAAATTGACCTTTACCCTGACGTCACTAACAATGAACAGTAGTAAACACAAACATATACCTCATCCTTTTCTAGTGACAATAGAAACACATCATACAATATGTACACTTGTCTTTCAAGCAATGACATACGTTCTTTTAAAACTCACATATGACCTCTAAATGTTGAAAAGAAATAGCGCGAATACCGATTAATCGGTTGTATTTTGAAGAATTTATTTTTACCTCTTATGACAACTGTCATTATTTTAATACATGGAGTTTTGTTTAAAGCGTTTTATCATTTGCATTCGGATAAACTCTATAAAATCGGTTTGTTTTAAAACCTCTAATTTGTCATTTTGATTTTACGGTTAGTACAAAATTCCCTGTTTTGCATTTAATAAATATTTTTAACGTAATCTTAATTCTCAGACGGTGGCTAAACTTTCGTGAAACGGGAACATTATTTATGGTAGATTTATAAAGTCAACTAAAGTAAGAATTACGTTAACAACCAAGAAGTAAGAAAGATACATGCATATAAACACTCTTCAGAGTCTGACAATAATTTCTAAAATACTTAATATAAATTGTATAGTAAATTTTGGAATGATAATAAATATATGAATATATTACATTAAATACCTTTATTATCAATGATTTGATATTTTTTATTATGCTAGCTAATTGTTATTGTTAGCACTAAATTATGTGCTGTTTTCAATTTAAATAAATTTATTCAAATGAAAAATTCATAGAAATTTCTACTTTCGTTAATGGTTACTGATTTTTTTATGTATTAGTAGCAGACAAAATAATTATTGGTAAATATTATAGGAATCTTATTCTTGTAATCTTGTAATTCAAGTAGTTTTTATCTACCTAGATAAATTGGTAAAATTTTCGTGCCAAAAATAAAGTAAGGCACGTTCATTTAGTGTAAAATGACAAACAACTCAAAAAAATCTCCATTCGGCAAACTTAAACAAGAATAAAATATTGTCATTGTTGACGTACGATCATTAGGACGCTTTTGAAAACCTCTGCTAGCCGGGACATGTACATTTTTCATATTTTCTGGAATGTTGGAGGATTGGTTTTAGCTTTATGAACAGCAAAAACTTTTTTAATTTGCTTTTATAATTTGCCAGTTGTACAACGTTCAGCTGCCGCTGTGGGTTTCTGTGTGCTCGCATCTTTTTTTTTGTACGTTGTAGTAGGTAACATGTGCAATTTTTTGTTGTGGCACATTTCTTCTTCTCATCAGTCGACTACGTGGATATATATACATCAATAACAATATTTGCCGCTGCTTTTTGCAGATTCTACATAGTTTGTCGAACCGTATGCTGACGAACAGCGGGTTTTATTTCTTTTGTTTGCCATAATTTTTGTGCTGGAATAAAATTTTTATACTTACGCACCGTTTGAAATGTTCAACGTCGGCGTGATTTTTACAATTTCGAACAAATATTGTATAAATATTTTTTATATAGCAAACAAATTTTGCATCTGGCGTAGTTAAAACTTTTTTTTTTCTCTTGAAGTAAGCCGATACCATTACGGAAAAACGTCGAGAACTTTCTATCTATCTAGCTGCCAAAAATTTCCCAATAATTTTAATAGACTTTGTATACTAATTAAATAAGTAAGCCATTAAATTTGAATTAGGAAAATAAGTATAACAAGATCTGGTTATAAAGATATTAGACTCGTTACTTTAGAGACCATTAAAATATCATTTATAATTCCTTCTCCTCTCAGGTACCGTCTCTATTGAGGCTGACGACCATAGTGGAAAATTCTTCTCTGTTCTGAGCTTGATGGATTAGGGCATTACCATTTATGTTTGTCCAATCTCTTATGTTTTTGAGCCAGGACTTTTTTTCCTTCCTATACCCCGTTTACCTTCTATTTTTCCCTCCAGTATCAGCTGTAATTGGTCATATTCCTCGAGTCGCAATAGGTGTCCCAAGTAGACTGTTTTTCTTACTTTCATTGTATTCGTTAACTGGGGACAAGTAATTATTTCAGTTAGATTTTCTTTATTTTTTGTTTTGGTAGTCCAGACTTTACGGAGCAATCGTCTATACATCCACTTTTCGAACGCGTCCAGTTTCCGGAGTTCTTCCTGCTTCACCGTCCATATCTCGCAACCGTACAAGAAGAGGGACCATATATAACCTTTTACTGTTTTTAGCCTTAGATAGACCTGGATTACATGGATTACAGTATGTTTCGCATTTTTAGGAAACCTGCCCTGGCTATTTTTATCCTTCTTAGCATGGTTAAGTTGGTGGTTTATTTCTCTGCCCAGGTATAAGTAACTATGGACATTTTGGAGGCTGACGCCGTTGATTTTAATATTTTTATGTTGTTCTTGTGTACCACGATTGAAAACTATTGTTTTAGTTTTTGACGCATTCACCTCCCAACCCATTTCCAGGCTTTCGTCCGTTAGCGTTCTCATCAGTGACTGCAGTTGTTCTTCGGATTCTCCAATAACTACAGTGTCGTCTGCGTATCTTATGTTATTGATCATGATTTCATTTATTTTTGCTCCTTCTGGTCGATCTTCTTTTGTTTGTTTGATTATATATTCCGCATATACATTAAATAGTAGATGGTAGTGTCCTGGTACCTAGACAATCTAAACTCTAAACTTAGCTGCTAGCTCATTCAGGGCGGCTCGGCATTGCACCGTTGCCCTAGAGGTCAATTAGACTGAGTTCAGTGATTTGATAGCAGCCTAGCTGTCGCAAAAAATGGATATCTGGCTAAACTTCTGTTCATTGCGAAGTGTTCAGACTGCTGCCTCGGTAATGGCTCTCATTTTGGCAGTAATCAGGCAAACAAAATGATAGACCAAGTGAGGGGTCTTCTGAGAAGACACCGCAACCTACTCTCCCCTCCAGTTTAGATCCGGCCGTATAAAATACTGCGCTCTAAGGTTTAAGTAGATTCTCGGCCCAATCATCTCTGGATCGCAAAAACAATTTATTTGGTTTTATTTGTTTCGGACTTGTGCCATGTGATAAATTTTAAATTTTTTTAAAAATATTGTTCTTTTCAACCTGAGACGCTAGCAAGCTAAATTCGCTTCTATATTGATTGCAGATCTACCGATTATACTCAACCAACCCCTATGTTTGATTGTTATCTATCTCTAAAAATCCTAACTAAAGAAGATTTGGCCGCGAACATAGTTAAATTTGAGGGCACAGTATTTTAATCTGACGGATCTAAAATAGAGAAATGACTAGGTAGTAGGTTCTTCTCAGAAGACCCGTCACTTGCCTGTCGTTTTGTTTGCCTAATTATTGCAGTGTGTATCTTTTAAAGTTACTCATACTCTAGTATTTATCGAAAAATTTAAATAACAAGATAAAAACTTTTAGAAACATTTAATTATTCTAACAAACATTTGTTAAAAAGGTAAGTACATATACACATTGTTAAATAGGTGTTTTTCTTCTGTTTGTCCAAATATAGCTTGCGAATTTAAGTTCTTCGCCTAAAGCATCGCAGTAAGCAAGCTAAAAATAAATAATTGAATAAAGTTAAAAATTATACCCAACACTTTTTGCAGCAATAAGATTTTATCTAAAAATAAAGCTTTAAAAAAATATATCAACAATCTGCGTTTAAAAAATACTACTTACGTTATTTTTGTCAGCAATGCGCCTTAGATTCCACAAAAATTCGAAAAGTGCCACAGCAAAAGCAATACCTATACCAATTCCCAAAATTATAAATAATCCTCTAACGTGGTGTATGGACAATTCTTCTGCAGATACTGGTATTTCTTCTTGACAGGGTTTTGTATCTTCTTCCTCGTACTCATTTTTCACCACCCACCATTTAAATTTTAAATCGTGGATCGTACCATCTTCTTGCATTCTTAAAATAGCCCTATTTATAGCACCTCTGTACGGCGCATCTGAATAAATGGCAAAACAAAAATATTAACCAAACACATTTTTTTTTAAAATATTGCCATTTATACAATTTATTTTAGAATATAAAGTACCTGGTGGCATGGCAATTCCGAAAGCTTTCGTATCCAACCACCCACCAACTTGTTTGAGCTCGCAATGTCTCTGGAGCTGGTACTCTATTTGAGTCGATTCCATTAAAAATGCGTACAGTCCATTTTCAGATTCAAGTACTCTTTCCATACCTAAACAAAAAATAATAATGTGTATTTTTTAATACATCCCAAAGACGTAAAAATCAATTTTACAAAATAAATGCATATCTAACTACATACTTAATTATGCAGAATAACAGAATGTTATATTTAGTGGATTAAATAAATCAAACTGTAGCCCATTAGAACCGAAACTGACCTAGTAAGGGCTTAAAAAATTTTAATTTAACATTTAATAAACCTTTTAATAAAAACAGTAATTTACATGCCTAATATTAAAAAATCTGTATTTCTAAATATAGAATTAAAAATAAAATGGAACAAAAGCTATGATAAAGTTTAAAATAATAGGCACAACTATAATACAATTAATATGTTATATTATGTATAGACCTTACCTTCCTGATTAGATTTTGCTAGTAAATTGGGAGACTGTTCTAGAGTGGCGTACATTCTTTGATAAATAGTAGAATTGGAAGTTCTTAAAAAATCCTTCGTTGATCCACCTGCCTTACAACCGAATTTAACTTTGTTTTGAGTGGCCAAATCTTCGACACTGGAGATAGTAGGTTCCAAGTTGGCTTGATTAACCATAATGGCTAGATTGGCTATGTACATACATGATATTAAAAGACAAAACAACCACCATATGCTCATGGCTAACCTCGCCGATAAACCTCTGCAAGTAAAAAATACTTATTTTAAAAAATTAGATTACAATAATTTTTTTAGGTATAGCTTTGGGGTAGTTATTAACATAAAATACAAATAAAATGTAATGCTTACTTAGGCACTACATCGTTACATTGTGACGTTAATCCCTTAAAAGCAACTGTTAAACAGTTCTTAAGATTCCAGTAGTTTTGCATTGAGTCATCCACTTCATCACATGGGTATTTTACCTTCCAATCATCGGGTGATAATCTAAAAACATTTTAATAGTATTAGATATACTTTAAAAGTTTTTTAGTAAAAACTAGCTGTTGCCCGAGACTTTGTCCGCGTAAAATTTAGTTTTATTTTAATATATTTAAATTAAGATAATTTTAATATATTTAAATTAAGATAATTTTAATATATTAAAATAAATACTTAGTTATGGACATCGTGTGCTAAAACTTTTGACTTATATTTGCCAATTTAATCCCATTGAGTATATTTGGGGAATATGCAAAACTTATATGACAATTACATTGGATCTAATGGTTACAGTGATAAAGCTGTTTTAAAAACTTGGCAACTAACACTTAATGCTGCCACTCCCGAAACTATAAATCTGATGCTTGATAATTACGTAAGTACTACATGATTAACCATATTTATCAAATTTGTATCGATAATTTATTTTGTTGCATTCCCTTTTTACATAATTAAAGATTTGCCTATTTCTTACCAAAAAACTCATTGAGAGCTACATCGACGATTTCTGTTCACAATAAAACAAAAAATTAAAAATAAAACCTCTTAACAAAAGCATAATAATAAACACAAAATTCTGGGGTTTAAATATTATGGGAATTTACTAATGTACCTCTCAACACTAATCCGTATATTGGTAAAATGAGCTATAAACTAAGGTTGAAGGTTTTAGCTTATTAACAATTTCTGTTGCAAAAATCATTTCCCATTATACTTGCCGATGC
Source organism: Agelastica alni (assembly GCA_950111635.1). Lineage (NCBI taxonomy): Eukaryota > Metazoa > Arthropoda > Insecta > Coleoptera > Chrysomelidae > Agelastica > Agelastica alni. The sequence goes on from OX467715.1 coordinate 10,553,842, forward strand.
TCAATATGGGGAAAAATTCCGTGTCATACTTCGAAAATGGAAAATTAGAAATTGGAATTTTTCAGCACAATTGTATTGAGCTTCTAGAGGTGTAAAACAGAGAGATGTTTGGCTCTAGCGTGGTAAACACATTACGAACTGTTTTCCAAAAATTGCCAAATTTAATTATTTAATAAAACAAACCTTAAAATTATGTAAAGACCGAGAGAAATAAATATGTACGCATATAGTATTGACATCCAAACGGCTCGAGAGAACGGGTTGAGTACCGCGAAAGTTTTGGTTTCTCCATAGTCAGGTGTTCTATATAATATACTGATTCCTAAAAAAAAAAAAAGTTAAAAATTGTACTACGTAAAATTTATTTTTATCAGCGATTACCTAGAGTCATGAAAGGATAACTAAAGTCTACAACTTCTTCTCTTTCTTGCGTAATTGTTATATCACTAACAGCCAGGTGCGCTTTCTAAAAATACAGACCAGTTAATTATATTTTAAATTTTTTTAGTCGATAAATTAAAATTTTGAAAGGATATTTAAAACCGCAACCTACATTTTTAAATAAATATTTTTGGTAAAAATGTAAAACAATGACATTAAATAGCCATACATAACTCAAATTTAAATTTAATTTTATTCCGAAATAAAATAAATTAAATTTAGTGGTCATCAAGCAGGGTAGAGTGGAAGGGAAAAAGGAAATCGGTAGACAGAAAAGGTCGTAGCTACGAAATATTCGAGACTGGACAGACATAAATGTAGAGAAATTATTCCACACGCGGTTAAAGACAAAAAAACTTTTAAAAATGTGGTAGCCAACCTCCTTTAATGGGTATGGCATAGAAAGAAAAAGAAGTGTCCTACTTAATTACTTAAAAGAGCTTTACACTGTTTTTTCATGGAGACATAGCTATCCATGCTTTAACTATACTGAGATAAAATAAAACACTTTTTTATAATTTTCACAACATGTATTTAAATTATACTACCGGTTTCGACTATAACGTCATTGTCTTAAGCAAATTATTATTCAATGCTAAACAAAGAACAGACAAATATAAAAAATCGAGGGTCTATAGAATAGAATGTGGGGAATGCCCAACGGCGTACGTTGGACAAACCGGTCGAAATTTCGAATCACTCTTTAAAGAACATATATCTTCCGATACTAAATCTGCAATATTCAAACATATTAAAAATACAAGTCATGAAATTACAATAAAGATCTCAAAATTCTGCATACCTGCAATAAAGGAATCACATTGAATCTGTTTGGAAATCAATAAGCTCACGAAAAACCCCAAATTTCTAACTGTAAATAATCAATTAGACCTTAACCCCTCTCCACTTCTTAACCTTTAAGGACTAGATATAAGTAGGTTTACCTGTTACGTTCATATTTACTTGACAATGACGTTATAGTCGAAACCGCTCGTATAATTTAAATACATGTTGTGGAAATTGACGAAAAGTGTTTTATTTTATCTCAGTAAAGTTAAAATGAATTTCCATAAAATAAATAGATCATCAATATCTCCAATTAACCATGCTTTCTGCAAAGCCTTAAAAAATTGGCAGTTCTGAAAATACCTGCTACGGTCTGATACAAGTCTTGTAGATTCTAATTTTGCTGTCTTTGCACTTGTACGGGTTTGACTAGACTATATATCGTAGGCTCGTCAGGTCTTTAACTGGGTCGTGGGTGTTTAATATGTCTATGCCCAGATATCTGAATTGCATCACCTGTTCTATGGGATTGTCCTCTCCACCACTAGCTTATATCTAAACGGATCTTTCGCAATTGCCATTTAAAGGTAACGGAGACATTTATTATTATAAAAAAAGCTGGACCCTGTATAATGCTCTCTGTTCGTAGACCGTAATTTTCTGGCATGCCAGTTCTCAGCATTTACTCACGGTTTAAACATCGTCTTTTTACGCTCAACTTTGAAATTCTTGTGATTTAATTAATACATTTTATTCAGACCTTGGAATATTTTTATAAATTTTTCGAAAATCTTTTTTTGTGTTGAAGTAAAAATAACAGAAAGTATTGTAACATACAATGTGGGATAAAAATACTATACATGTAATGATCAAACTGAATAATATTTAAATATAAATTATTCCCATATTTTTATATACCTGATCTACTACATCGCCAATCAGTCCAGTCCATCTATCTTCTTCTTCGTCGTAATAACCGTTCGTACTATCTTCTGTTACTTGAAGTTCGAATTCAAATCCGACTATTTTGGCAATACCGGCTATTAAATCCATCGAAAATCCTTCATATCTGGCATTTCCTGTTAACTCTGTACCTTCTGGAGCTTCTCTCAGCATAAGGTACGGCTCATTAATACTAAATCAATGATAAAAAATTAAATAATCGTGTCACAGTAAGCATATTAAGAAAATTTTCGACGTTTCGCTCAAATCGTAACATACTTTTTCAGAGAGAACAAACAAAAGATAAAATACGGTATTAAAAGCATGTGTCAAAGTTATTTATAGCTACAGTGTTCGTGTTAATGTAACGAATTTTTTTTTTTACCGAAAAATAAAATAACAAAATGGGTAAATTTATGATCTTTTACTTCGTAATTTAATTATCGAGTTAATTATTATTATCAGTAATGGTCTTGTAATGGTAACTAAAACCTAAAACTTTGGGATTACAATTTTTATTGTTATTTTTTTGCATAGAATATACCAAATACAAATAAGATATGGTCAAAAAAAATATAAAAATACCCACCAAAGCTATGTAATCTATCGTATCATCTCTTAGCTAATTGAGAATACGATGTGACATATCTTAGCAAGAAAAACATTAAATTCGTTTAATGTGCTGTTATGTTCTCATACTTTTTGTGCATTTTTATACAAAAAAGACGCTTATAAATTGACTAAAAAATCTCACACATCTCCACATCTGTAATTTCGTATTTAATCAACAAAAACAGATTACCTTGATGATACAATAACTTTGGTATGCTGTAGATTAGTTACAGCTGCTACAGTTTCATCGCTGGAAGGATTTACACTCAAAGTTTGATTAGTTTCGTACCATGTGGCTATTGTTTTTTCTTGTAGTACATCCACTACGAAAATATTGAAATCGATTCGACTACCGCTATCATCAAACTGAATTGGTCCAGTCAATCCGGCGGTTGAAACTCTCTAAACGAAATGCAATTATATAAAACATTATACTTAATAGCGAATATTTTATATTAAAAAAATCGGTGCCTAAAATAAATGAGATTAAACATTTTTAGTCATACATTTATAAAGTTATTACGTCATGCAGCAGTGACTTGGAAGTATGCGTTGCATGCATTATTTTCTCATTACTGTAAGCAATACTGCACGATGGCTCTGTACCAGCTGTACTCCTAACTGCCCCTTCGTCCCTGGTATCCTGGTACCCACATCGAGCATATTTGTTACCGCTTTTAGCTCCGCCTGGCTGTCAAACATAATGTAGATTCTCCTGTTTTATAGGACCTATGTCGAATAGAACTACGAGTATCTAACCGTGTAACAGACAATAATTTCTCCACGACCAAAGAATTTTAATAAAAAATACTTTAAAGAACTTAAGGTATTTATTGAAACATGGATATGTATTAATTGGTATTAATATTAATATTTATTGTGTTGGTACAGTTATTAAAAATATTGAAAAAGTGCACGCTGGATATAGTATCGCACCATTAAAGTATTATGCTATGCAGACGATGCAATCCTCATAGCAGAGAATAAAGACGACCTACAACGCCTGTTATACAAGACAACAGTAACAGCACACAAATTTAACATGAACATTGCAACAGAAAAAACAAAGTCAATGGTTATCTCTAAAGAACCCATAAGGTGCAAACTGGCAGTCGGCAACAAGATAATCCAGTAGGTAAGAAGATTCAATTACCTAGAAGTGAAGGTATCAAGCGAAAGAAACCTTATTAAAGAAGCACGAACACAAGCCAGCGGATACCTAAGAGATATCATATGGCGAAATAAAATGATGAGTACAAAAAGCAAGCTGAGAATTTATAAAACATGTATAAGACCTATTTCAACGTACGCCACAGAAACCAGAGCTGAAACATCAACAACAAAAAAAATAATGAGAACGAACGAAATAAAAATACTAAGAACCATCAAGGGTGTTACCCTCAGGGATATAATAAGAAGCCAGGATATCAGAGAACAACTAGAAATACAGGATGTGGTAAGATGGGCAAAAACACGCAAGAGGTGCTAGAAAGACCATGTAGAAACGATGCCAGATGAAAGGTGGGCAAAGTGGGCCATGTCGCAAAAACCAAACTCGCGAAGACCGGTAGGCAGACCACAGAAGAGATGGTACGAAAGCTGGAGCTCAGCGTCACAGGAAGAGCTCCGAAGGAGGCTAAACGCAACAGATTAAACAAGACCAGGTCCTATTATAAGAAGAAGAAGAAGAAGAAGACAGTTATTAAAATGAAATACCGGTGCATTTGAAATATTTTCTGTAAAGTTTTTTAAAACAGGCAAAGGTAACGTTCGTGTAACAGGAAGAATTGGAAATTAAGGGGATGTTTTCTGGCAAATTAGTTACTCATGAAAGAAATTTATTGGTTTGCTATATTTATTTTGTTTTCTTGGAATTTTCTTTGCAGCCTTCTGCTACTTGAGTAAACTTTCAACCTTTATGCCATTTTAAAGTTATTATGTCTGCACCTGTTTTTACTAATGTTCGACGAAAACAGTGCTCAGTTTAATCTTGTGGTTTATTTAAATTAAGATATGGGGCAATTTGTTTTGGCATATTACACAGCTTATTTACCCCGTTTACTTGTTTTGTACATTAATTTTTTTAAAAATTTACAAAAAAATTATTAAAAGTGATTTTTAAAGGTCTCAGAGCCTAATTTTTTTTAAAATATTATAAAAATATCCGGTAATCATGAACTTTCTTGGTTTCAAATATTATCAAAATTGATATCTGATTAAAAATATTTAATACTTTTGTTGCTAAATATATTTCATCTGGAGCATTTTTTAAAAAATCTTTAGTATATTTTTTATATTCCTGTTCTGATTTTTGGGAAAGTAGTTTTTTTATTATGTTATTAGCGTAATTTGTAATCTCGGGAGAAGTATTTTCAAATTCTAAATCTGATTCACTTTAATATTCGCTCATTTTTATACAAAACTGAAAAAATAATGACATACATACATACAGTCACGCCATTTTCCCGTAGGGGTTGGCAGAGACCACTTCCTTTCACTTGCTACGGTTCTTACACACATCTTTTGCTTCCTCTTTTTTCATCAGTGCTCTCATACATGCTCGTCGGTTGTTGGTACTCTTGAACTGGCCTTTCTTTAAAACAATGTTGATCTGATCGAGATATGTTCTCCGAGGTCGACCTCTACCGATTTGCCCATTCACACTCGCCTTATAAATTTGTTTCGTCAATCTTCCTTCATCCATCCTTTCTCCCAAACCAAATCCAAACCATCTAAGCATTCCTTTATCTATCTTTGTAACTATATCTTCTTTTACACACAGCGTTCTCTTATCTCACTATTCTTTACTTTATCCAACCGAGTCACTCCGGCTCTACTTCTTGGATTACTCATCTCTGCAGCATTAATCCTATTTTTATGCTTCTTTTGCCAAACCCAACATGTACTACCATACGTAAGTGTGGGAACCAACACACCGGTTTGAATAAACAGTATTACAAAAAAAAAATTCCTGAAAGTTTCATCGCCCTAGCTCTCCTTCTAAAGTTATCGTGCGCAAATTACGAAATGCAGTAAATTTGAGGATCACCTTGTACGTCACCTACCTGAAGGAATTTACCGTTACTCGGTCTTGTCCTTTGGGCAAAACTTCTACCCTGTAAGTTTTAGTGACCTACCGCCTCTTTGTCTCAAGATATCGTGCCCACAAAATTTTACAACACATACTACACACAGACAAAATTTGAAACAACTTGAAACGTGAAGCGCACATGTTTTTGATGAATTTGATTTTTGGGGTGAACCAATTATTTTCACTTTTTACCCTTCGGTGTTCGGAAAAGTAAAAGGCTGTTTTATTGCAGTTTCCTCATTGGTCTCAGCCTGTTAGATCCTGAATATTGAAATTGGTGATTGGTTGTCAGCTGTTAAATAATGTATCAGGATCCAAAATATCTAAGAAATCATATGTATTTATCAATAGTTAAAGCATATGTAATTGTTGTAGAATCTAATGGTCGAAGAAAACTAAATTTATCTATTAGTACTTGTTATGTTTGTATGTAAAGTGATCGAGATTTAGTTACATAGTGAACATACGGGGGTTGTTTTAATATTTTTTAATTAGACTAGAAATCTGGTAATGAGGTAAATGTACAAAAATTGTTGTTTGTTATACTTACATTTTTTAAAGACAATGACAACTCCATACCTCTTTTAAAGGTCTGCGAACCATTACAACTAATCGGAGTGGTAAATATAGCGAAGTCTCCAAAAGTCTTAAGAGTATCATTTAAATACCAAAGTGCGTCATAAAATAATGCAGTTTCTGTCTAAAAAGTTTAAATTGTGTACTTTTATTTTACAATATGTAATGATAAAATAGATACAAAAGAAATTGTTGATCGTTGAGAAAATAATCAAAATTATAGTTCGATACAAATGACTAAAAAAAAAATGGTTGTTATTAGAACTAAATTATAATAAATAGAAATTCTTAATTTATTTATTTAAATGTTGATACTGCAATTGCGAAATATTTGTGTTACCCATAAATATTACAATAAATTTACAGGTTAATTACATCCTAATTTGTAAAATTATTAATAACATGTTTAAAGTAGTAAATTAAATATTGCATTTAAAAAAAAACTGTCGATAAACTACTTATATTAATCACACCAAAGTTAAAAACTTTTGATGGAATGTACTTCCCATTCAAAATGTATAAACAGGCTTACTTGACAAAATTAACGCAACAATATAAAATAATCCAAAAAATTTATTTATCTTTTTCTTATATCCGTTTTTGAAGTTTATCGCGTATTTAAGGATGTGTATAAGGTCAAATTACGTAGTACTTCTAATTAATTTTTAAACTTAATAAAATGTAGTAAATTGTATCTTCTTCTTAACGTGCCGTCTTTACTAAGGGTTGGCTACAATTTCGGCAAATCTCTCTATGTCCTGTGCTGCTCTTAGTAGTGACTCTGAATTCAGGCCAGTCCAATCCCTAACATTTTTTTTTTATGAAAATAGTCGCAAAAAGGGTAGACCTATCGTGTGGGCCGCAGACGGCCCAAACTGCGACTATTAGAAGGGGAAGGGATTATAGAAAGGAGATGATTGTAGACACGCTTTTTAAAAAGTTGTAGGTCATAGTTCTGTGGAAAAACTGATTTTGGAAGCTTATTCCATTTGGTAGCAGCCCTGTAAAGGAAGGATTCTTGATGAAGATTGGTCCTAGTAGTGTCAATCTTGAGAGTAAATGGGTGAGACTGATCGGCGTGCCGAGTTCTTCGGCCGAATGTGGCCAATGGTGGTACAAGAGTTTTTATTTCTCTGGAGCATCTGCCATGGAAATATTTGTAGAGCAATGACTGGTCTGCAACTCTTCTTCTATGTTCTAGAGGGTGAAGGGTATCTGTGAGAGTTAAGCTGTTTATCAAGCGAATGGCTCTTTTCTGAATGGAATCTAGAAGACGAAGAGAATGCCTTGGTGCTGAACCCCAAATGTGCGAGCAATACTCCAGTAGAGGTCGGATTTGAGCCTTTTACGTCGTCAACAGTTGATCAGGAGTAAAAACATTTCTAGCTTTCCACAAAAAACCTAGCCTCTGGCTTGCCGACTTTGCGATGTTAGCAACATGGTCATGCCAAGACATATTATTGGACACCGTGACTCCCAAAATCGAGATGGAGGGACTTGGTTCAAGGGTATTTCCGGACATTGTGATGGGATGATTTGAGGAATTCACTTTCTTGGAAAACGTGGCACTTTGTATTTTTTGGGCGTTGAACTGAACAAGATTGTTGGTTTCCCACTCGACGATTGCTTCAAGATCTCTATTGATGGAATCAACCTGTTCCTGCCCAAGTCTATTTGTATCATTCACCGAAAGTGATCGATAGGATGTGAAAGTTGAGACAAGTGTGCTATCGTCTGCGAAACTGTAAATGGGGTTCGTGGTGGTTTTCAAGAGGTCGTTGATGTGTAAAAGAAATAAGGTGGGGGACAGGATGGAACCCTGGGGGACCCCGGCATTAGTTTTAAATGCATCAGAAGAAATACCGTCAACTGCCACATGTAAGGAGCGATCTTGCATGAAGCTCAAGAGCCATTGGCGCAGTTTCGTTGGGAGACCGTAGGCAGATAATTTACTTAACAATGCCTGGTGCCAAACGCGGTCAAAGGCTTTAGATATATCCAAGGCTATTGCACCAGATTCACCAAACTTTTCAATAGTGTTTGTCCAGAGCTGAGTGACATAAGCCAGCAAATCCCAGTAGACCGGCAATAATTTGCAGGAATAGTCTTCTTTTCTTTTTTCGGAATCGGTTGGACTTTAGAGTTTTTCCACTTGGACGGAAATACTCCTTTGCTGTATGATAACTTGAAGAGTCTACAGAGAACTGGGGTGAGCTCTTGAGCACAGGTCTTCAGGACAATTGTCGGAATTCCATCTGGTCCTACTGCCTTATTAGAGTCAAGATTTCGTAGGATTTTCCTGATAGTGCGATGGCGGATAGTGACCTCAGGCATTGATGCGTTTATTCTAGGTATCGTTGGGTGTTGTTTTCCATTGGTATCGAGGGTTGAGTTAGAGCTGAACATTTCTTTAACCACGAATTCTGTCTCCTGCTCGGTCCTCTTTTACCTTCAATCTTGCCCTCCATTATCAGTTGTAGGAACTCGTATCTTTTGCCTCTGTATATGTGTCCCAGATAGCTTGTCTTCCCATTCCCAAGATTTCTTCGTCCACTTTCATCTTTCCTAGAACGGTTTCATTGGAGACATGCTCTGTCCATGATAGTTTGAGCATTTTACGCATTACCCACGTTTCGAAGGCTTCTATTCTACGCATCGATCGTATTCCCATCGTCGATGATTCGCTACCATATAAGAGGATTGAGTAGATATAAGCTTTTACGAATCTGTATCTGGTGTTTAGCGATAATGTAGGGTTTGTTACGAGTCTCTTCATTTTAAGGAATGTGCTCCTTGCGTTTTCTATACGGCATTTGATTTCTGTTTCCGGGTTTAAATCTCGTGTTATCCAGCATCTCAGATATTTGAACTTGTCGACCTGCTCTATTTGTTTGTTATATATGTTTATATAGGTGTTCACATTTGCCTTTTTGGAGATAGTTATAGTAAATTGTGTACATCGACATTTCCTGTTAATTATAATGGATTTCTATAATAGATTTTTTGAAAAAAAATTTATATCTAATTATTATAAAAAAATATTTTACATTGAATTTGACTACCACGTTTGTAGTCGGAAGAAAATCTGGCAACACTGCAGGCCGCGTGGCGTCCGGGCGCTCTGAAAGTTGTGTATTTGAATTTATAACAATAAAATTTTGACAGTCATGGATACTACTAGTAATGCACATGAAAGTGTTAATGTAATATTAATATTTATCTCAGTAACATTAATGTGTTGATATGTTGTATATTTTATGTTATATATTGTTTATGAAATAAAAATGTATTTTTATAGGATACGAGTGTTACATATTAATTTCAAATAGAGACGAAAATAAAGAGCACGTTATTATCGACATGCTGTCGTGCGATGTTATCAGATTTTTATATTGCAAACATCTACACCGGTAGTGAGTACAGAACGAATAATTTTATGAATTTCAAAAAAGATATCTCTCTGTAATTATCGGAAACCCCGCTTGTTTTTGGACTCAAAAAATCGCGAATCGTCTGAACTTGCTAACAATAAGTTTTCAAAACGTTTTTTAGAAAAACAAATTTTTCGATTCTTTTAAAATTATTTCCCTTCCGGTAAAAATAACATTGATAAATGGTGACTTTAAAATAAATGTTATACACATCCTGAAATAGTAGGATACGCATATTTTGTTTTGTTTTTATTGACAGCTATTAAGAAAATTCGATAGGATTTACTGTTTTAAAGACTTTGTTTGAGGATAAACAATTTTATGCAGTATGATTTTCGTTAAAAGTAAACTGTTCGTTTTTTGAAAGTAATACGATTTTTGCAGTAGACATTGCCAGGGCAATGGCAAAGGAATAAACAATGCACTAAAAACCGTGATCAATGTTTTATTAAACAATACGTTTTAAGAAACAGGACTGTCACTAGTTCTGTGATTCTAAAAGGGTTGGAAAATGGTTAAATAAAGCTGCATTAAACAGTAGCAGACCAGCCACTGCACCTTTGCTTACTAGAGAGAACAAAGTTGCCAGGTTATGTTTGCTCGAAATAATCAAAATTGGTGGATAATAATTTTATTTACAGATAAAAATAAGGTAAGCCTTAAACATCCAGATGGTCGTGTACGAGTATAGCGAAAACCAGGAGAGAGAGAGGTTTGCTGTCTGAAATATATCTGCAAGGATTTTATTCGGCGATGGCTCCGTTATGTTCTGAAGTTATATATGCTTTGACGCCAACAGAGAATTGGTTTTTTTTCGTACAAAAATTATGAATGCTGATTACTATCTTAAAAAATTTGTTAAAAAAGATGTGATGCCTTTTGAACCTTTCTTGGAACCCAATTTTATTTGTATGCAACGCTTGAACTTACATAGCTGGAGAGGTACTCGATTATCATGATTAAGTTGGCATACCAGTTATACAGTGGCCAAGAAAAAGCCCGGATCTGAATCCTATCAAGCATTTATGGGATTACCTGAAGAAAAGACGTTAAATACCTGTATTTATAAACCTAAGGGAATCTGAAAATGCTGTTATTACAGCATCGGAACAAATTCCTTAATATTTTCCTCAAAATCTAATTATAAGCATGCCTAAACACAAATACTGTAATCCGAAGTAGAGGGCGAAACACACGTTACTTGTGTCATATTGTAGATTGTAGGGGGGTCGTAAAAGCTATGTAGCCTCCTAAGTATCTCGACCTATCAGATTTTCTGTGCATAACCCGTTATTCTAAAACTTTGTACAAAGTTTTCTGGGAGCTAAGTTCCTGACATCGAAGAACTTTAAAAAGACTCCTTCCAGAAACTCGAGCCTCTTGCAGAAAACACCGGGCATTCGCAAAGCAAATGTTCTGCAGTATCAACGAAGTTCTCGCAGTAGCAGCAACTATCACTCTCTGTTTTGCCCATCTTTTTCAGGTGGTACTTTAGGTAACATTACAATTTTGTGATTAAGTCTTATGAATAATTTTAATTCCAATTTAATAGAGAAATATTATAGCTAATTTATCTGATTACGGTTTTTCTTACTTTTAATGTAGGTAATCAATGTTCATAAACAAATATTAAATGATGTTGCGGTAATTTTGTCCAAAAATTTATTTTATTTACCTTAAGTTTTCTGTAGTGAATTAATTCTGCAAGTCCAATTTTTTTAACAGAATCTTTTAAAAATTCATCATTATCGTTAAATAATCGAATCGTTGTTATATTAGCTGTTGTGTTTAAATCATCATAACTCAAAGTATGAGCATCCTGGAATTAATAATATTTTTAAATTTATTCAGTGACTAAAAATTCTGCCAAATTAATAAAAACAAAAATTGTATTAAACTATAATACAATGTGTTTATTTAAAAAAAATACAATAAATATTAAAATATTTTAATAGTATGAAAGGATAACTAAAAATCTTTAAAATAAAATTAAATTAAAATTATTGCAATAAAATACAAAGTGGGCCTCAGAAAACAGTCCACCCCGATATTTGGAAGGCAGTGTTCATAAGGGGGACACATTTTTACGATACGGATATCTGTCATTTGTTAACCCACTTCCTTCCACTTTCCCAACCACTTAATTTAAAATGGGAAATGCATTTAGATGGATTATTCAGGCATATAATTCGATTGAGGGAGAAAGAGTGGAACAAGTTAATGAATACATTGAGCGAAGGGTGTTGGCAGGAAAACAAATTAATGGGGCACTGCATAGCTTTTTGAATAGCCAGAAAGTGTCAAAAAAGACACGTCTGGCGGTGCATAGAGGTGTGTTGGTTCCTACACTTATGTATGATAATGATTGTTGGATTTGGCAGAAGAAGCATGAAAATAGGATTAATGCTGCGGAGATGAGTAGTCTGAGAAGTATAGCCGGAGTGACTCGGTTGGATAAAGTTAAGAATAGTGAGATAAGAAAACGCTGTGGTGTAAAAGAAGATGTGGTCACAAAGATAGATAAAGGAATGCTTAGATGGTTTGGATACGTAGAAAGGATGGATGAAGGAAGATTGACGAAACAAATTTATAAGGCAAGTGTGAATGGACGAAAGTCGGTAAACGTCGACCTCGGCGAACATATCTCGATCAGATCAACATTGTTTTAAAGGAAGGCCAGTTCAAGAGTATTAACAACCGACGAGTATGTAAGAGAGCACTGATGAAAGAAGAGGAAGCAAAAGATGTGTTTTCCTACGGGAAAATGGCGTGACTGTATGTATTTATGTATATCGTTATTTTTTCAGTTTTGTATAAAAATGAGCAAATATTAAAGTGAATTAGATTTAGAATTTGAAAATACTTCTCCCAAAATTACAAATTACGCTAATAACATAATAAAAAAACTACTTTCTCAAAAATCAAAACAGGAATATAAAAAATATTATACCATGTTAAGAGATTGGCAACAACAAAAAGAAACAGAATCCTTTTTAGAACACGCTTTAATTGAATTTTTTTTGTGAATTATTAAAGAAATGGAAATCATCCACCGTATGGAAAATATATAATTAAAGCCAGTTTAAACGTAAAACATAAGAGTGTGAATGGACAAATCGGTAGAGGTCGACCTCGGAGAACATCGATCTCGATCAGATCAACATTGTTTTGAAGAAAGGCCAGGTCAAGAGTACCAACAACCGAAGAGCATGTATGAGAGCACTGATGAAAGTAGATGAAGCAAAAGATGTGTGTACGAATCGTAGCAAGTGGAAGGAAGTGGTCTCTGCGTACCCCTACGGGAAAAAGGCGTGACTTTATGTATGTATGTATGTATAATCAACCATGATATTTTTTACTTGCAAAAAAGGACTTAATTAATTTAAAGTGCACTTTATCTAAAAAATGAAAGGCAACGCCTACGTTTTAATGATGTGTTAATTTTTCTGTTACATGAAAGTAAATTAAAACAATTTTTTAACCTTATTAGTAATTTGATACAAAGACGAAGTTTGTTTAACATTGATTTTATTAAATTAATTAGGGTATTTTTTAAATACTTTTAAAATGGTATATTCAATTCTAAACGACTTAAAATTATTTCCATATATTTTAATAGGACAGTAATGCAAAAAAAATTAAACATATAATCAAAACATAGACGTTGCATTTCAGTTTTAAGAGGTGTTGCACTTTAAATTAACTTTTTTTGCGCACGGTGTAAACATCGAAAAAAATCTTGGACGATTTTATGCCTAAATACTTCATCTTAATGCCTTTCCAATGATGTGACACATATTTAAATTAAGTGATTGGGGAACTGAAAGGGAGATGATTGAAAAATGGCCTAAAAATGTGCCCCTCTTGAAACAAAAATCGATGTCTTTCAGAATTTTCTTAAATTCTAATAAATACTGCCAAATATCGGGGTGGACTGTTTTATGTGGCCCGCTCGGTATGTGTATTAGCTATAACAGCAAATTGCAGAGAACAACTATAAGTTACCGAGTTCCTGTTCATCAGTGCACTTATTTATTAAATATAATTAATTACGTGAGTTACTTACCAGATTGGTTAGGAAATAACTGTCATAAACATTAAGAGCATTTGCTTCTTTCGCTTGTTGAAGAATGGGCTTAATTAAATCTAGCTGACAATCTAGAATAATATTTGTCGTTCCGGATTTGTGAATTTTTTCAAAAACATTCCTAAAATAATATTATTTTACTTTAATTATTTCAATAGTAAAACGTTTAATGAAGTAAAGTAAATGGTGTCAATTGACAGGTATTGACGAGATTATTTTGATTACAGTGTTATAGGAAAGGCAACAATTATTATTGAAACATCTTCCATGAATTTAGTAATGTTGTGTTTTGTTATTAATTTTTACTTGAAATATAGTTTATTATGAAAATGAGGTTTATTTTGCATGAGTGTTAAATGATTAGTGCTGCCATTAGTACGTATGCAAAACTGCCGTTTTGTATGAGTTGCATACCATACTTTTTTTACAACAATCTACTACTCCAGGTAAATATTGTAATAGATACAAAGAAGAACGCGAATAAAGTTACTGGTAACACACATTCAAACATCTTGTTGTTTAATGGACACCTTACTTCGATGTTGTAGAAACAGTATGTTATATTTTCTTTTTATTTTACTCACGTATAATTTGGCCCCGCTCCGAGTTTTTCGAAATTAATTTTGTTTTTTTTATCGTGTTCGTTATACTTTTGCAGCTGTAATATACTCTTTAACTTTAACAACGTATCGTCGGTTTCATAAACAACTGCGAAATTTCTCCAACGAAAACTTTCAATAATTTCCCTCAAGGCTTTGCTATAATAATCGGAGTCCGGAAAAAAATTGAGGAAAAACCCGGTGTTCTGTCCTGACACTGGTCTCCACGAAGTTGATATGTAGGGAATTTCAAAATTTAGACAAATGGATTCCAAAATTGCTGTTACTGGAGTATATTTTGGTCCGAATATAACGGCCACGCCCATGTCAGCTCGAAGTACATTACATACTAAAATTTATGCATTTTTATTGTCTAAACATTCACTGAGTAAATCAAGGATATTTATTAATATACGTAATAGTGTTGCGGGCAATTCATTATTCATTTTTATTGCTGAAAAATCCTATAAATATGCGTAATAAGTTCTGTCGTTATTAAGATATAGTTTGTTGAATTTTTGTAGTACCTAAATAAAAATAATAATATTATTAATTTATTTATTAACGACAATAACCATATTGGTGAAATAGAGAAATAGAAGAACGAATAGCAAAAAAGAAACAAATATATCAAAAGCTTACCCGAACGGGAGACCCAGAGATTAAAGATAGAACAAAAACAACTAAATAGAAAGGTGAAACAAGAAGTCATTAACAAGAAAAACAGCTTGTGGCTCAAAAAGTGCGAATACGTCGAGCAAAATACAGTACTAATAGTTCAGAGGCATGGAAGACCGTCAAACCGCTGAGAACCTCATCAAGAACTGGATTTACAATTAAAAACATCTCCAAGGAAGGATGGGTAGATGATTTTACAAAATTGTTAATGGAAGCAAGACCACTGTATGTAGAGAAAAATGGACCAAACCACATCGATGGGAAAACCTTGAAAATAGATATGTCCCTCGTAAAGAAAGCAATCGAAACGACTAAACTTAGTAGATCTCCAGGACCCGGAGGAATACACCCGGAATTTAAATAAAGGTTATGTTAAAGAATTTGTTTGAGCGGTGTCTAAATGGTGCAGAAATTCCAAATTCATATACCACAGCCATACATAAAATAGGATCAAAAGATGACCAACATAATTTCCGGGGAATCGCTGTTATTCCTACAATAGGAAAAATATATTCTCGTATACTAAAGACCCTAATAGAAGACCATATTAAAGATAAAAAACCTGAAGGACAGGCTAGATTTCGAGTGGGTCGCTTAAAAATCGACAACCTTCTCACGCTTAAAATGGCCTAAGAGAAGCGTATGCAAAGAGGCAGAGAAACGCATATAGCCCTTATTGATCTAGAAAAGATTTACGATAGCGTCCCAATATCACAACTATGGGAAATAATGGAGGAACTAGAGATCAGACCGACACTTCTATAGGCCACTAAAAACTGTTATAGGGACAATTTTGCAAGAGTGAAGCTAGGAACAGGCCTGACAGAGAGTTTTAAGACCTCTAAGGGACTACTCTTTTTAAAATTTACCTTGGCTGTTCCCTTAGAGGGTGGACAAGAAAGTGTGCACAAATGGGACTGAGAGTGGGAGACGACACGCTCTATAGTTTATACTTTGCTGACGATCAGAATGTGATAGCAAGGGATGAAGACGATTTGGGGTATATAGTCAAAAAACTAAAAAAAGAATACGAAAAAGCTGGTCTATCGATAAACATGAGTAAATCCGAATACCTGGAAATAGGCACATATAACCAGAATAATCTTCTCTTTGAAAACGAATTCATAAAAGGAGTAGAAAAGTCTAAATACCTACGGGTTTAATTTAACAGAGGGCAAAATCAGGGATAAGATAACAGAAACAAATAGTAGAAAAATCGAAAAATCATAGGAGTCCTAAATTCAATCTTTTGGGGAAAGAATTTAAGGAGAACAACAAAAAAGCTACTATATGAAAGTCTTATTTAAAGTGTGATAACGTATGGAGCAGAAGTAAGGGATATAACAAAAAGACTAAAGAGAAAACTAATTACAGCTGATATGGATTTTTTAAGAAGAAGCTGTGAAGTGTCACGGAGGGATAAAGTAAGAAACAAGGAGATCCAAAATAGAATGGACATGGAAAAAAATATTTCAGGCGAAGTAGAAAAAAAACAACTGACTTGGTTCGGTCACACGAAAAGAATGAATGAGAATAGATGGCCTAGGAAAGTGTTGGAATGGATACCGCCGGAGAGGAGAAAAAGAGGAAGATCTAGAAGAAGCTGGAGGGATGGAATAGATAAAGCGTTGGAAACAAGAAACCTAACCGAGAAACAATCTCTTGATAGGAGAATATGGAAACTGGGGACGGAGAGGCGGCGACAGCTGTAGAAATCCGTTTATATAAATATATTAACAACATTGTCAATTGAACAAAAGTCTTTATACAGTATAATCACAGTATAAATTGCCCTACTCATCATTTAATTTAAGCAACACAATAAATGTTTGATGTATTGAAAAAATCTATTTTCGAACTGTCCTTACAATATTTCGGATTACTTTGGAAACACCTTGTATATATTAAATGTTATTGCAACAAATTAAAGTTGTACTTAATATTCTAAAAACAATAATAACTTTTACAATCTGTGAGTGTCAAAAAATGTGCACCCACATTTTATTATCAATTTGACAAAAAATATTTTGTTAATAAAAGTTGGTGGATTGCGAAAAATAATAATCAAATTCTCAAATATCCAAACGGTATACAGGGGGAAAAATGGAATTTTGTTTTAGATATTATCAAAAAAGTTTGTTAAGAAAAGTCGTTTTGGAGTTTCAGGTATTCTTACTAAATACATGACCAATGAAAAAATAGTTTGACATACAAGACGTAATTTTTAAAGGTTTAGTGTTTTAAATTAGTGTACTTACAGGTTTCGCTCGCTGCAAAGCTATCAATTTCGGAAACATGTTGCACATTCGCGGAAAATGATATTTCTCCTTTGGCATATTTCTTGGAAATCGTGCTATTTAATAGCCTTTGTTCCTGGGAAGGATAATCCGAGAGTAATACACCTGAAAGAGGATTTCTTATTTTCTTTTGGATTTACACGAAAATTTACAGTGTGAGTCACCGAACACGCTTTTATGGCTATATTTGTCTTCAAATTTTTTTATATCAGGTTTATATCAGTATAAAAAGAATTCATTTTAAAAATATTTTGAATTTTTTAAGTGTTTTCGAAAAGGGTGATATATCAAAGTTATATTTTTCCATAAAAAAACTTGGGACGTTAGGTTAGGCTTTTTACTTTTACCTTCTTAATTAATACCAATTATTATTTACCTAACCTAACACCAACGGTACCTGGTGAGAAATTTTAAAAAAATTGTGAAGGGGATGGGGGGTGGGGAAGGGTGGTTTTGTTATAATTTTAGACTAACTTTTTGCATTGTCCTATTCTGTCCCTCTTTTATCGCTTTTAACGATTAATTTAAATATCATTAAATATTACTAAAAATTATTACAAGTATTTGATTTTTTTTATTCAGGATGACTAACTTGACAACATACTAAAACTTTTAGGAAATCGAAGATGTGTAAGCTAATCTGTATAATAACCATATATTTTTAAATTTTTTTATAATTATTTATTGTTTCTTTATTTAAATTTACTTTATTTATTGGTTAAATAAACATTTAGTTTTAAAGTAAAGCTGCAAGTAAATTAATCAATATCAGTCGTTTCGGCGAATGAATAATTTTCGAAAAAATTCCCCTGAAATTTTATTTGATCTCTTATCTACCGAAAGCTTTTACATTAATTAACTATTGGTGATTAATTGAATTGGTTAACGGGAATTTTATGATTCGATACAAATTTTTGTAAACAAAATTACTAGTTTATTGTTAATACAACTGCATTTTAATTAAGTTTGTGTTTTTAACGAATACAAATTAGTAAGATTACCTATCCATTTTAGAAATTCATTTATTTATTATAAAAATTTTTTTGTCATTTAAAATATTTGCCAGTAAAATTTACACAATGTTGCTTCTGTTTTAAACACTCGTTAAAATATATTTTTTAAACAAGATTTATTAAAAATAATTCCTTGTATATTTTTAAACTAGCGGACCCGGCAAACGTTGTCCTGTCCAAACGTTGACTTGTATGCTTTGGAAATGTCACTATTAAACTCAGCAACCCCGAAAACTATGAATTCGATATTAATTTCGTCCATTTATGATGGTTTTTATATTTTAAGTTTTTGCGAGACTAACACACAGCAATTAATTTTTATAAACATTATCGAGGAACAGACGCAGCGGGGGATTTTATTTTATGTATAACACTGCGCGTCAGAGAAAACGGGTCACCCCAAAAATTTGTGAAATTAGCAATTTTTACTTATTTCTTATTTTTTAATTAAGTGAAATGGATACCCATATTTTATTAGTTATTTTTGAAATGCCAACATATCGTCAAAAGCGTGTAGTCATCATAATTTTTGACCGATATCCACAACAATTATCGTCATATTTCAGCCAATTTACACAAAACCAACGTCAAAAGCGTGTAGCTGGCATGATTTTTTCCGATATCTCTAACAATCATCGCCATATTTTAGCCAATTTACACAAAGTCTTAATAAATTATACACCTAAACCTTTTTCATGAATTAGCCTGTTCATTGGTAAATCCGTATAAAAATTCGTTTGGTATTTTTGGAATTTATCGCGTTCAGACTGACGGTTGCGGCGGGGAAGTTTGTTTTGTATGTATAGATATCTTTAAAACAAAAAAAAATTTCGTAGCTAACAAATTCTAATTTTTTTTTTAAATCTAACGCTGAATAAAACAAATATATTTTTAACTTCCCAGTGAAAGTTATAGTAATGGGTCCAACTTTGCAAAGCCCGAATTTTGACATATCTCCACATGTCAAGTTCCCCAGAGTCGATAAATTTAATGTGTATGTAAGTTCGTATGTACGTATGTTTCCTATGTGCGTTCAAAATTATTTTTCGTCTCGATTATCTTAAAAATAAAAAATGATTCGCGGGACCAATTGCATTTAACGCATAACTACGCAACTTAAAACTGATTAGATTTTTAGCAAAATCGGTCAAGCTAGTTTTTATGGAGAATCAAAAAACTGAAAAAAATGGTAAACTACCTGAATTTTGCAATTTATAAATTATACTATTTTTATTACAGAATTTTAAGATCTTTTAAATAATATTATTGCATGTTAGAAATATTTGTATGAAAAATATAATGACAATATTTCATAAAAAGAGATGGTTTTAGAAAACAAAAATAGGTATTGGAGAATTTTAAACTTTTGTCAGTATTGAGAGAATGGCATTGAAGACGCTATAACAGTGAAAAATTATTGTTTATAAGCAATTTAATATTGTTACTAACATGATTATTGATCGTGATTATTAAAAAAAATGTAATTGTTGTAAACAATTAAAAATAGCTCCCGTTTATGAAATGTAAAAAAAAAGTTTGAAAGAATACGGTTGATATGAAAAAAATATTGTTAATGATAATTATAATTTGTTATAAATAAATTAAAATCGTTTTCCATAATAATTTTAATAATAGTTATAACAACAAAACATATGGTATTTTTTCACTCTTTCCACTGGGTAGTTAGTCGTGTGGACCTCTCAGGTCGCACCCAGACCACTGATATTTTGTATTTTTATTTAGCATTATTAATAGCGATATTTTTGTAGCTGTTGTCAGAAACTTTATAAAAGTGACGATTTTTTTCAGATGGACTTTTGAAGCACCTCCTTTTAGTGGTAAGTAATTTAATATTTTTACACTTACCTACTGTAAATCCCCGTGCTGCATTTAAAAAATAGAGCAACAAATAAATACCGTTCCACAATTTTAATTTATTCAACACAAACATACTTGCGAAAAATTAATAAGTACGTATTATCCCGTAAACAGTATCAATATTTTTGTTATTTGCAACTCTTTGTCGACTACATTCATAAATATGTAAAATGAGAATAACACAATTTTGCGGCAGTTGTTTAAATTAAACGATGGAAATGGCAATTAACGCAATTAATAAATAGTCCAAAATACTCGACATATTAATAACATTATTTAATGTACATATTTAGTACGTGTAATTCTGGTAAAGTATTTAAAATGTTATAGTGTCAATTTCACATTATTTCATAAACATTTTCTGTAATCCCATTAATGTTCATTTTTTTGTTGAATGAATTTATTCAGTAACACCAAATTAAAAACTTTTTAAAATTGCATTTACCTTATAATTTTTCAATTAAATGCCTACTCTTTAACTGATGATGAAAATATTGCCAAATCGTGTGCCGTCATACCTGCACATAAATATTACAAAAAAATAATTTTGTTGACGCTTAAAAGTTTTAAATATTAAAGTATATCCTTTTATCATTATTATATATTTATCCTGTTATTAACACGTCAACACACTCAAATTTAAAATTTTTGACACAGTTTTCGTGCTTTTCTAAAATAAACTCCTTAAATAATTAATGCAACAACATAATTATTAAATCATACCAATTGCTTTAATTAATTTTAATAATTTTTGGGTACATTAAAAGTTGGAAAAAACGTATTTTGATACTTAAAAAAGTAATGCTGTAGCATACTTAGTTATGACATACAGTTATGCCTCTCCCATAACAACTACCAGCCATCTACATTCCTGGACGTGAAAGGTGCATACGATGGTGTGGATTGGCTAATATTACGCAATAAAATGATTTAACTATAAATTCTAGAGGAAGTAGTCGACACCATATGTAAACTGTATATCAACAGGGCTGTAATGATTCGACGAGAAAATGGTTCCACAACAAAATATCGTTTGGCAACCAAGGGCTTACCACAAGGTTTCGTTTTATACCCACTACTTTTCAACATATATACCGCCGACTTATACACTACCCAATCTAAAGCTAAATAATCTAATATGCAGATGATTTCGACTTCTATATTTAAACAAAAAAAATTTAATCAGTGTTTAAGAACTCTAGATTTGGCTGTTAAACCAATTATTCACCATATCAATTATCTAGGCTTATAATTGTCTCCTCAGAAATCTAAAGATGTCATCCTTACTCAATACAAAATTTCTGATACTCCAGACGTGAATCTTGGGAAGGTCACTTTTTCTAGAGCAAATCAGATTAAATATCTAGAAAACACGCTGGACAACAATGAAAACATGGTAGAGCGCAGCTCTAATATTCTATAAATGAAACATAAGGTCCATTATCGATTATGGCAGTACTCTATAAGGAATCGCAAATAAACAAGCACTACGAAAACTCGACATCATACAAAATAAAGCTTTAGATTGTGTATTGGAGCGAAGAAATCGACTCCTA
Organism: Agelastica alni; assembly: GCA_950111635.1. Lineage (NCBI taxonomy): Eukaryota > Metazoa > Arthropoda > Insecta > Coleoptera > Chrysomelidae > Agelastica > Agelastica alni. The sequence continues at coordinate 10,575,829 of OX467715.1, forward strand.
TGGAACCCCTACGAGTTGAAGCGCTGAAACCTCCACTAGAAATCCGACTAAAAAAAAATGATTATAAAATGCAGAACCAAAAAATCAACACCATCTTAAACCATTTTAACCATCTTAACCATCTTAAATCAGCATGATCTGACAGAGGCATACTGGACATTATGGTTTAAATAGGACACTATTAGCTATATTAATTGTGTAAATGTGACACTAGTAGCGTGTGTTGCCTCCTTTACTTCGTATCACAGCATTTATGCATCTAGGCATGCTTCTAATTAAATTTTGAATGAAATCTTGCGAAATTGGTTTACATGCTGTGATAACTGTAAAGTTTATTTAGGTACAGGTATTTGACGTTAAACATTTTTCATGGGGTGTTCCCATAAATGCTCGATCAAATTCAAATTTTTTTTTTATTGAAAATAATCGCAAAAAGGGTAGACCTATCGTGTGTGCGGAACTTTTGGTGGCCACTGCATAACTGGTATACCAACTTGATTAAGATAATCGAGTACCTTCTTAGCTATGTGAGATCGACCGTTGTCTTGCATAAACAGAAAATTGGGTTCCAAAAAAGGACCAAAAGGTATCATATATTCCAATTCAATATTTTCAAGATGGTAATTAGCATTTATGGATCTCGTACAAAGAGGAACTAATTTTGTGCGAGCGTCAAATTATATAGCACCCCAGAAAATAACAGAGCCCCTGCCGAATGGAATTCTTGCAGAGATATTGCAAGGAGCAAACCTATCTCCTGTTCTTTGCCAGATTGTTTACGACTATCTGGATGTTTTAGACTAACCCTAGTTTTATCTGCGAATTAAACTTTTTTTTAAATATCCACAAACCAATTGTAACGATTTTTAGCAAAACATAACTTGGCAACTCTGTTCTTTCTAGTAAGCAAGGGTGCAGTGGTTAGTCTACTGTTTATTTTAGCCTTACTTAAAGGTATTTTAACTGTTTTAAAGAAATTGTGACAATACGAAAAGCTTCGAATTTGTTTCTGATCACAGAACTAGCGACCGTCCTGTTTCTTATAGCATATTGTCTAATAAAACGTTCATCTCGGTCGTTAGTGCATATTTTCTGCCCTTGCCCTGTCTTTCTAGAATAATTTTCTTTGTTATTTAAGCGTCTTATCATACGACTTATCGTGCAATAATTTTTGCCTAACAAATTGGCAACATAACTTTAACCTAATCCCTTATCCAGTAAAACTGGAGCCCACGCTACCTCTTGTTAAGTTAAATTCCTTGCTCGATTTTTTTGTAATTGGATCAAAAATGAAAAATTTAAATTTAAAATTTTTTTTAGAAAAAACGTATTAGTTCTAAAAAAAGAACAATTAATAAGCTTAGTTTTAAGGAATATCCCGCACAAAATTGTTTATCTTCTAACAAACTCTTTAAAACTTTAAACCTAAACGAATTGTTTTGATGGCTGTCATTAACAACGAAACAAACAATTCGTAGCCTACTATTTAAATACTTGATATACTTTAAAAACAGACATAGGAAACAGATAAATTAAATTTTTGGATAATTTCATAGTGTTGCATCCAGGAATTTAATTTGGTATAAACGTGGCTGAAAATATTGCAATTGCAAAATTAGTGGTCTATTCCTGAAAATATACACTCTATCCAACACAAAAAAACATTCACTATATTTCAGTGAGTAAGTTGAGATATAAAAACGGAGAACCATAAATCTAAAAGAATTTAAATTAGCAAACTGTGCAATGTCAGATAAAAGAGATTAAAAACCAGGCTCCGGAGGCGCAAGCGACTTAGTAAATAACTACCGTAGTTTGGGTGGTTTGTCTAGATTGCTTATTATAAAGTTTTCAAGGGTTTATATACTGTTTTATTGCAACAATAAATGTTCGCGAAGTTGCCTCTGTGACTACGAATTCTTGAATTATGGCTAACGACTCAAAAATTCAGGTTAGCTGCTTCAAGATATTGTAAATCTCTGAATTAAATTTATTTTTATTACCTACTTTTTTAAGTTTAATTTATGATATTTTCGCAGAGCTATAAAATGATATTTTAATTTCAAACCATTGTTTAATAATAAAAAAAAAGACAATACTGCAAAAATTTATCAAGATATAAAAGGTGCATTTTAAAGTTGAAGTTGAATAATCTAATACTGGCACTATGGCAGTTTCTTCGCCTATATTATTAAAGATAAAAACAGCCATTATGATTGCTAATCTTCGTACAGAAGATGGTACAAAAAAACGAATATTAAGTCGTTTCAATTTTTTAAAAATATACTGTTACGATATTTTGTCTCGGGTTCGTTAATCTACAACACTCAATACAAAAACTAAACAATTTATTATAATTTTTCTTTATGTAATACAATGGTCACTAAGATATTTACTTTACCAAGTCTTTATGTTCACAAAACTATACTTTAACTTGAACTAAACTTCATTTTTATGCTGCACCGCGATAGGTACACTAATTGTTTTCGAAAAAACGATTTCTTTTTCGAATTATTTTAGTAACATCGCAGATCTACATTTTTCACCCGCGGCTATAAATCATCCGCCATCATGTCGTGCGTTTGATGCTACCGAAAAGTTAAACATTATACGGTTTCTTTTTGTACAGAAATCGGCGTCGCCCCAGGTCAAATAATGGCTCACTGATCACATTCCGTTACAATATTTTTGTTAATAATGCTTTTGATCACAGCTGTAGCTGTAGATTAATAACAATAATTAAATCATGATAAAAACCATACCATTTTATTGGTATACCACTGTTGGTTAAATAAAAAAAGAAAATGTACAATGCTGCAAAATATTATTAATACAAAAGACGCAATTTATAGTTAAATAATCTTAAAAATTAATGTTATTGCCTCACAACTTTTTCAATGTTAAACCAGTCCGTGTAAGCTTCATTTTTCCTGACACAAGCAGTGGAATCCTCGTAAAGTGATTCCAGTGCTTGTATTAAACTACCGCCCACCTCATACTTAGATAATGTCGACCACAATTCACTCCTCATCACTCTGTTATAGGTCTTTTTTAAGTCTGTAAAAGCGCAATAGACCTTATGACTTCTATCCAAGAATTTTTTTGACAACACCTCGTAATAAAAAGACCCAATCTATGCATCTCTTTCCTCTTCTAAATCCTGCCTGCACATTTCATATCATCTTCTTAGTTTTATTCGTCACTCTTTTAATCAATATCTTTGCATACAGTATGCCGATTATGCTGAGTAAACTAATATATCGGTACTTCTTACAGTCCTGCTGCGAACCTTTTCCCTTGTAAAGTGACACGATAACAGCCTTGCACCAGTCGTCTGGTAGGCTACCACTTCTCCAACAAAGGTTAAAAAGGCGGTACAGCAGACTAGTTACCACGCCTTCAGCATTTCAACTGTTATCCTGTCGTACATAGTAGCTTTACCCAATGTCATACTGTTCAACACTTCCACAATTTCTGTCGTACTTATTTCCCTTTCATTATAACTTTCACTCATGTCTCCAAATGGAGCCTGTACTTGTGTATCCTCTTTCTTAAATAAATTTTTGAAGTATTTATTCCATCTCAATAAAACGCATTCCTCTTCTTTTACCATACTACCATCTTGGTTTCTGATTTTATCCAGTTGCGAGGTAGTATTTTTAACTCTGGCTGTTCTTATGGACTAATCTAACACAAGTTTATTGAAATTGATATTTTCGATGCTACTATTATGTAACGAAATATTAAATATTTGGGTTGTTTTATTGCAATAATGAAATATTCAAAGATATCAAAACAATATAACAAGATGCGAAAATTAATTGGTAATAAATATAATTTATCTGGCGAAATCTAAATAGAAATAATAACAATAGCGAAACGCCAACACGTTTGCGTAAATTGGCACAAATAAATGTAGAACAACAATAAATTTCGTCATGCATAACATAATAATTGGAGCACAGGAAGGGCGTTTAATTAGTAAACGCCAGAGTTGCTTCGGAGCATTGCTAATTGGATAGAACCAACAACAATCGAAGGTAGCTTTGGTGCGCCATTATCTTACCGTTCTTTTGTTTGAAAATTTTCCTTCACATGGTTGTTTGTTTTGTAGATGTCGCTCTGTTCTTTCGTTTCGGGTATTAATTGGTTATTATCGACTCGAATTCGTACAATGTCAGTCTACTAAATACAGAGATCTTAATTGGAGTGTTCCGCTTCATACAAAGCACCAACTACTAAATATTTTAATGAACTCATTAGTTACATTACAACGTTTATAAAAATAAAATTTCGCATGAACCATACATGCGAAAAAATGTTTGGATTAGAATCTTTATTTCCTATAATAATATTAACATTGTACTGAAGAGTTTTAATTTTTTGGTAAATTTAAAATATCTAATTACGAAATAGTATATTGTTTAACCAGCACGGAATGATAGATATTAATTTTCCACGAGTATTTGTTTTGAAACGAAAATATGTAAAGTAAAATTAAATTTGGCCGCTAAAAATAAATAAATTCAATTACTTCTTTTTATGAGGGTGCCGATCTGTTGCGAATGTTTGCGATCATTATAGCAATCCTGACTTTATCTACAGCAATCCCTGCAAAAGGGGTGGAAAGGGGATGATTATTATTTTTATTTCATGAATTTTGGCCTACGTTGCTTGGGCTAATTCTTTCACAAAGCAATAGATTTAGTAAGTGGAGTGATAGTACGGCTAAATAGGTTAAGCGACCATCTCTTCCTACATATTTTAACAGTAACATATCTACACTTTCGTTTTTGTTATAAAATTATATTTACCGTACCTTAGATTTGCGAGTTTTGTCGAAGAAATAAAATTTAAAATTTTTTTAATAACCCATCGTCACAAAAGCAGACCCCATTTTAAACTTTTTGTTTTAATTTGTAAATGTTTTCGTTCCAGTCTCTGCCATTTGCCGAAAAAGTTATTTTACACAAACGAGGTCATTAACAACTTTTTTTTGTAAATTTTAATTACCACTTAGGAATCTTACAACGTAAAGAACGAATAGAAGGTAGGGTTATTTTAAAACTTTATTAAATATTTCTTTTTTGTTACACAATGATGCAACTTCTAGTAAAGAGATCCGACATTTTATAGCACGAATAAAAAGCGAGCGAACCATAACTTCTTTCGTTATTAGATAAATGTTTTATAAAAGGACATGTAACGTTTCTTGAGCAAAAACACACTTTGACGCCTCATTCTTTAACGCAGAGTGAGATATCCTTCTTTCTTCTCGTTATCCCTAGGATTTGGCCTTTTCTTTATGGTGGACCTTTGACTCCTCTTTTCTTTTAAATCTCCCTACATTTATTTCCCCTTTAGACTATTATCGCCCACTATTCCGTCCTTCACAGGAATGTTGCTAATATCTTAGTTTTATTGCATTTGAACCCTTGTAAATTTGCTCGCATTTTTCCAACTATATTGGAAAAAGAAGCTAAATCAATACGGTTAGGAATTTAAAAGACACATATAAAATATACACTCGGCACAAAAAGCATCGTATACTTTTAAAAATGGGAAAAAGTTTTAAAATTCTTTACGTGCAAGGTCTGCTTTATATGTCATACATACATACATTCATAAATATAGTCACGCCTTTTTCCCGTAGGAGTAGGCACTTCCTTTCACTTGTTACGGTTCTTACTCACATATTTTGCTACCTTTACTTTCATCAGTGCTCTCATATATGCTCGTCGGTTGTTGGTATTTTTGACCTGGCCTTTCTTCAAAACAATGTTGATCTGATCGAAATATGTTCGCCAAGGTGCTTCTTCTGCCAAACCCAACATTCACTACCATACATAAGTGTAGGAACCAACACACCTCTATGCACAGCCAGACGTCCCTTTCTGACACTTTCTGGCTGTTCATAAAGCTATACGTTGCCCCATATATTTGTTTTCCTGCCAACACCCTTCGCTCAATGCCACTGTCATACCTACCATCTGGCGTCGAGCTGATTTTTCTTCTTTCGGTGCCCTGCCTGTCTTTAGACGTGGGCTATCTCCATGACAATTTGATTGAAATGGTCTCTATCTTTCGCTGCTCGGAATAGCTGTTTTACTCCCAGTCCTGCACAATTTCTAATATTTCGTAACTTGATATATTTTTTCTGCCCTCAACCTTTCCCTGGATAATCGGGCGAGGGATGTGATATTTGGGGCCTCTTATTATATGTCCGAAATAACTAACCTTTCTTGTTTTTATGGTGTTTTTAGCTGACTGAGTACCTCTTCGTTACTGGGCTGATAGCCCCTTTTTATTGGGTTATTAATTAATTGGTGATTTTAATTTACAAATTATGAAATTTTAATTTTTAATACTATGTGCATTAATTAATTTATAAATTTAAAATACCGCAAATATTTTATAGTATTAAGTTTTTTTAATGACTGCCAATTTTTTTAACTGCAACTTTTTTATTTTTAATTTCCAGGATATTTTTGTTGTGTAGATATGCGATGTTTTATTAATTGAACACGTTAAATGATTACAGATTATTAAATTAGTTTTGATCATTACACACAACTTTTTCATTAAATCATAAAAAATCCATGTTTTAGTTCTTGTACAGTTAAAAGCATTAAATTTACAGAAACATTCGTTATAAATTCTCCCTAACAAAACGATAGTTAAGGGTCTATAATCCGTCGGCGCAGTATCGAAATGTGAAGTTAAATGGTATAAACATGTAACACCAAACAAAACATACTTTTACCATTAAACCAAAGTGGTTCTTCCGGTTTTCCTCAAGCGGAAATTACGTTGTTATCAAAACACTCGATTTAATGGAAGCATTGTTAAATGCCAACTGTTCGAAGTAGGTAATGTATAAAATAGCCCGACATTAAAATAGTTTTAATTAAAAACAAAAGACATCCAAAACATTAATTTTTAACAAAACTAATATCCTTACTAAAGAATAATTATTGTTCATGTTTTGTATCTTAAATAAATGATCAAAGTTGCGTTAATCAAAGCAATGTTAAGGACAAACCCTAAACAAAATTGCATCAGTATCACAAATTAATATCTCTACTCCTACAATAATATCAAGACCAATACTATTTTTTTATGTAATAAGCTTGAACTAATTTGATGTGTGGTAATAAAAAAAACATCTTTTGTTGCAGTGCATGGAAACTAAACTTCTTGAAATGTGTGTATCTTCTTGTTTTTAATTTGTAATTAATAATTTTAAATGTTCTTAGTGCTATCACTTTTTTAATTACAATTGTAAAATTGTATTGTTAAAATGGAAAATCATTCGGCAATAAATGCTATTAGTATTTTTTTTAACCAAAATTTCTGTACTTCTTTGCTTAATATGTTGGTATTAGCAGGAGCGGAGAATTTCATGACATACATTTTTCTTGGTCAAGAAATACTATATCTGGTTTATTTGCTTTAATTTGGCGAGTTGTTGGACAGCCATAATTCCAATATTTTTCACTTGTAATCTCCTAAGGAACATCGTAGGAAGATCTAAGATGGAAGTATTCTGTCTGGTTATGTATGATGACGCAGCATTGACGGGATATGCCGATAGTATGCGCATTATGGATTCTGGTTGTGCTCCACATGCTCTGCAGGTGATGTTAACATCATGTTTCAGTATGAAACTTCTATAAATTAGAGTATTTATAACTTCATCCTGGCATGACATCATAAAACCCTCCGTTTTAGACTTCAAACCAAATTATCATGTTTATTATTAGCAATCAAAAGTTAAAAGTGAAACTTTAAGCTTGTAACAAAACAAATTAAAGCAAAAAAATTTTACGGTTGCACTCTGGGAGTGCCGGCAGAAGTGAAAACTTAAGTATTAACGTTGTGCGCCCTGCGCCGCCTAAACGAAACAGTCGGCGCAGGCATACATTTTCGCCGCGCCGTAGAAAGAGAGGGGGATACTCCCTCTCCTACGCCACGCCAGCTGTCTACTCTCCATCCGTCTTACGAATTTTCGATCAGGTCACGTGTTCTGACGCGAGTTTAACATTTTTTAACCATTACAAAAAAAGTGTACAACGCCGCTAAAGAAGTTTTCACTTCAAAAAATATTATTTTTAATCTGAAAAATATTGTCTCCAGATTTCCATAGTTTATGAATAATGCATTATTTTTATTAACGCTTTATTATAAATCATATATTAAACATCAGTACCAGATTTGAATGTTTTCGATTTCTTTCTTCCGCTTTTTGCTTGATCTTCTTTCAATATGGCGCTTTTCTTCCTACCTCGACTTTTTCATTTTCGGCTACCTGTTTTCGGTTTTGTCGCTTTTGGCTACGTCGTCTACGGCTTCTGCTTCTATTTTTTCTTCGTCTTCGAGCCTCCGTTATCGGCAAACCAAAACCTAATTTAAACTTTCTCCCGTTTTCTTTGATCAAACCAGCTTTCAGTCCAGTTTTTAATGCTTTTTTAACACAAATTGATGCATTTTTTAACGGCTTCTTGCACTGATGAATTATTTGATCTAAAATTTTGTCGGGGGGAGAACCATAAGAGTCATTAAGACACGCTATGGTGTCCATAACATCTGCTAAAAACGACACCTCTCCTTGGACCATTTTAATGCAGCAAAAGCAGAACTTAATCAATAAACTAATGAAAAGCACTTAAATTTTGAATTTAGCCACTAAATTAATTTGTCAAAATGACATAAAAAATGTACTTGAATTTGTCAGTTTGTTGAATAAGGTTGCCAAGTTACCAGTCAAGAAAAGTCGCATTTTATATTGCTCCAGTGAAATACATCCGTCTTACGAATTTTCGATCAGGCCACGTGTCCTTACGCGAGTTTAACATTTTTTACCCATTACAAAAAAAGTTCACAGCGTGCCATAAGAAGTTATCACTTCAGAAATATATACAAAAACGTCAAAAAATAATAAGAATGGCTAGAAAAACAGCAACATTTTGCACTGTTAAAAAAAATGTTTCATGCTGTTTGTAATTAAAAAAAAAAAAATACAGCATTTGATATTACGACAGAAAACGTTTAAAAAGTTTAAAGAAATGACACTGCAAAAATGTATAACAAAAAAATTAAATACTTTAACACAAACAAAAATAATTACGAGCTAAACAGGTGTGATAATTAACAGAAATTAAAATAGGAAATACAAATTTAAAAGCAGCATGTGTGAAAAGGGTTTAAACGAAATTATGAAATCCAGAAATGTATTTGGAAGGATAAAACTTGAAACTAAAAATCATATTTTTGAAATCTAGGCAATAAAAAAATAGCATATTTATTTTTACACTTTTCTTACCTTTGACTTTTAACAGTTTATTTAAAAAGAAATGTTAGCTTACTTTTACATTAATTGCACACATATATTTCTACGAGTAGAAAAAACAAATTTATTTGTTTTTAGCTGTCAAAAAAATTAAATGATTCTTTGGTAAATAAAAATATGTCGCAAGAATTGCTCAAGATGTCTTAAAAATGGTTAATTTTAAAAGATATAGAATGATTTGTTTGCTGGATGTAGTATCATGACAGTGCTAAAATTTTCATAACGAAAACTTTTGAAAAGTAATAAAACAATTTTTACTTGAATTATTTTTAGAATAATCATGAAGTCGTACGTTAAGTTGTTGTTGGGCAATTTTATTTCTGGATGGCGGCAAAACAAAATAAAAGAATAATATCTTGTGGCCAATTCAATATAAAGTTTCATTCTTTTCGATGATAATGTTTCTGAAAATTACGCACTCGAAAAAAGTGCGTAAAGTCGAAATGAAATGAGGGGAGAACTTTCTTTGACTGAGTAGCTCAAACAAGTTTTTATCTTTGCTTCCCATCCATACCCTTCTAATTTATATCCCTAACTTTCTAAACAAACTTTCAACGTTTATTTATCATATCTTTATGGACCTAATTCAAACACTTCAACAAATTTCGGGTTGAAATTCTTTTGAAAGAGAGTTGTGCTCTTAGTTATTTTTTAAAAAACTTTCATTAGATATCTTTTATTTATGTTAACGTTTCACTTTTCAAAGTTCTTATCCGCTTGTTTTATTTACTCACAAAAATATTTCAGAAATAAAACCTCAGATATCCGCAACAAATTTCACTTAATCTGCATATCTGTGGGACTTCTGAGTTGGTAGATCTAGCGGAGATCTGGAAGTAAATACGTATCAAGATCATTCAGTTCCGGTTACGGAAAAAATGCACTCCATATCGAATATAAATTACAAGCTATAATTTGTTTGCTCCCCGAATGCAAATTGCTTAGCTGTTCTTGTGGTAATTCGTATTTTTGACACCGACAGCGGTGCAGCCGTCGATACGCGGTTGACAGATTCGGGCAACTTAGTTGTCATATACAGCGAGAATGCTGCCATTAACAGCCCATTCAGTTAATTGCTTGAAAGCGGAGCACCGGCTCTTGATCAAGTCACAAACGTGGGTACACTTGCCGACACAGGACATTTATTTAAAAAAAATGAAAGCAGTATTATAGCTTAAAATTAAAAAAAACTATATGACACAAATTGTACCGAATACAAAAAAAATATTGTTACAACTTTTAGTTATTCCGTGGGTTCGGCGATTAAAACTCTTGATACAGTAACAAAACAATGTTTATTTCAATACAATAAATTCTGCTTTTATTAATTACTTAGATATACAACTTTTACATTTGTTTATAACCATTTACATTTCTTAATAAACACTTTTAAAATCAATACTGTCTCTTGTTATGATCGCTTCTCCTTTTATACTTTGATATACTTTGGACTTAGTGCCAGTAAAAACTATATTCAAATTTGCCAGTAGCCATAAACAATAGCCAATTCGACAACTTAGTAAAAAAATTTAAATGGCTCAAGCTTTTAAAGCTTATTACATGGCTGTGCTAGTTAAAATCAAAGCGGAAACATAATTTTTTAAAAAATTTCCACTAGTGAAGTAAGGTTAGAACAGAATTAAGAGTTTATAATTGTAGAAAGCACTCTTAGAATGACGACAGAATGGTCAAAATAACTAGAGATAAGTCGCCTCTAGGGCGCCAAAGCGTTGGAAGATCCCGCAAGAGATGGAGCGACAACCTTTCTAATAATTGAACGGCAGAGGATACGAAGAAAAACAAGCAAATTTCTTACATTTAAGAAAGAAGAAAAAGAAGAAGACTCTTATAAAGTATTTCTTTCTAAATATCGTTAGCTTGGGTAAAAAATTTGTCTGCTACAAGACAAAGAGCTGACAATACACAAAGTGGTTACTATTACATCAATGCAATAGTCATAATTATAACATCGGAAATAGAACTTGATATACATATCCAGTTTAACAGGAACGAAGCGAACCTTTAAAAATCAGAAAACACAAAAATAACAAGGAAAAACTGCAAAAGCTTCCAGAACCTTTTTTTTAGTCTATGAAATTTGTAATCACTCCTCATCAGGTGATTTGCTAATAAATAAGGATAAAAATTAATCTCTTTTTGTGGCCTATAATTAAGTGTTGGATCGTTCTGATTCCAAGATTGTGATGCAACTACTTATTTGTTACAAACAAAAAGGCGTTAATCATAACTCTAAAAATATTTGATTGTAACCTCTGCAGTATTTCAATATTTGAGATTAACATCCTATAAGTCCAAACTGGTTTTAGGATGCTTTTATATATAAAAGCAGCCTATTTTTTAGCGACAGCTGAGATTTATTTGAGATGTAGTTGACTTCTTTGACTTGATGAATCTGCACTTCATTTAGTGTCCCTGTGCGACTAATTGTTTGTTAAGAGGTAAAGGTCCTATGTACCAACTTATTCTTATTTGTTTTGATTTACCAGGTGGCTAACCATTTGGTGATGTTTTCTAGGCAATTTTGACTTTCTTGTAAACGGTAAGGACTGGTGTATCGTCGACAAAGGTGACTATTACTACTGTATCCGTCACAGCTAGCTCCGATGTGAAAAGCAGAGATTTTCTCTTGATTGACACAGAAAAACCTATCAGAAAAAGACTATTTAAGAAAAATGCAACGAACTTAAATGGAAAAAGTAATTCTTAAAAATATATTATGTTTTGAAAAGAGCGGTAAAGGTTTTGAACCAAGGTGGAAAGAGGTCAGAGAAAATGAACCTTGGGTCATCTCTAATCTGCTGTCATAATTTTTTTTAATATCACTTAACAATTATAAAATGTGTTAGTTTAAAAGTGTAGGTAAAATATGTTTAATACATTTTAGAGCATATTTGAAATTATAATTCATTCATGGACCCATACTGAAAGGAAGAATAAATAACTTAACGACACCGCTGGCTGTAACTGGTATAATTGCATTGTATAATTGCTACCAGTTCGTGATGAATATTTAATTTAGCTTAATGGTTGTACGCCTATACCAGTCGGTCTATTATCGTGATGGATTAAAAACAATATTAGATCAAACACGTTATGAATAGATCGAACATAATACAACGGAAGACAAAACGGAATTTTGGAACTAGAGATCCATTTAAATTTTAAATTCTGTTGTTGAATTGCTCGGTTAACAGGGGTTGAAAATCCTATGCACCCAATCCGACCATTTCCATAACCCACTCGGATCGAAACTTGTGAAGTATACACAAAGTACGACATTATATAACCCATCATGGTAATGTAAATATTAAGGTAGATTGTAGATTGTAGGGTGGGTCGTGAAGGCCATGCTGCCTCTCAAGCACTTCGACCTATCAGATCTTTTGTGCATAACCCTTAATCTATTCAAGGCCCGGGATTCCGAGACTTCGAGTAAAGTTTATCAGTTTCCTGTGGGCTAAGTTTCTGACATCGGAGGGCTTTAGGAAGGCCCCTTCCAAAAACTTGAGCCTCTTGCAGAAAAGCGCTGGGCATTCGCAAAGCAAATGTTCTGCAGTTTCAGCGAAGTTCTCGCAGTAGCGTCAACTATCACTCTCTGTTTTGCCCATATTTTTCAGGTAATACCTTAGAGGGCAGTTTCCAGTGAGGAGTCCCGTCACCAGTTTCAAGTCTTTCTTGTCCAACTCAAGAAGCTGTTTAGCTTTCCTTGGCGAAAGACTTACTAGCCTTTTCACTTGCCTTTGTCCTGGCACTTAATGCTAGTAAGTATTAAGGTAACTACAGTGCCGGTTCCACCTCTAAATCTATGAACGACCACCACTGGCCACATTCGGCCGAAGAACTCGGCATGATGATCAGTCTCACCCATTTACTCTCAAGATTGACACTAAAAGGACCAATCTCCATCAAGAGTCCTTCTTTTACAGGGCTGCTACGGAATGGAATAAGCTTCCAAAATCAGTTTTTCCAGAGAACTATGACCTGCAACTTTTCAAAAAGCGGGTCCACAATCATTTCCTTTCTATAATCCCTCCTTGTTCGCAGTGCGGCAGGATGGGAGAAACGAAGTAGATATAAACATAGAATTGAAAACGCAACAAAATTGTTCCATTGTCTGAATATAACACTTATCTGGAATAAAGAAATATTGAAAATAACAAAACAAAAAGTTTTAAAAACAATAGTCAAACCAATCCTGATGTATCAATAACAAAAAAAAAACAGATTACGATATGAGATAATAGGAGAAGAAGAAACGGAATCATTAATAAACAGCATAGAGATACAGCAACTTGGATGGTTTGGGCACATGGTAGGAATGGTAAGCAACAGGCAAACAAAAAAATTGTGGAAGCAAAGTCAAACCAAAAACAAAAGAATGGTAGACCGAAAAAGTAATGAACGACGTGATTGCTGAAAGCTTAAAAAAAAACATGACTTGGATAGAGGGTGTAGTATAGTAGGAGCCAATCTGCATAATATTATTTAATTATGTAAGCTTGTTTTAGTATTTCGATAACATGTATTTTTTTTTGCAACTAAGCAAAATTAAACGTTAATTGTAAGGTTATTATAACCTTTAGGTTTAATCAAACTGAAAGGTGGAAGACTTATTTATTTTTTCCAAAATAAACTAAAGAATACTACTACTATAAGAAAAAGCCAGTTAAGGACAAATGGAAAAATGAAGCACAAATAGGAAAGAGTGGGCTAATGGCATTTATATATAAGAATTATTACTGCCTTAACATCTTCGGCTAAACAGGGTTATCGATTATATAAATATATAAAGTAAGCTCTACTTTAAAAAGACATCATTAACTTAAAAGAATAACATGTGTTATATTTAAAATAATAAATGGTAACTATAATTTATAAAATAATCATAAAGAAAATACCAAGATCAACTTAAACAATATAAAACTTCTGCAAAAATAATGAAAATAAAAAAATATATAAAAATTTAGGTCGAGAACAAGAAAAATTTAACTTTATAAGAATTAATTTCATTCAGTGGGTATTGCTTCGTACAAATTATAATTACCATTATAATTACTTTTATTTTGAATTTTTTTTATTGTCATTATCGTTTTGAATTAAATTATGTTATCGCCTTTTTACTTTAAATTTGATATTATAACATCATTAATAATACTGTTATAATTTTGTTCAGCCTTATGTTATTTGATATTTCATTGAAAGCATTGGGATACACTCGAAAAATATGTAACAGACACTTTTATGGAACAGCACTTTATGGTTTTGGAAGATTTAAAAGCAAACAACGATAGAATCCACTTTTTGCTTTTTGAAAATTAATGGACACTCAAGAAAATCTGCCACAAAAAACGTTAATTTTTCTACATGTGGATTTAAATTTCTTAGAAGATTGAGTTAAATGCTAATGGCTTCTTTTATATTTTAAATTTTACTTTTAATGTGTAACTACAGGATTGTAAAAACTTGTTAATGAACCTGGTGTGCACATTTATATATTTAAACCTGTAAAACTAGATCTAAATAATTTTGCGTTATCTCTAATAATTAAAACCAAGATTACACAAATATTTTTCTTTCTCTGCTTCTCTAATTCTTAATACCCTAATCGTGCGTCAAATGTCTAGTCCTGTATCCAGTTTTTCCCTCCTTATTGGTTTTATTTCATCCACTGTCACACCCCTTTCTAGGTCGGGTGTTGGTAGTTTCGTTCCCGTCAGGTAATAAATTGGAAAGATATTTGAGATGCTTGATAATTTTATGTTATTTAGTTTCCAGTCCCAAAAAGCTCATTGGTAATTTGGTTTTCGGGGACTACCTGCGTAATACCTTGTTCCTGTTAGTGAAATTTGGAAAAACCAAAAATTGATATTGTGCATTGTATTGTTTTTGTGACAGTCAGTTGTGTTTTTGAATCGTGCATGCTCAGTCACATTCAATAAAGGTACTGTTGGTGTTAGGTTAGGTTAGGCTTATTATTGGTTAAAATAATTTTTTTTTCCGGAAACCAAATAACACATAAAAAACCAACCTTCACATCCTTGGCCAATGTCAGGCGTATGCCGGACTAAGGCTGACTGTGCTGAGCTCTTCTTTACTTGGGCCCGAGCAATTAAGGCAATTATCGATTAACGACCCGCTCCTTTTTTAGAGAAAGATGGGTGTAGCGGATCGCTAATGGTTAACACGAGGAGATACAATGGACATTGTCTGAGTGCCGTTGGCTGGTTTCAGAAGGAACCGCCTCTCAGCTTATTTTTATTATTATTATTTCCCTTTTTATGCATACGTTATTGTTGATATCATTTTCATATTGTATTTTCATTACCTCCATGAGATTCTTTTCTAAATAACTAAATAATAAATTGTGGTAATTTTATGTATACTTACAGTTCCCCACTTTTATATGTTTTTAGTTTTTAGACGATCTTTTGACATTAATCCCAAGAATTTTCCATTGGAAAATAGCATTCTAAAATGTGGCCCTTACCTCTATATTCATTAATTTCGGGATACCTTAACCATCGGACCGAACAACAAAGACAAACATCGTAATACAAACCAGACTGACATTTGTAATCACCAATATCAGGTAGCCTCGAATGGACCTTCCTGGTTGCATGTAACATTTACGATATTAGAATGTAAATCAAGGTGTGCTGTGCATATAGAATAATATTCGCAGGGCTTCTCCATTCACCGCTGCAAATTATTAATTTTCGAGATCCTCTAAGTCGAGCAAATAGATAAGTTTATTCAGCTCCTTTATGCCTGTCCGAATGAATAGCTCTGGGCTACTTGGTGTTTGAGTGAAATTGTATATTTTGGAAAATAAACGAAGTATGTACATTCGATGGTAGTATTACTAAAATGGATATTTTAGTCAAGTTGCTGCCCATTTAGGAAGTTTAAATAGTAGATTGGGTAAACTGAAATGGTTTAATTTTATTAATATTAATTTCAATTGCATTGATTAAAACATTTTTTATAAATATTGTATTAAAATTAAAAGTATTATTTTAATATAAGTATTAATATTTAGCAGACATTTTATCCAACTATGTCTCGTGACGTCTCGGCG
This sequence comes from Agelastica alni, assembly GCA_950111635.1. Lineage (NCBI taxonomy): Eukaryota > Metazoa > Arthropoda > Insecta > Coleoptera > Chrysomelidae > Agelastica > Agelastica alni. The sequence goes on from OX467715.1 coordinate 10,592,277, forward strand.
AGAGTATTTTGCAGAATATTAATCCAACGATTATACTCTATCTTACCATTTTATTCAACAACGAATATCTGCTCGTTGGGTTTCTTAACTCTTACTTAGATACGCTACTTACGTAGAAAAAACGCTTATTTCTACATAAAATGGAACTTTACGAAGGGTTTTTAAAATGCAGTGGTTCATGAGTTAAATATCTCTAACAGATTATGTGTAAACTACTTGGACTTATTTAATCTTACGATGTTCAGCACTATCGAACCTTCAGTGTATTGTGGGTACATTAAAATCGTTTAAAGTACCAAAACCAATAATGATATTTATTTTCATAATGAAAACGTTCATAATTAGACACAAGTGTATGTTTTTTCTTTTGCACAAAGAAAAAAGCTGAACAAAAACATGCTTTTGTTATTATTATATATTTTATCAACGCCAAAGAAAATGTGTAAAAATTTGAGCTCAAAGTAAATGACATGCATTTTTAAATTAAGTATAGAACAGGGGGGGGGGGCAACCTGTGACTCGCGAGCTACATGTGGCTCTTTGAAGAATTATTTGTGGCTCTCTATAAATGTACCCGAGTTCCCTTTACATTTTTGTGTTATATTTTAAAAAATTATTATCGGTCCCTATGTGTTTTAAAATGTCTTTTAAATTAGTGACACTAAATATGAAAGACCAAGTGTAAGTTCTTATATTAAACAAAAATAACACAACGAGTATATAAAAAAGCTAGAAGATATATTGACAGAATTCCAAAATAGATTTTAAGACTTGAAATATTTTAAATCGTCTCTTGATTTTTTTCTAAATCCATTTTAAATTAACATAATTTAGGGTGAGTTTTTTATTTCCAATACAATTATGACCAAAAAGCATCTGAATAATTAGAATTAATAGAGATGCAAGAAGATTAAGCTATACAATTAAAATAGTCGACGCCGATTACTAAATTTTGGAAATTTGTACCAGAATCGAAGTATTCGACTTAAAAAAGGCTGCTTCTTGAATTATTTCAATATTGGGAACAACGTACTTATGTAAATCATTTTATTCCACTTTAAAATTCGTGATATCCAAACAGCGATCAGTATTACCTGAAAGAATTACCGAGAAGTGTTGTCACTAATTATTCACCAAATTTCAAAAAATTATCAAATGAAGTAAAATAAATGTGCTTAATTTTTAATATTTAAATTTAATACACATATTTTGTACTTTAATTTATATGTTGTCAATGAATAAAATTTCTGTAAAAAAATTTTTTTTAATACCTTTACATACCTTTCAAATACGTATTAAATTGCGGCTTGCGAATAATTTCAAATTTTGAAAAATGGCTCGGACTATCAAGGAGCTTGGCCACTCCTGGTATAGAAAGACACCTTTTAAACGTTCGACAAACAAAAGAGTATTTTGCACATATCACAGCATAATTTCTCGCTTGAATACCCATTTTGTAAAAGCTAGAGATACATTTGAAAGATAAACAGGAAGCAAATAATTCATGATCCTAGTATCAAAATATTACCGAAGTCTGCGCAATTACTGGACTTAAATCCAATTAGGCATGTATGGACAGCCTCAAGTCTAGGAGGGACAAACCGGTGCACCTGCCCCGGGCGGCAGTTTCAGGGGGCGCCAAAATCATAATATAATGTATCACAAAGCGCCTAGCATCCAGCTTGTGCTGTTTTATCGATTACTCATTTTATTTTAAAACGCCCAGTTGGTTTTTGAAAACACATACTAAGTGGATTTTTGAACGTATCCCAAAACGATTTTACACGAGCTAAGCCTAATAAACTCAAATTATAACAGAAATTGAAACAACGGTAGAGATCGAAAAGAGTGCATAAAAATTTCGCCTTCCTCAGTGGCTACACATTTTTAAATATTTCTACTGAATATCTGCAAATAAATGAAGTCGATCTAGCATTAAATATTAAGAAAACTTGCATGCAGTTAATTTTGCCACAAACTTGCCATATTAAAAAAACTAATCGAAATTAAAGAAAAATCAAATGCATTTGTAGTTTAGTCATTATATACATTTGGAAATGCATATAAACCGAGAAGGCTAAATTTTTAATATTACGTGAGGGCGGCCTAAGAAAGCTTAAATTCAAATTTTCGGCCAAAATTTCCTTGTGCATTTTCCGCCGTCTTGAAAAAAGGATATTTATAAGAATATCGACTTTGGCGACGTTGCTGCATGTTTGTCCACTACAATGTTGGCAAATAACGGTGCAACTAATTCCTGCTTCCTGCATCTACAAGCAGCCCCACCGTTTCCTTGACATTTGCACGAAATGAGTTTTAAAAGTTCAGCTAAAGGATTCTTTCGTAGAAAAAAGCATGCCGTATAAAGATGTAGTAAGATTAAAGATAAAAAATGCTGGGCTTAAATATTGATGAAATGCCGAGATGTTTCCTATTTAATGTAACACAAATAAAAAAAGCTATTAGATAGTAAGTAATAAAGAATGCAAGTTTATTCTCCCGGCCACATTTGTGAGTTTTTTTTAACAATTTACCTTAAACGCTGGAGAGAGGAGGCGCCACTAACAAGTTTCTGCCCCGGTTCGAAAAAATCGTTGATCTGAAGCTGTGTTTATAACATGCTTTAACGAAAAATTTTAAGGATCTCCAACTTTTTTTTTCTTTACTGAAAATAGTCGCAAAATTGGTAGACCTATTGTGTGGGCCGCGGCCAGCCCGCACTGCGACTGCGAACGAGGAGGGATTATAGAAAGGAAATGATTGTGGACCCGCTTTTTCAAAAGTTGCATGTCATCGTTCTCTGGAAAAACTGATTTTGGAAGCTTGTTCCATTCTGTAGCAGCCCTGTAAAAAAATGATTCTTGATGGAAATTGGTCTTTGTACTGCCAATCTTGAAAGTAAATGGGTGAGACTGATCAGCGTGCCGAGTTCTTTGACCGAATGTGGCCAATGGTGGTACAAGAGTTTTTATTTCTCTGGAGCATCTGCCATGGAAATATCTGTAGAGCAATGGCTGGTCTGCAACTCTTCTTCTATGTTCTAGTGGGTGAAGGGTATTTGTGAGAGTTAAGCTGTTTATATACCAAATGGCCACTTTCTGAATGGAATCTAAAAGACGAAGAGAATGCTTTGGTGCTGAACCCAAAATGTGCGAGCAATACTCCAATCGAGGTCGGATTTGAGCCTTGTACGTCGTCAACAGTTGATCAGGAGAAAAAAACTTTCTGGCTTTCCACAGAAAACCTAGCCTCTGGCTTGCCGACTTTGCGATGTTAGCAACATGGTCATGCCAAGACATATTATTGGACACCGTGACTCCCAAAATCGAGATGGAGGGACTTGGTTCAAGGGTAATTCCGGACATTGTGATGGGATAATTTGAGGAATTCACTTTCTTGGAAAACCTGGCGCTTTATGTTTTCTGGGCATTGAACTGAACAAGATTGTTGGTTTCCCTCTCGACGATTGCTTCAAAATCTCTATTGATGGAATAAACCTTTTCCTGCTTGAGTCTATTTGTATTATTCACCGAAAGTGATCAATAGGATGTGAAAGTTGAGACAAGTGTGCTGTCGTCTGCGAAACTGTAAATGGGGTTCGTGGTAGTTTTTAAGAGGTCGTTGATGTGTAAAAGTAATAGGGTGGGGGACAGAATGGGGCCCTGGGGTACCCCGGCATTGGTTTTTAACGCATCAGAAGAAATACCTTCAACTATTACTTATTTGAGGCTTTGTAGGAAGCATGAACAAGAAAAAATAGGTTACTTGATTCTACCCATGCAAAGACGATGTAAAGCTGTTATAAATAATAAAGGATGACACACGCAAATGTATATTGTTTATATTAATTAAAATTATTTTTTTTTGTTATAATAAATTGAAAATAGCTCCCGTTTGTGAAATGATAAGAAAAAGTTTGAAACAATACGGTTGACGTAAACAGAATATTGATAATGACAATTATAATTTGTTATAAACAATATGAAATCGTTTTTGTAATAATAATTATAATTATAAAAACAAAACATATGGTATTTTTTTATTCTTTCCACTGGTATATTTGTCGTGGCTGTCTCAGGGAACTTCCCAAAGGAACACAGAAAACACTTTTATTGGAATTTTACGCGTATTTTAATGTGTTAAGGTGGCATGGAAATAATTTATCCATAATCGTTACCGAGTGAGTTTTTAAAGGATTATTTTAAGAGAGAGTCTTTTCGAGTGTCGTGTCAAATGGTGAGTCCAGTTGCCCTTCGTTAATTTTCATCCCTTTGCAAGTTTGCTAAGACCGCGTCGCTAATATCCCTTGAAGGTAGAGGGTCAATGATTCTCCTACGTAATAAATATTAATATATTTAGTGATAATAACATTGGAAATCTTCAGAATGATTAAATGAAATTAATGTAAACAAAACAAAGATGTATTACTAACTTTTCAATCTACAAACTTCACCAAATGGGAATTTTTTTGGGGAAGATAATTTATTTTATGTATCCATAAATAATATGTATCAAATTTGTAAAAGTAACCAAGCAAAATTATTTACTCGTCTGCCAACTAAAAATTGAATGTATTTTTCGGTATCCGTGAGATTTGTATGGTTTGTAAAGTTGGATGATATTCAATGTCGTAAATCACAAGGTATTTTATTCGTGCGAATCTTTTGATTTACTGTTTTATATATGGTGTTTGCTTTTCGAGGGAGTATTGTACGGAAAGTCATTACTTGGCTTTTCTCGATTACAAATGTCCCAATGATAACCATAATTTAGACTTTTAAAAAATTTGCCATGCCAAAAAATATAGATTTTTATTAATCGCAAACTAATAATAAAACACGAATAAAAAAATAATAAATTTATACTTAAACATCTGGGATTAAAACAATTTCTATAAAATCAACATCATTTATTCGATATCCGTTAAAAAATCTTTTTTGGGCACTTTTTTTTGATAAAGTTTCATAAATAATCCATTTTACATATATACAATAAATATATAGGGTGTTCAAAGAGTGCGGTGAAGTCTAAATAGTTTCATTAAAATGTAAACGTGATTGTGATTTCAGTCATAATTTAAATAATTATTTAACAAGTAGCTAAAGTGGAAGTCAGAAATAATTTTTTCTGTATTATGAAATCGGCACCTTAAAAAATGTTGTCCAATGGCAGGTCTAGGACCGGATTTTAATTGGATGTAACGAAACTTTTAGCACAAATATTTAAACTGACCTTCATAGACACTTTTTGTACGAACAAAAGCTCAACAAAATTTTTTTGTTGTTGTTGCCCTGGATATATCTGCAGATTTCTATAACATCAAGTTTTAAAATTTATTCATGAAATTAATAAATTTATGATTTTGGTGTGTTTAAAATATTAAAAATAAACAATTTACGCCGGCTCCTCTGAACACGAGTTATTAGTATTTGGTTTCTGGTCAAAATTTGCTTTCTGCGCATTTATTTCGCGCATACATACATAACGTGATTTTGCAAGTAATTCCCCGCACTCCTCACTTAGTTAAAATGCCAGAGACTATTATTTAACAAAACTGTAGGACGCATGATGCTCGTTTGGGTAAGTTGCTAATGTGAGGATACGTAGTAGACGTTAAAGGTTTTTTACGAAATAAAAGTGGAAATATTCAGCTTTACAGTCTACAATATATGCACAATAAAGATCCTCCTTGGCCTATTTATCTCTCAGAAAGTACCAAACTCACAGCATTCAATATAATCTACAAGTGGTAGTAAATATGAAGGTGGAACAACATTTCCACAGTTGTTTCTTAAAATGAGCTCAGCGATTTAATACGAAATCTAAATTTATCTAAACAAGCATCAGAACATCTTGCATCAAGACTAAAAGAAAAGAATTTATTAGAATTAAAAGTAACAATTACAGCATACAGAACAAGGAAAGTTAAATATTACCAATTTTTAGCGAAAATGAAGAACTTGTCTTTTGTAATAATATCGCAAAATTACTTTTAGACATGGGTGTAAAAAAATACAAATCTACCGATTGACGACTCTTTATTAAAACTAAATCTGTACATGTCAATTTTACGAATAAAAAAAATGTACATATCCCTGTTATCATAAATAATACCATATGCTGATACAGCAAATTACTTGGGTATGACATAAGATGCTGAGCTGAAAAGCTCACATCAAAAAGAAAAAACAAGAACTGGATATTAAATTTAGAAAAATGTATTGGCTACTCGGATAAAATTCCACTCGGTCAATATATAATGAGGTATTTTTGTACAAACAAATACTCAAGCCCGTATGGACATATGGCATACAGCTATGGGGCCGTGCCAAAAATAATAACATAAAATTATTCAACGTTTCCAAATCAAAGTGACCCCCATAGGGACTTGGAAGTGGACACCGTTAACCAGACCATTAGCATATTCGCTAAGAGTCACGAAGAGCGACTCCTTCACCACGTTTACATCGAGGCCATCCAGCTCCTCGATAACACGAATCTGAATAGAAGACTCAAGAAGACTAAACCTTTTGAGTTAGTTTAAGTTTGTGTTTGTGCAAAAGCAGTAGGAAAAGCCACATTCCTGGACTCTGTGTTGCTAAGTCTCGGCTTGCACCTCGGCACAGTCATCCAGGAATGTTAGGCTTTTCCTACCCGGTAAACAATGTACTATTACTGACCACCTTTTATGGGTGATATTTCGAAAGAGAGTGGGATGAGAGGAATTTTTCTTATAGGGAAGATCCATCATAATTTCATGGGGGCATTCAACTGAATATTTTTGCATGAATTTAGAAACATCCTGTATATATTTTCATATTAATTTTTTTGTATAAATTAGGTGTGCGCTTTTAAAAATAACAAGCAAATTTTTCACAGAACTTTAAATTAATTTATTAGTTTTTTAAACACTAAACAATTTATAAATTATTACTAGTTTCACAACAAACTAACTGAACGCATTTAACTTTAAACCCGGTCACTTAAAACTCCTCTGCGGAGTTGACAGTCTGGTAAATAGTTTTACGCGGTTATCCTCAACACATATTTATGTACGAATGCCGTTCGAATGTGCTTGAATTTAAACTCAGGTTATTTGTATAAAGTTTAGTTTAGTATCACCTGCAGGGAGTTAACCCTTATTCAGGTATTCGCTAATTAGTAGCTGTTAATTCTCGTTTCTAAGTGCGGCAAGCTCAACTGCAAATGATAGCTGCTGTGCCTATGATAAAAATATACTTAATTTTAGAGGCGTATCTGGAATTTAGATAATTTGTTTAACTTTAACAAAAAAGACATATTTGTATTATAAATTTTGAATCACTTATGATTCAAGTTTTTTTTTTAAATAAAGATATTTTTGTAGAATTACGTTTTTTTTGTAGTGTACCCAGTGTTTATATTCTTCTATTTGTACACGTCGGATTGCAATTTGGGATCTCAACTAGGAAACATTTTTTCTTCTCGATGACTACCTCAGCATTTTTATCATCTGAGTCTTAAAGATCTTAAAAGTATCTCGATGGCGTACTCCCAAGCTTTTGCTTGGAGACGTGCAGTGGCATTTGTTACCTACATTATTAATTTTTTTTTTAATAACTATGATCCCTTTAGATATTTCTGTAAAGTTTTTTATTACTTCTCAATATTATTTATAATCTGTAAAAAAAACGTTACAAAAGCGCTTTTCTCTTTGCTGTGTGGTATTTACAGTAGCTATGCCGTTTCTTTTCCTTGGGGAAAAAAAGTTTTCAACAAAAGACAAATGCTTTTTTCTTTGACGTGTGTCCTTTACAGAAGTGCTCAAATTTTGAGAAAATTGGAATATTTATGATGTCTGCGGTAGTTGGAATGCAAAAGACCAGCTTTCACACCATTTTATAGGTGGTTGTCCACGTGGTCGAGATGTATTTGGTTTTTTCTCTTTCGCAATTTTTGCCAACCGCTCATTTGGCATTTTGTCCATGTGATCTCTCTATTCTCTTCTCCGGTTTCTCGCCCATATTACTATATCTTGAATCTCACATATTTCCCTTATTTATTTATTTCTCTTCCGGTCAAATAACGTATGTCCTGTTATTGATATTAGTGTTCGAATTTCTGTTGTTCTTTAATGTCGTTTGGTTGTTGCGTTCTCCACTCTGGTTTCTATCACGTATGTCATGACCGGTCTTACGAAAGTTTTATATATTCTGACTTTACTTCTAGTGCTCATATATTTGTTTCGCCAAATTAAATCTCTTAAGTATCCAGATATTTATGATGCCTTTGTCGTTGTCTAACTTATAAGAAAAAATTTTAGTCCGAGAAACGTGATTTTTTAGCCGAATATCAGGATCGATTATATTCTGCGGTGAGTGACAAATTCTTATATTGTGGGGTTATTATTAATTTTTTATTAATTTTTCTGTAAAAATGGCCGTGAAAAAAAAATGCAGGAATATAAATGTCGATTATTGATCGGACTATAAAGGGCTTTTTAAAGTTGACTTTGACTGTTCTCAAAAGTTTACTTTTATTTAATTAAAGTTAGTAGATTATGAAAAGGTGAAATATAATATTTTTTATCTTCTTATTACTACACCCACAAATTCGATTGTGTATTGGGCTATTTTTGTTTGTTTGCCGTTTTATTCACCTCTTTTTAATACAGTTTCTGGTCTAACTGCTTACATCGTCTGTTCTGATTCTCCTCAATGCTTTGGTTAAATGCCACGTAGGAGCGCCAGGTGAATTTGCCCAGACCAAATATCACGTATTGCGGGAATACTGTGTTGATTTGATTAGACTAAGCAAATGGTGAGGTAATTCCAGATTTTTTACGTTTACATTGAATATAAGACTTGTAAATTTTTTGTCTTATCAAGTTTTAGATGTGACTGGAGGTAGTTTAGAAAAAATAATAGGGCATTTTAAAAACTCAGAAACGTAACATTTATAAAAATATAACGTATACGTAACGAAATATAGTGTCAATATAATAAACGTAATAATAAAATATTGTAATTACCACAAAAAACAACTAAAAAATCCCTAATTGATTGCGTCCTGTTTCATGCAGTTTTATTTTTTAACTACAAATTACTCACCAAGGCTGCTATTCTAAAATTTAGTACAGGGCAATATACAGGGGTGATCTAATAAGTTTCTGACTCAACGAAGGTTCAGGACATAATTTTTTTAATTTATTTTTATTATTCCACTTCATCCAGCGATGATCCCAGCTCTTTAACCCGTTCAAATAGTATTATACGTCTTTCTCTGCAAAATAATGGTTTACGAAGGTAATGCTATCCTTATGTGCAAAGGTTCAAATCATCATTGCAAAGTAGCGGTCTCATTTTATTGAACGCTGCGCGCGCCATCTCTGTTCTGCTTTTTATTTCTGTATCAGGGTCCAGTGTTTCCGTTATGATGCTTCCAAGATATTTAAACTTTGTGACACGTTCTAATGGGGTACCATCGTGATTTAGATTGACGTTATTCTGTACCGTACGACTCACTACCATGAATTTTGTTTTATTAGCGTTGATATTTAAGCCGTATATTTTTCCAACTATGTTAATTCTGTCCAGCAGTGTTTGCAGATTTTTTATTGAGTCTAATAGCATTACCGTGTCATCAGCATATCTAATTGTTGTTATGGGTAAGCCATTAATTTTAATTCCGCAGTGTCCCAGTTCTTCAGGAGCTTCTTTAAATATTTGGTCGAAATAGAGGTTGAAAAGCAGTGGAGAAAGTATACATCCCTGTCTTACTCCTTTTTGTATTGCAATATCGTCTGTTGTTATATTACCTACTCTTGCACTTGCTCTTTGTCCCCAATACAGATTCTTTATCTGCTGAATATCCTGTATATCTAATCCCTTTTCTTTTAACATTACCAGAAGTTTATCATGGTGAATTTTAAGATCTGGTGAGTAAGGAGGGTAGTTAAGCAGTTTAATCCGTAACTCGTGGATTTTCATCATGGCAACCGCTGAGGTCTGAGACGTCGCATTGTCTTGGCGAAATAGACTTTTTTTCTGCAAATATGGCCGTTTTTCCGGAGTTTCTGACTTTAGCTTGTTATGATATGTGGTACCTACGTTCTTTTAATGTTTTTTTTCTTTTTAAATTACATCTTTTTTTACAATTTTGTCAGCATTCATAATTTTCGTACGGAAAGAAGCCAATTCTGTGCGAACGTCAAAACATATATTACTTCAGAACATAACAGAGCCACTGCCGAATAAAATTCTTGCAGATATATCGCAGGGAGCAAACCACTTTCCTAGTCTTCGCTAGACTCGTTCGCGACCATCTGGATGTTTTAGGCTAACCCTAGTTTCATCTGTAAATAAAACTTTTTCCAATTATTTTCAGACCGATTTTAATTATTTCGAGCAAACATAACCTGGCCACTCTGTTATTTTTAGTAAGCAAGGGTGCAGTGTCTGGTCCCTTACTGTATAATCCAGCCTTATTTAACCGTCTTCTAACTGTTTTAAAAGAAATTGCGATGTTGCAAACAGCTTCAAGTTCGTTTATTATCACATAACTAGTGACAGTTTTTAAAGCGTATTGTCTAATAAAACGTTTATCTCGGTCGTTAGTGCATTGTTTTCGCACTTGCCCTGGTCTTCTAGAATAATTTTCCGCCTCATTTAAGCGTCTTACCATACGAGTTATTGCGCAACGATTTTTACCTAAAAAATTGGTAACATAACTTTGCATAACTTACTATTCAAATCTCCAAAAATTTTAAAAACGGACGTAAGAAAAATATTTCATATTGTTTTTTTACAAAAAGCATAGACTGTGTAGTAGAAAAAAATTAGATTGTCGTAGTGTTAACATCTAGTCTGGAATATTTTTTCTCCTATTTAAAAATTTCTGTTTAGTTGATTTAAAATTTTTCATTGAACCTCCCACTACAAAATTAATTATTTATATTGTTAGGTCTAAAAAAAATAATAAATTTCTTGGTAGCCGTTACCTTAAATTGTAATTTAGTTTTAACACATGATCCGTATATTGTTAATACGTTTGACAGGACTTTAGCTTTGCAATCTGATTATATTTTACGTTAACAAGGATATTGAATTAACCAAAATTATATTATTGACGCCAGTACGCAAATAATGATTCACCTATTGCGGAGCTATCTGATTATTGACAGTCAACAATTGATCCTTTGTAGTATATAAAATGAAAAAAGCTTTGTTGCGAACCTAACCTCAGTCGATATCATATTGTACAGAACGAATTCTATACGACCCGATGTCAGCTGATTATCCTAATAATATGATATTTCTAAAATACATGTTAATATATTTAGTTGGAAAACACAGTTTGCAATATAATAGACTTTTACATGTTACGCAGCTAAGCACAAGTGACAAAAAATAAAATTGTTTAAAAATTCACTACGTAAAAATTTAAAAAAAAATAAAGTACTCACTTATTTATTAATACACATTGCTTAATAAGAATACACAAGTACCTTTTTTCTATCACGTTTTTTAAATAGCTAACAATTTTATTAGCAAAAAAATTAAAAACTAAACGAATAAAACCGCTTACTTAACTTCTTATTAATATATTTGCACACTCTAAAACACAAAAGATATCGTAAAAAGTTTATATTTTTTACAAAAAAATTTATTTTGTTGGTGAGTAAATACCAGAAGTAATCTCCTAACATAGCTATGTCTCAACGACCTTGATACCGTTCCTCAAGCCTTTTCACATCCTGATGAAATCGCTCCCCTTGTTTATCACTCACAGCTCCAAGATTTAAAGAAAAAAAAGATAAATGAGAATAAAGAGAGTGAATTTTTAATGACATCCGGCATTCATCAAATTATTTAACCCTGTTGTTAAATTAAATGCGGTTGGCGTAATCTCTTGAGGAGGGTAAAAACTCTGGATCTTGATTGTCAACTTTCATGTCTTCTTCAGTTGGACATTTCTTGGAAGGCAAAGGAGAAGGCATGTGTTTAATATGAGGTATGAGAGTATGAGTCATGCAGAAGTAGCAATTGTTGTAGTGGTTGCTAGGTTCGCGACACAGTGTTGGTATTGCAAATGGCATAGGAACAAAACTTGTTTGGTGAATTTTTGCATTGGCGACGACTCCTTTTTTTAGTATTCATCTTGAAAAATTCTATAATAACACTCATAAACTGTTAATCTCAAAGATACTAACGTGAAATGAACCCATTTTTTTAATAACGATTACATTTACTAATATGGCCAAAATGAAGCTCGCTTAATAGGTTTCAACCTACATATATCGGTGTGTACCTTAAAAAGAGGAAATGATAAAAATAAAAGACATCCTTTGCGTACATACTATAACTAAAAGAAAACTATAAAAGCAATTAGTTTATCGAGCACCGAAATCGTGTCACGCAGTGATTATCAAACTGTTTAATGCTTTTGTACTGTGTCTTTTTTATAACATTTTTGTCCAAAGAATTATTGTGTAATGCATATAATTCTGTTATGTTTTTGTCCTGTATAATATTGATTTTCTTTATTTTGTATTTTTCCACATTATCCTGTAACCATTCTTTTATGCGTTTCAAATCCTTATTGGAATAATATTGGGCTATGTAATCTAACCCTCTTTATCATTTCTTTGAAGCTTGTATATTATTTACATACCAATATTTGCGTCTATGTACGAGTATATATTTGTATTTATTTATTTTTCCTTATATTATTCATATTATCAAAATCCAAATTATCCTAAAATATAAAAAGCTACTTTTTGTTCTATAAACGAACTAAAAATTAAACATTTTAGATTGTTAAAACTGGGTTAGATAATAAAACAATGCTGGTAGGAAACCCAACCAACTACAAACAAAGTGAACAAGATTATTCAGTTTACTTAATCCGAATGACATTTATCGGATCACGCGTATAATATGCAGTAACTGGCAATTAAGGATTCAGTGTGGACCACATATCACAATTATAGGTTATATTCGATTTACATAATGCCCCATTGCAGATATCGTGCATAGAGTATTAGTGTAGCATCTGCAGTTTCATAATACATAAATGTATTGAGCAGGGATCAAACATTTTTGTAACAACTGGACAGTTCCTGATAACCGGTAACAATGAAAATTTGTAGTTGTTTTATTGATTTGTTTCCAACGATAAATTAAATTTTATTATTTTTTGTGGTTGACGCGATACCTATAGACAGCTATTTAACAAATCAGTCATGACAAATGATATTGCTGGCCTTTTTTTACTCTTGCAAATACTTTTAAAAACTTTGTATGGAGCTATCTTCAATAATCAGGTATAATCATTTGGGGATTTGAACCTTACACCATTTAGGACTTTCTAATTATAATTTGTAATAAATATATATTTGTTCAAATGGTCTTTAAAATTCCGAAGCTTATTTCAATGTAAAAGTTTTCCTTTTTTAGCTTTATTTAAAAAAGAAGGTGTGCGTCACGGGACGCCCGACAAAAGTCTTCTTCTTCCTCTTACGTTAGGACTACGTCCTGTGTTTGCCTCAAAGGTTGCCCAAAAACAATTGGGACGATGAAGACCAGCTATCATACCATCTTTTTGGTGGGCGTCCAGTTGGGCGTGGTGTGTTGGGCCGCTTCTCTCTCACAATTTTTGCCAGCCGGTCGTTTGGCATTCTGCTAACATGGTCTCTCCATTCTATTCTTCGGTTTCTTGCCCATCTTACTATGTCTTGGACTTCACATATTTCCCTTATCTCTTCGCTTCTTTTATGGTCAAGTAAGGTATAGCCAGTTATCGATCTAAGAATTCGCATTTCCGTTGATCTAAGAAGTCGCTTTGTAGTCGTGTTCTCCGCTCTGGTCTCTATCGCGTATGTCATAATCGGTATTCTGACCTTACTTCTGGTACTCATGTGTTTATTTCTCCAGATTATGTCTCTCAAGAATCCTGAGATTAAAAATGCCTTTGTTGTTTGAGCTTTTACTTCCTCCTTCATATTTCTAGTGCTAGTTATATTAGCTCCTAAATATTTAAAGGACATCACTTGTTCTACACTCTGCTCATAGATTGCGAGTTTACATCTTCTCGGTTAGAGGGGATGGCTGCCGCGACAGCCTGGTGCCGTTAAAGTTATTATTTAAAAAAACTCAAATTATTTTTATATTTATTAATTTATAAATAGTTACATACAATTTTATACGCATAAATTCATTATTGGTTAAATAAACAGTAATATGAAAAAATCCTCAAACAGTTCGATTTTTATTTTACTATTTTTTAAAAAATACTTTATCATATATATAACTTTCAAGAGATAGGGTCAACACCAGTTTTTTTAAATAAAAAACCCCCTTGTCCTTGCTGAGCTGATTCCAAAAATGTATCACAAGTTGATTTAAATTGGTACAGGGTAGACGAAAATACAAAAGTTGTTTATGAAAATTTATTATTTACAAAATAATTGATGAACACTAAACATACACTTTAACAAAAACAAATAAAAAAAAAGTCCATTATTTGTTTAAATTGTTCCCCATTGACCACTAAACAATGACTTAACCTGGTAATAAATTTTTTTTAATATTTTGTAACATGGGGTAAGATCGGATGATCTAGCCGGTCATTCTACTGTTCCCCTTCTTCCGATGCATCGATCTGAAATATTCTGTTTAAAAACTAATAGAAACTAAGCACGGGTGTTTTGCCGTTTAACATGCCCGTTCAAATAAAATGTTACCTCATCTAAAAATAAAACGTTACCAAAGAAATTGTTATTTAATTTATCATCGTTTTGATTCATAATGTACTCGCAGAATTAATTTCTTCGATCACAGTCATCTTTAGCCAACTTATAAATGAGACGTGCTTTATAAGAATGGTATTTGCCTTTTAATTATTTGATATTAAAGACTTTCCATAATTCAAATTCCTATATAATCCTCGCACTGTACAGTGTGGATCGTCTACTACATAATTACATCTTGTTGAATATTTGCATTGAGTGTAGGTCTATCTTGGTTTGGTACATCCCCAACGTATCCCAATTCTCTGTATTTTCTTTTAAACTGCTTTTAGTAGATTGAGAGATACGTTCACGATCTGGTTGCATTTAATGAAATGATGTGCATATTTCTTGTTGAGGCCGGTTCCTATCGCCAACACCAATCATCATTAAAATTTTAAACTATTCCGTCACGTGTCTCAAATAGCTTAATTGGTTTTCTTTTCCTTTATTTACCCTTTCTTTCTTTATTTTCCTAATAAGCTCAAATTTTTCACTAGTTTCATACCGAAAAGCAGAGTAAGTTTAATAATGTCATACAAAGCATCCCACGCTTTTAGAACAGCGACATTAATTTTCTTGTCAGTAATTTTATTCTTATGTTAAGAAATATTTTTTACTTTTTAGTTTGATTAACTCTAAATGCGTGTTTTTTATTTTTTTTAGACTATAATTTATTTTATATAACGGTTTATTTAGCTAATAGTAAATGTTTTTTAAAAGTTAATAATGTTTATAATTAACGACACCATTATTTTTGGGACTTAATAGTAGGAGAACAAAAAATGTCATATATAATTAGGAATTCTTCATCCTAGTAAAAATTTTGAACATAAACCAGTGGTTTCTCTAACGGTTATTGTTTAAGAGCAATGCTTTAAATTTTTAAATAACAAGCAAGCAGTTCTAAATATTTTTGTTGTTATTTAATTATGTGATAACTTAAATTTTTTTTTAAATGATTTGAAATAATTTTGTATGTGAATTTTTAAGATTTGTATATTTCAAATCACGACTAATTTTTGATTACAAGAAAAAATGAACTTTTTTCTCCGACTTATCAAAAGTAAAGACAAAAAGTCCCAGCACAGTTTTCTACAAAATAAAATACAAGACAGTCAATACTCTTAAAGGTTTTCCATAGTAAACAATCCCATATAGTTTGCTGACCTCCTTTGTCAGTTAACATCCTTTCTTATTCAAAGTAATTTACTTGTTTTCACTGGATATAAACTAGTCACAAATAAATACACAATTTCGGGAAACGAAAATAATATAATGTCCAACAGTTTTCTATTCAGGTTTGGACTAAGTGCTACGATTTAATAATATATTTACATAATTTACATAAATAATAAATCATATCTTTTTATTAATAAAAACAGTTCTATTGCACTCGCCGTAAATAATAATAAGATTTAAAAAACACAAACCGGTAAAGAAAACTGTCAAAACAACATAAACAATTAACGTTGTAACTATCAAATCTTTGACAGCCAAGGTCTACCCTTTACTAATGTTGAAAGAATTAAGTAGTGTGTTTTAATAATAAAATAATAATGAAACATCTCAAAAGTGGTAGGATTTGGGTAGGTGTAGGAAATACCGATACCAAACAAATTGGCTTAAAAAAATACACCGGAAAATGTAATTAAATAGAGGGTGTTCAATGTAAAGTTAGCAACTTATAAATGATTTTAATTCTGCATGTTGGCGGCTAAGTTAAAAACACCCTGTATAAATTATCAATGGGTTGGACACATGGAGTTAACGGGCAATCCCTTGTTGTTTATTTGTTACAATTTCACCTTACTAGCTTCGTTATTAATGGAGATATCGTTATTTAATGTGGGCTACGATTTTTCGAAATTTTGAAAAAAATCGAAATATCTTAAAAATACTTCATATTTGGTATGATACATTGTGCTCAAATTTTATCTAAAATTTTATTTAGACTTCGAAAATAAAATAAAGAATATTAGGTTCTATTTAAAGTAACAAAGTTGACGTCTACTTTCGGTATAACCGAAAGTGCCACATTATATTTGAACTCAGCGTTTTCCAAAACCGACAGTTTCGTAATTTCAGATTTTTAACATAACTGTATTCACCATTAATTTTAATAAAAACTTTTCTTGTATTCAAATATTCCGCGCTTTAATTCAAGTTGAACTACGCACTTCTGTCGCGTCCTCACGCAAGAGAGGGACGAAGCATTTATTCATTCGAGAAACACGAGATTGATTAGCAGGCAAATTTGCAATAATTGTTTATTTAACTATCGCCGCCCCCAATTTAATTTAAAATATAGTGTTAGCACCCACCAACTACCGCCGCTTTAACAAGACAGTTGCTGATTACAAGGAAATCATTTTAGTAAGTGCACGCTCTTATTTCTCTCTTCAAAATTTGTATAAAATATCACTATACGTAACATTTTGGTATTATTAAATCTGTAGCTTATTATTTTACTTTTAACAATAAAAAAATCCACATTTGACACATGGTCGGTTCCAACTCTGGTAAAATAGAGAACGTCTTATATATACTTAAGATAAGAAACATAAGCGAATCGAGAAATTTCGAAGAAAATTTATAGATAGCACACAAAAGAACTTGACAAGTACAGCAATCTTCAGTTATTTCGACCGATGGAAATTTTTGATAAGAAACTTCTCAGATTAGAAGGCAAACAAAAGTTGTTAGCAACTGATAAAAGGAAATATGTTTTCGATGATAAAACATATTGTCTAAATGTTTGGTCATTTTGGTTGGCATTCGAAGATTTTAATTTTAGATTTGGTCCCTTAATGTTCGTTTTATTAGCTGAATACAAATGCCAAATAGTTCTTTAAATCGCTTTTTTTACATGTTTAGATTTAAAAATATTATAATAATAATTAAAATCTAATTAAATGGCGATTTATAGAAATTTTTAAAACTCGACTGATAAACTCCTTCCACAAAATAAGGTCAGGAAACCATGTTCAAAAATCTTTTTATACAAAGTGTTAAATTTAATAAATAAAAAGAGTTCTTTTGACTGAAATTTTTTTTTTAAAATAGCACAGTACGAGTATAAAAGACATATTATTTTGGCACTACTGAAACAAATTACCGTTTAATTCATATGAAGTGCGCTTTACTTAAGCACTCTGTATATCAGGAACTAGCTTTTGCCGGCGACTTCGTCCGCGTGGAACTCGAAAATGGTTCTAATAGGATTTTTAATTGGTTTTTTACGTTATTAATTTTGTAATAACATAAATTATTACATACATACATACATAAAGTCACGCCTTTTTCCCATAGGGGTAGGCAGAAACCACTTCTCTCCACTTGCTACGGTTCCTACACACATCTTTTGCTTCCTCTACTTTCATCAGTGCTCTCATACATGCTCGTCGGTTGTTGGTACTCTTGATCTGGCCTTTCTTCAAAACAATGTTAATTTGATCGAGATATGTTCGCTGAGGTCTACCTCTACCGACTTGTCCATGCACATTTGCCATATAAATTTGTTTCGTCAATCTTTCTTCATCCATCCTTTCTACGTGTCCAAACCATCTAAGCATTCCTTTATCTATCTTTGTAACCACATCTTTTTTTACACCACATCGTTCTCTTATTTTACTATTCTTTACTTTATCCAACCGAGTCACTCCGGCTATACTTCTCAGACTACTCATCTTCGCAGCATTAATCCTATTTTCATGCTTCTTCTACTAACCCAACATTCACTACCATACATAAGTGTAGGAACCAACACTCCTCTATGCACAGCCAGACGTGCCTTTTTTGATACTTTCTGGGTGTTCATAAAGCTATGTAGTGCCCCATTCATTTGTTTTTCTGCCAATACCCTTCGCTCAATGTCACTGTCATACTTTTCATCTCTCGTAAATTTTAAACCCAAGTACACAAATTCATTTACCTGTTCCACTCTTTCTCCCTCAATCGAAACTCCACAGTTTGTTATATTTTCTTCTCTTTCAAAAACCATTACTTTCGTTTTGCTCACATTTATTTTCATTTGTTTGATTTTCAGGGCATTATGCATAACATAACATTAACCATTATTATGTTAAAATATTTAAATAATAATCTTTGTTATAGTGTAGTGATTTAAAGGTTAAATAAACAAAAAAATAAAATAAAATTTTGTTATATTTTATGAACACGAAGCTCGGCCTTTGATCTGGTGAAAGTGACACGAGGGTATTTTTTTTACAACGAAATCAAAATACTACACCTACCGCAGTATTTCTTTGTAAACAATATTTTTTGTTTTTCCTTCGGGTGCTAGAATCACCAGGCTACTTTGTGCGCTTACTCTGGAGCATGCCACATACAACTGGCCGTGGGAAAAGCAGCTTTCTCTCAAGTCTACTCCCGCTACCCAAATAGTTTGACCTTGAGCTTTGTTTATGGTTATGGCGAAGCAGACTTTGATAGGAAACTGCAATCTATTGAATTTTAAATGATTATTTGATGGTGATGGGGAATCCTAGGAATAAATACAGAGTCTTATACATTGCGATGCAATGTTTCAACTTGCAATCTAGTGCCAATGCATAATTTTGGTGGATTTTTATTGCGCAGCAACATAATTGGCGTTTGTTCTCACCTCTCAGTTTAGGCTGTGCGTTGATCCGTCAGTCAGTCATTCAGGACAATGCATTTTTTATGTATAGATTATTAAAAAATATTTAACTTCGATAGCTTTTTAACTTTAAAGTAAAACTTTGTTAAAATTTAAAACTACCAAAGAGTCTACCAGTCGAGTTTATACCAACAACCGACGTGTATGTATGAGAGAAGTGGTCTCTGCCTACCCATACAGAAAAAAGGCGTGAAAATATGTATGTATGTATAAAAACTAAAGATTTTTCAGTATTAACTCCCGACCTGGATATTCTTTATATTATGAGAGGAGTCTACCATAAATATTTGTTCCTTGAATTTTGAACCACCCTGTATTTTAATAACTACTATTATTTATTAAAATTAAATAAGTAATTAAACTTTTTGACACTTTGTACACCTATTAGTAAAAAAATAAAATTCATTTATTTAAAAAAAAATTATTTTTTGAGAAATATTATTTCCAATATATAGAGTGTGAATTGATTATACTTTTATACAGAAAATTTAATTTGGCAACATTGTTGAAAGTTAACAACCATAAAGTTGAATGTCTGAGACCTTTTTGGAGATAAACAGGAGGGTATTTTGAAAATTATGCAAAATGTGTAATACAAATTGTAAAGGTTATTACTTGATCTTTATCCCACTAAAAATTATGTGCCTGTGTCACAATTTTATACAAAATTGACGTCTCTATGAAGAGTTAAGCGAAATGTCATTTTTTCTTTCAGTATACTTTTCAGGTTAAATACAATTGCTTTTTTAAAAAAAGCAGAGTGCATTTTACCAAAATTTGCGAACAAATGATAAAGAAGCACATTGTTTGGATGTCGGCGTATCTCGTAAATCAGAGAGATTTTCATTTCAGATCTGGCAAAGCAAGACGAAAGCAAGGGCTTTAATGTTGATTTGAATCTATGAATTTGATGAGTTTTATTTATCAGATCTTTTATGTACGTTGCGGCAGAATCATGGCAGCTAGTCGGGGATAATTTCATGAAATGGAGAGCTAAATTAAGAACTGGGAAGGAAAAAATGTCCTCGGAGGATGTGCCAATTACGTTAGTGGATATTATATCGGTTAGTGGGATAATGACGTTGCTGGTTTTATTTAAGCGGTGACTCTATTTTATTATAAAAGGGTGTTATTAAAAAAAATTAACAGAAAATTGATACTCAAACTTAATTAAATACATTTATTTAATTAAAAAATTGGTTGTCTGTAAAGTCGGTTTGCGGACGATAATTTTACGTGATAACGCCATAAGAAAACATTGATGAAAAATTGCATACTTTTATTAATTAAATAATTATCACTGAATTATCATTATTTTGTATAATATAAAGGAGTTAATTGAAAATTACAATTTATTCGATAAATTAACATTTATTTGGACTCCTTAATTCAAATATTTTCTGTCTCTCTTCTACTCGGACGCATCGGCCGATGGAGTGGAAGAGAGATGGGTGCGTCACAAGCCGAACGTTTAAGTCAATCGAGCCTCTGTATCGCTTGTTCTGCGCTCTCGCTTGCACGCTCGGCTCAGGCGGAACGTGACAATGAGTCATGCTTTTTCGTGCGTGCAGCCGGCGTTCATCGATTTATAAGATGTTATCACTTTAAAAGCTTCGCTAATCACTTGACAGTGTCACACATCTTTATTTTTAATACTTTTATTATTTAGGAAAAAAAATATGCAAAAGGTATAAAAGATAAATTTTTTCATTTATTTGGTATTTATTTTAATGCAAATGATAATATATGCAACGTACTGGGGTAATTTAAACCCCTTTTAAACAAAACAAGGCCAGTCCTTTCCAATTTCTAATGTTTCGTATCCATGATATATTTTTGCGACCTATCCATCTTCTGCCATCAACCTTTTCCTGGATAATCAGGCGAGGAATGTGATATTTGTAGCCTCGTATTATGTGTCCGAAATAACTTACCTTTCTTGTTTTTGTGGTGTTCAGAATTTCTCGATTTTTATTCAGCTGTTTGAGTACCCCTTTATTACTGGTATGTGCAGTTCAAGGAATTTTGAGGATTCTCCGGTAGCACCACATTTTAAACGCTTCTGTTTTATTTATGGTGTCAACTTTAAGCGTCCATATTTCACATACGTAAAAAAGAATGCTTCATACGTAACAGCGGAGTGTTCTTAGCCGAGTCTGAACTGTGAGGTTTCCGTTGAGGTTTCCGTTTCGGAGGATTGTATCGTTTAGGTAAGCTGAGGTTCGTGCTGCTTTTGCCGCTTGGTTTCTTACCTAAGCCTCGATGTCACCGTATCCTGATATTTCTATCTCTAGGTATTTAAATTGTATTTCCTGTTGTATAATTTTATCATCCACAACCAGTTTGCATCTGATAGGTGTTTTTGAGGTGGTCATGCATTTCGTTTTTGCCGCAGATATCTTCATTTTTAGACTTTCTGCCGTTGTGCTGAATTTGAATAGTAATCTCTGTAGGTCATCTTATTTTTCTGCAATCAGAACAGCATCATTCGCATAGCATAGGATTTTGACGTCTTTGTTCCCCATTATATACCCTTTTAGGTTACGAGTGCTTTTTATTATTTCGTCCATAAAGATGTTAAACAATAAGTGGCTAATGGAATCTCCTTGTCGAATACCACTATTTACAGGAATTTCTTCGGTAATTGTTGATTCTATGGTAAATATTTTCGATGGTTTTTATGATGTTGTATGGGATTTGCCTGTTGTATAGAAAATGCACCACGTCCTCCAGTTGTATTCGGTCAAACGCTTTTTCTAGGTCTATAAAACACATGAAGGCTGGTTTGATATATTCGATGGATTTTTCAGTTATTTGTCGCAGGACAAATACCGCATCTGTACAAGATCTTTCTGATCTGAATCCTTGTTGTTTATCGCCCAATGTGGTAAGTTCATTTATTTTATTTGTTGTAATAGATTATTCTCAAGACAGTAATAAGCATTCATGGATCTTGTACAGACAGAAATTAATTCTATGCGAGAGTCAAAGCAGATATATTTCCAGAACATAACAGAGTCGATTAAAATCCTTGCAGAGAAATTTTTTATGCGTATTGCAGTGATTCTAGGTCTTTTAAAATATTTCTAATACTTTTATGTGGATTAATATGTTAATTTTTCTCATGAGTATATTTAAACCCCAAAATTTTTTCTTAATTTATGTAACAAGTGTACAATCTTCATGAAAGTCACTAAACGTTGAGTGAATTATAACCAATATAAAATAATTTACATAAAATTTTTGAATATCGTCAACGAAAAAATTAATCGATTAAAAAAAAAACACGAGAAAAACGAAATTAATCAAAAAATGAAACAAAAAGTATCGTTACACAATTCGAATTTTTCGTTTCGACATTGTTTACAGTTTGATAACAAAAGCGAACCGAATACAAAAAAAAAGAATTTCACAGAAATCAAACAAACATTTGAATCAATTTATTGAATATTGATGATAAATCGCGTACATTCCCTTTACACCCGCGTTAACGACCAACGAGAGTGGAAATGACGTCAGCTTTTCCAAAGCGTAAAGTATTTTTATCGTTACATCTAACCATAAACTCCGCATGGGCTTTAGCGATGAACTAAATTTCATAAAATATTGAATTGGCATTTATAAAGGTAGCTTACTACATCAAACCGTATAGACAGTTATGCTATACTCGTAAACGAAAATAAAGTACTGTTTCAGTTCTAGTTTTCAGTTTTCGAGGCTTTCAGCTATTTCAACTCCGCTAATGGTTATAATAATATATTCTGTTTATTTTACTAGCAATAAATTGGAACTGAATTATCTATAATACTGCAATGTTAATATGCATGATGCCCTGAAAATTGAAGGGATGAAAATAAATGTAAGCAAAACAAAAGTAATGGTTTTTGAAAGAGAAAAAAGCAAGACAAACTGTAAAGTTCTGATTAAGGGAGAAAAAATGGAACAAGTAAATGAGTGTGTATACCTGGGTTCAAAGTTTACGAGAGATGAAAAGTATGACAGTGCCATTTAGCGAAGGGTGTTGGCAGGAAAACAAATTAATGAGGCACTGCATATCTTTATGAACACCCAGCAAGTGTCAAAAAAGGCACGTATGGCTATGCATAGAGGAGTATTGGCTTCTACACTTATGTATGGCAGTGAATGTTTGGCAGAAGAAGCATAAAAATAGGATTAATGCTGTGGAAATAAGTAGTCTAAGAAGTATAGCTGGAGTGACTCGGTTGGATAAAGTATAGAATAGTGAGATAAGAGAACGATGTGGCGTAATGGAAAATGTGGTTACAAAGATAGAAAAAGAAATGCTTAGATGGTTTGAACACGTAGAAAGGATGGATGAAGGAAGATTGACGAAACAAATTTTTAAGGTGAGTGTAAATGGACAAGTCAGTAGAGGTCGACATCAGCGAACAAAAAAGGCCAGGTCAAGAGTACCAACAACCGACGAGCATGTATGAGAGCACTGATGAAAATAGAGGAAGCAAAAGATTTGTGTAAGAACCGTAGCAAGTGGAAGAAAGTGGTCTTTACCTACCTCTACGAAAAAAAAGGCGTGACTATATGTATTTACGTATGTTAATATGAAAACATGGTCCATATAAAAATGAACAAAATTAAAATAAAAAATTATCATTAAATATTGGTTCAGTAAATTTTTAAACCGTTTTCAACAAAATGAGCGCCATCTTTAAAAACCTCAGCCTATCACTAGAATCAAAAATAAGACACCTGAGATGCTACGTCTTCTCCACATTACTGTATGGAGCAAAGTCCTGTACACTCACCGAAGCGACTACTAAAAAAATTGAAGCTTTTGAAATAAGGCTCTGCAGGAGAATACTCAAAATAAAGTAGATAGATCACATAACGAACGAATAAGTGCTTCAAAGAATGAAGGAAGAAATGGAAAACATGTACACCATCAAGTGCAGAAAGTTCAAATATACAGTCCATAATGCAAGGAAAAGTAAAAAAAAAGAGGACACGGCAGGAGAAGAATCTCATGGCTGCGGAATCTGCGAACGTGGTATGAGAAAATCTTAATAGAACTGTTTCGAGCAGCTACAAACAAGATCATGATTTCCAATATGATTGCCAACATTCGAAACGTATAGGCTCTTAAAGAAGAAGAATTTTTTTAAAATTTGAAACTACAAAAAGTATTAATGTCCTGTTACACAAATCCGTTGATTGTTACTAAATGTAGACCTTTTGACTCTTAGCCAAGAATTATTAGATTATGCCTTGTAATGAAAAGACCTGATCCATAGATCTTTTTACTCTTTAACATGCTTGCACATTTCTTATCAGTTTTATTCGTTACTCTTTTATTCAATACCTTTGCATACAGTTTGCTGGCGATGCTGAGTAAACTAAAACCTTAGTAGTTTGTGCACTCCTGCTGCGAACCTTATAAAGCAAAACGATAACTGCCTTGCATCAATCTCCTGATATGCTGCCACTCCTTTAGCAAAGGGTAAAAAAGCGGTACAGCAGACTAGCTACCACGCCTTGTCTAGCCTTCCGCATTTCAAACGTAATCCTGTCATACCCTGCAGATTTTCACATTTTCATACTTTCATAATTTCTTTCATACTAATTTCACTTTTATTGCAAGTATTTCTTCTATCTCTTTAGAACGCATTTCTCTCTTCTCACTATGATACCATCTTGGTTTCTAATTTTTTCCATTTTTGTATTTGGCTGTTCTTATGAACTTTCAGAAGAATTTAATGTTGTTACGAA
Source organism: Agelastica alni (assembly GCA_950111635.1). Lineage (NCBI taxonomy): Eukaryota > Metazoa > Arthropoda > Insecta > Coleoptera > Chrysomelidae > Agelastica > Agelastica alni. The sequence continues at coordinate 10,617,452 of OX467715.1, forward strand.
AGACGTCAGATAACCTTTTATCAAATTAATCTTTATTATTTTCCTTCTTTCTTGCCACAACTTTTTTTGCCACACCTTTTAACCTTTTATGCTCTTTTCTTGCCCTGTTTACATCCTTAATCGTTGCCTTTTACGTTCTTTGATTGGCATTTGTAGCCAACCAATCCAACCTTTTTCTATTTAAATCTCTTTGAGCCAGTATTGTAAAAAGTTTGGTTTATTGCTTATACTTAAATTATACATTTCGATAGCATGTTACAAATTTAACTTTCTGGATTCTTGTTACTTTGTATGTGAGATATCGATTTAATATGGCGATAAAAAGCCTTTTAAATTACAGTGATCCATTCTGGATTTATTTCCTGCACAGATTGCACCCCGTAGATTCGAAGGCTGGGTAATCGCCGGATATAATTCAGTGCATCGTGCAATTGTAGATGTCGCTAGGGAGGCACTCGTCACCCGCTAACGTTAATTTACGCGGCTGCGGCAACGTGAACCAGTGTTGTGGGAGTAACTTGCGGACTTTTCAGAGGAATTGTTGCGGCTTTACGTTCGCGATTTACCGATTCACGTGCTGTTTTTAAGCCACTAATGATGACATTGCATTTATGTGTGAATGCGTGTTCGAGAGAGACGATCTAACTTTTATATTGCGGCAACACGTATAGACAGATCAAATGCAGAAACCCTAATCCTACAAACCATTAGTATTTGTAGTTGCTTCATTGAAGCCCCCATATTTCTACTAAACGCTATATACAGTGTGTCCCAGAATGGACGCACTAATGGGTGTAATTGTCAAAAAACAAACTTACCCCAAACATGAAAAAAATTAATCGTGAACAGGGTGAACAGGGTTCAAAATATATAATAAACTATTTTAGATACAAAAAAAATTGTTAATAAAAGTTGTTTAGAATTATATTTTAGGGCAGAATGCAAACAATAATGTATTTATTTATATATTTATTAATTATAATTTACAATTTTTCATTAACAAATTAGAAATATTATTAGGTACATACAAATAATATAATTAAATTTTAATTTTAAAATATTTAATTCAACGAGTACAGTAATATTATTAACGTGCCGTCTTCACTGAAGGTTGGCTACAATTTTGGCAAATATCTCTCTGTCCTGTGCTGCCTTTAATAGTGACTCTGAATTCAGGCCAGTCCAATCCCACGAATTCTGTCTCCTGCCCGGTCCTTTTTTACCTTCAATCTTGCCCTCCATTATCAGTTGTAGGAACTCGTATCTTTTGCCTCTGTATATGTGTCCCAGATAGCTTGTCTTGCGTCTTTTGACCATTTCCAAGATTTCTTTGTCCACTTTCATCTTTCCTAGAACGGTTTCATTGGAGACATGCTCTGTCCATGATAGTTTGAGCATTCTACGCATTACCCACGTTTCGAAGGCTTCTATTCTACGCATCGATCGTATTCCCATCGTCCATGATTCGCTACCATATAAGAGGATTGAGTAGATATAAGCTTTAACGAATCTGTATCTGGTGTTTAGCGATAGGGTTTGTTAAGAGTCTCTTCATTTTAAGGAATGCGCTTCTTGCGTTTTCTATACGGCATTTGATTTCTGTTTTCGGGTTTAAATCTCGTGTTATCCAGCATCCCAGATATTTGAACCTGTCGACCTGCTCTATTTGTTTGTTATATATGTTTATATAGGTGTTCAAATTTGCCTTTTTGGAGATAGTCATTGTTTTTTCTGTATTTATTTTGAGTCCGAAAGTGTCGCCTTCCCTTACTACTGCGTCAATAAGGTTTTGAAGTCCCCTTTGACTATTGGCTCTTATTACTGTGTCGTCTGCATACCGTATGTTATTCACGAGTCTCCCGTTCACTTTTATGCCTTCTTTGATGTTTTCTAGCGCTTTCTGGAAAATCCTTTCTGAGTATATATTAAAGAGAGTCGGAGAGAGTATGCAACCCTGTCTCACACCTCTTTTGATGGGTATATTGGTGGTGAGTTTATCTTCTACTCGAATCGATGCTGTTTGTTCCCAATACAAGTTTTTAATCAGGTTGATGTCGCTTTGGTCTAGCACTTGTTCGTATGGGAGGTTGATTAGTTCTGTATGTTTTACTCGGTCAAAGGATTTTTCGTAGTATATGAAACATAGGTGTACATCTTGTGTTTGGTCTCTGAATTTTTGCATCAAATGATATTGTGAGCACTTGTTTGCTACGCTCTTCTTTGGTATCGGAATAAATATAGACTGGACCCAATCGTGTGGTAGGATGCCTTTGAATATTATTTTATAAAGGTAATTAAACCTCACTTACCTATGAATATAAAAAAGTGCACACAAAAAAGTAACAGGCTGATTTACTTAGGAATTTTAAGTAATTATTTTTACATTGCTCTAAAACGCTTTAACTTTAATTTACATACATACATAAAGTCAACCCCTTTTTCCATAGTGGTAGACAGAGACCACTTCCTTTCACTTGCTACGGTTCTTACGCACATCTTTTGCTTCCTCTACTTTCATCAGTGCTCTTATACATGCTCGTCGGTTGTTGGTACTTTAATTTATAAAGATTTATACGAAATACTAATACCAAGATTGACAATAAAATGGGCAACCGATCTTTGGGGATACTTTGCTATGCGGATGATGCAGTTCTTCAACGCCTACTCTTTAAAATTAATACAATAGCGCAGGAACTAACCATGATGATATCCCCCAAGAAAACCCAATCAATGGTGATAGCCAAGAGCCCAATCAGGTGTAAACTAATGGTCAACGAACACATAATACATCAAGCAACGGATTTCAACTATCTCGGAATACATGTATCGTACAGCAGACATACCACGGAGTTAAGATAAAAGCCAACAAAGCGGCCAGAATATTTGAATACCTTAGGTATATAATATGGAGAAACAAATACATGAGCGTGAAAAGTAGAATACGAATATATAAGACATGTGTAAGGCCAGTGCTGACATACGCAAACGAAACAAGACATCACATACAAAAAGACTAATGAGAACAACAGAAATTAAGGTGCTAAGAACTATAATGGAAATCTCACTCAGAGATAGAAATGAGGACACACTGAGAGAAACAGGAGTTCAGGACGTGGTAAGATAGACACGAGCACGACGTCGAGGATAGAGAGACCATGTCGATATAATCGACACAGGAAGGATAGCAAAATGGGCAAAAACACAATTTACAAGAAATGTCGTTGCAAGAAAAGACCCAAAATTGTAACGATACAGAGAAGATTAGTAGGGATGTTACGCAAAAGTGTAAAACATTTATTCAACAAATTTTTCCATATAAAAACACCTTTTTTTTATAAAAATAGTCGCAAAAAGGGTAGACCTATCGTGTGGGCCGCGGACGGCCCGTACTGCGACTATTAGAAGGGGAAGGGATTATAGAAAGGAAATGATTGTGGATACGCTTTTTAAAAAGTTGCAGGTCATAGTTTTCTGGAAAAACTGATTTTGGAAGCTTATTCCATTCCGTAGCAGCCCTGTAAAAGAAGGATTCTTGATGAAGATTGGTCCTTGTAGTGTCAAGCTTGAGAGTAAATGTGTGAGACTGAGACCTAATAAGAGAGTACAATATTTTAATGTTAACGTGTCATTCTTGCGTAGGGGCCAAGTTAATCTATTATGTATCGCTCTAATTTAAATAAACAAAAAAACACCGCAAAAAAACATAAATCATAATAAAATTAATTATCATTTCTGTTAAATCAACAAATCAATTAAATAAGTTATACTCACGTTTAGTAATAATGTTAAAGTGCAATGTTAAAGTGCATTATTATAAAGCCCTACACATACAATTATGCCATAACCTTTTAAAGATTAAACCAGGGACTGTTAGATTATTTGTTCAAAATGTTTCTAATTAAATGGAATTTTTTATTTTTTTTTATCGTATTGGTGGGATTCCAAATCGGGGTACTATCCACTTGAAACCTTTATCAATTAGTATATCCAAGTATTTAATGTTTTAAACCTCTTTAATAATGAAATCAAATTCTTCGATGTGTATCTGGTCAAAATATAGTCTATTTGCATTATTTACCCAAATTAAAAGTCAACTAATTTATATTTTTTAAAATTTAAGCCTAAGAAAACTTTTTATTTTCATTAAATTATAAATATCTTTATTGACTTATGTTGTAATGTTATAATACTAAAAAAATTTTTTGTTTTAGAATTGCGTATTTATGTCTACAAAACAAGGTGAGTGTTTTAATATATTATTTTTACTTAACAAATTTGTGTCTATGGCTATATTTAATTGTTTGTTTATTTAAAAAAAAAACAGAGTAATTGTGACATCGCATATAAATCTCTAGATTAAACCTCGCACAATCCCTAATACTGACAGTATTAAAGTAGTATTTGCGTTATAAATTTCGGGGATTTTTAACAAATTAAGTATCTTTTGTAACCTATGACCATTCAAACGTTTCCCAAATAAATGTTGCATCAATGTTATGCAGAATTTAATTAGGTTTACCTTTAAGGTAAACCTTTAATTTTGCTTTCATTTTTTCCTCAGTATCCAGCCATTATGAAACATAACAGATAAAAAATGATTAGGTTGGTCTAATACTCTAAAATATAATTAATATTTATTTAACCGATTTAAAAACCAAACGCAACGTTCATTTATCGTTTGTTCTTTTAGTTCTTTTATCCGATTTGTAAAAACTACAACTATCTACGCCCTGCAGGACAAAATGTTTGGAGTTTACCCCTAAAAAAAACAAATTACTCATTAATCTAATATTTAAGGCCCTAATTTAAGGAAAATATGTTTTTTAAAAGTTTTTAAAAAAACTAATTTGTTTATTGTTAATGGCCAGTTAAATAACTTTTATTTATCAATTTGTTTTTGCTTGTCAAATTATCCTTACCGAGGAAAAATAGTATCCGGTCAGCAACACGTCTAACAAAGAATGCTGATTAAGAACTCTCAGTTGATTGGATCTCAAATTGGACCCATTTGGTGTGCTATAACAGAACTCATTGTTAAAGAATAGTCCTGGTCCTGACTGAATACCCGCTTTAACTACACTTTAAAAACTCTTTTGGTAAACAAAAAAAAAATAGTTCTTTAACGAATCCTCTCTTGACCATTATCCATATCAACAGTGCTTTTCCAAAAGAAGCAAAACAGTAACAAGGTCTTTTTCTCTTAAAACAAATCCTCATTTGACCATTACTTATATCAACAGTGCTTTTTCAAAGGAAGCGAAACAGTAACAAGGTCTACATTGAAAACTAAGATCAAAATCTTATTTTGTTTATTCCTGAGATATTAAAATTAAATAAAAAAAATACAAAAAAAATGTTTTGAACTACAAAATTAAAATCGTATATTTATGTAGGTATTTATAGAGATGATTCTTGACTAGAGTAGAATGGAATGAAACTCCGGGGTAGCTTTTATCCTTTTATTATAAAAACATCGTATTTTACGTTTAACTGCCGTTACGTTCTTGACATGCATTTTTATATTCAAATGATCATGATTAATTACAATGAGTTTTACGTTTCACTTATAAATTAATTTACATTTTAAATTTATCAAAGGTCTCCCTGATAATAAAATCACAATTATTAAATGATTTTTCTGGCACTGTCAAGAGCGGATGTAGCGCTCCTCTTGCTAAACGTGTCGTTTCCTGCTAGCACGTTTTGATTTCCTCACCACATATTTTCGTTCAAATTTATATTATAAATATTCGTGTTAGTTCTTCTTCTTCTTCATGTACCGTCTCCATTACGGAGGTTGGCTATCATCATTGCTATTCTGACTTTGGAGGCTGCGGCCTTAAACAAGTCTGATGACGTGACATTAAACCATTTTCGCAGATTTCTAAGCCAGGATATTCTTCTCCTTCCAATAGATCTTCTTCCCACAATTTTCCCTTGTATTATGAGGTGCAGAATCTCATATTTTGGGCCTCTCATGACGTGGCCGAGATATTGCAGTTTTCTTCTTTTCACTTCGTGTAGGATCTCTATGTCCTTCTTCATTCTTCTCAGAACCTCCAAATTGGTTATATGTTCCGTCCATGATATTCTCAACATCCTACGGTATGCCCACATCTCGAAGGCTTCAAGTTTTCGCTCGCAATATACGTTGAGGGTCCAAGCTTCCACACCATACAGAAGGACTGGAAACACATAACATTTGAGCATCCGAGTTCTCAGGTCCAGGCTCAGATCGCGACTACAGAGCAGTTTCTTGATTCTCACAAAGGATGCACGGGCTTTCTCAATGCGAATCTTTATTTCCGAACAATAATCCACGGTGCAGTTGACACTTGTACCTAGGTAATCATACCTCTCGACTCTTTCCAGCTCTTCATTTTCAGCATATAGATGTTCATTAGGCACTTCAGTTTTAGTGACAATCATGTATTTGGTCTTCTTAATATTCAGTGTCAGACCATATTCTCGACTAGTAGTGATGACCTTATTCAACATATTCTGAAGGTCTTGTATGTTTTCGGCGAGAAGTACTGTATCGTCTGCATAACGTAGATTGTTCAAGGCAATGCCGTTAACTCGTATTCCACCGGTATCATTTTCAAGGGCTTTTGTGAAGATTTCCTCTGAATAGACATTAAAGAGGAGTGGTGAAAGAACACACCCTTGTCTAACTCCTCGTTTGATTTCCACTGTTAGTTAGTAATTTGCATTTCGACATAATAGAGTAATTTACAATAATATCGATTGTTTATCAACATGGTGGATTGACTCTAATTATTATTATTATGTTGGGTTAGCAACCAGTGCTTATGGCTTAACACCCCAAGTGGGACCGCGCCGCTTCATAGAAGCTTTCTAGATCAAATTTTCAGATCTGCTCAGACCCTGTATTGTAATATTTCGATTTCCCGGTCCCTTGCCTTTTTTTCAGCATTCACTATCCATATTATTTTTATTTCTCTTTAGCTTCTTGCAACCATTCTGATCCTGGTTTGCCTCGCCTTCTATTTGGTGGTAGGACTTGGTTCATTGTAATATTTATCGTATCTTCATGACCAGCTCGCCTTACGTGTCCTAACCACTTAAGTCTTTGCCTATTAAGAGTTTCTCTATTTGTTCTGTTATTAATTTGGCCATTTTCTATTTTTACAGGTCTAGTATTGTTATGATTTTACGCTCTGTCACCCTTAATCTGTCTTCTTCTCTTTTTGTCATGATCATAGCCTCAGCTGCATAGGTAATTACATGTCTTATTTATTAGGCTCTTATCCTTACTTTTGTTATCCGTGTCAGTATCTTACTTACTCTTATTTAAATAAAATACTTATTTATAAATTTGTTGTGTCCTTTCTTTACTACTGGATTACATTATTCCTAAATATTTAAATTTATCGATTGCTTCAAGAAAATAATTGCACGCGTTTATTTCCCAATTTTTTCTTTTGTCATTATTTATTTTTAGTCCGATCGTCTTTCGTTCATTTATGATTTCTTGCAGCATTAGGGATATTTTTTTTTGTTACTAGCATTTCAAAAATACTTTGTTACTTGCATTAGCAAATTTGGCTTTTTTTTTTCTTATTTGATGTTTTTTTTTTGCAATTTTTTTAATAGCCTCTGAAAAGCGTAAAGGCTGAAGAGTTACTTTGATTATTACCCTGGCTTATTCTAAATTTACCCGTTTCTTCTTTCTGCGTTTTAATGTTGACTCTTGTTTCTTTTATTGTTGTACTTATAGGCATTCTCAGTTTAGATGCTACTCCCAGTTCAAACATATGCTGACCTCTAAATTAAAAGTTTGCTGGTAGTCGTAAAACAACAATTATATCTTTGCTTTGAATTCTTGTGCCTTTTTAATTATTTGTTTAATTAAAGGAATAGTGTTTGTTCTTAATTTTTCTTTTACAAATCCGAAACAATATTTTTCTATAGTATTACTTGTGACCTAGGGTAGTCTGCTTTATATTATTGTAGAAAGTATCTTGTATGCCGCGTTTAACAAAGCAACTCTCCTATAATATTAATTTTTTGTAAAAGGTGACTATTTGTTCTTTCTCCCAGTCACTCAACATATTTTCTTTTTTAAATTTTTAAAATTAATAAATAAATTTGTTTTTCACAGTTTCGCTACCATATTTTAGTAGTTCCAGGTTAGTTCATAGTTAAAGGCAAAGAAAATAAATTTTTCTTTTTATTAAAATTTTTAATTCTTTCACAAAACTATAAACTATAATAAATTTAATTATTTTATTTCTTTTACTTTTTTAGTGCGGGTTACAGTAATATTATTTTATCCGTATCGTTGACAAAGATCTTCTCTTCCAATGTTTTTTCATTTGATAATTTCTAAAAATGTTCTAACCAGTTTTTAATGTACTTTTTATCTTCTACCACTTTCTACCTTCCTTTTTTTATACCATTAGATTTTAGTTTGTTTTGATAATTGATATTTTATAAAAAAATTTGGTGTTTTCTTTCGTCCTGCTTTTTTAATTTCTACTAATTTATTGTCTATCCATTTTCTTTTATATTTCCGGACTATTATTCTACATTAGTTTTTTTTAATGTATTGTTGTTTGTCTTCTTTTTTATTTGTTCTTAACCTTTCTTTTACCTTTTTGATTAGAGCTTTCTTACATTCTTCGTTATACCATTTCTTCGTCCATTTCCTGTTTTACCTGTACTATTCTCTGCTGCCTTGTTTATCGTTGTTTTTATATCATTCCGTGCCTCCTTTACGTTAAGTTTTCAGCGGGTTGTTGATTAATGATTATCTATATTTTACACAAACGTCTTTCCTATTTTTTCTTCTCTTAATCTGTCAACAAATACATACATCATGGTTAAGTAAATTTGTGTAAAGATACTTGTGATATATTTTTTAAAGTGTAGAACGCCTTTACCCCAGCTATGTCATGAGCTATCAATCGTGGTCAACTTCATTTCCTCAACTTCCTTCGCAGATTTATGTCGACCAATTTGAGAGGGCGGTCGGAGATTCGGACAAATATATAACATGCAAAAAAAAATAGAAATTAATGGGAAAGTAAAGATATATGTTAACCAAAACAAACGCAATGCGACACTACGTTTTCAAAGATAAATTCCCGACAAGCTAGCAGTGGAAAGTCAGCAAAAATAAGGAACAATAACACGGAATTTTTTTGCTAATTATGTGCCAAAAAATCGGCTATTGGAATACTACTTAATATTTTTAGCAGCAACAAAATCTGTTTGGGCGAGAACAACCGACAGTTTAATTTACCCAATCCGGGTTTTAAACGGACTGTAATAATAAGGGTAGCTTTATTACTGAAAAAAACCTAATAAACGATTAAAACGCCTATTGCAAGTTTATAAGTTAGAGTGGTAACATAGATAACTTATACAGGGTGGCCAACCGAAAACGAAACAGAGCCATTTGCAGAAACCTCGTCAACATTTTAAAAAAACGCTCAGACCCGTCGATTTTTAATTAAAGGGGGACAATCTTTTTCGGTATTTTTGACTCCACTTCTTTTAACCGCAAGCGAGGGTAAAAAATACCCCAAAATTTCTAAATGGCATTGGTGGTTGAATAAGGTGTCTTTTAAAAGATTTAACAATTCTCTTTACAATAGTCTTTAAATTTTACATTTCCTCCCAATATTTTAAACAAAATAACTTGTTAAAATATGAATTATTTAAGTCGCTTATACTTTTTACTTAATTAGTTAAATGTTCAAACTGATGACCGCCCACATCCATACAATAATAAAGATTTAGTTCAAAATGTTTACGTACATTCCAAAGAAATTCCGGAGAAATTCGACGGCACTCGTCAACTATTCTTTGACGCAAATCTTTCAACGACGCTGGTTGTGTTTTATAGATTTTACTTTTCAGATGTCTCCACAAAAATAAATTGAAGGGCGATAAATCTGGCGATCGTGGAGGCCATTCAATGCTGCCTCTTCTCCCACTCCAATGCCGTGGAAAACATTGGTCTAAATACTGACAAATAATCACTGTATAATGCGGAAGAGCACCGTCCTGTTGAAAATAAAAATGATCTTCTTCATACTGTGGATTATTTTCAAAGATAAGTTTTACATTTAAAATCTAATTTCTCAATAATTAATGGGCGGAATTATAAAATTTAAAGAATATTGTAAAGAGAATTGTAAGAGCTTTTAAAAGACATCTTATTCGACCCCTAATGCTATTTAAAAATTTTGAGGTAATTCTTACCCTCGCTTGGGGTTGAAAGTAGTGGAGTCAAAAATACCGGAAAAAAATGTCCTCCTTTAATCAAAAATCAACTGGTCTGAGCATTTTTCTAACATATTGACAAGGTTTCTGCAAATAGCTGTTTCGTTTTCGGTTGGCCACCCTGTATGACCAACCTTAAATCACCGTCTCTGTCATTCATAGTTCATCTATGCAGGGGTCTGGGATTGAAGTTTGCTAGCCGACTTATTTGTGAACACTATACAAAATCACCGGTTGTCGTTATCGGCAAGCGCGATCTTCTGGTCTGTTGATAACACACACACACACACACACACATACACACACACATACACACACACATACACACACACACACATACACACACACACACACACACACACACACACACACACACACACACACACACACACACACACGCACCCACGCACGCACGCACGCACGCACGCACAGACACACACACACACACACACACACACACACACACACACACACACACACACACACACACACACACACACACACACACACACACACACACACACACACACACACACACACACACACACACACACACACACACACACACACACACACACACACACACACACTCACACACACACTTTTTGCAGTTATGAATCCTCTTGTGTAAAAACACAATAATTACAACGTAAGTACAAAATAAGTTCTCTCTCACACGATCCAACGAATGAATTTTACATGTTATTTGACGTAAAAATTGTCAGCTAGTCTCTTCTCTTTTTCTTCGTACATACAGATAATATAGGCGCGCGCGAATTTGGTACGGGAATTAATTATTAAAATTCAGTCTTTCTCAAGCGAAGCAAAATACGCGGGGACTAAACACTCTTAGTAATTAAAGGGTATCAAGCTGGCAAAAATTATTGCTGGTCGAACAAACTGGTCCAAATTATGTTGCTGTATTTCAGCATAGTTTTTATTAATATTCTAAGCAGCAATAATATTTATTGCTGTCTTTTATTAATAAAAAACTGCCTTTTAAATTAGCATAAACGAAGTAAATTAACTGTTTTGTTGTTATATAATTATATTTGCCAATTTCTTTTTAATGTTTCAGCCAGCAATAAAACCTATCTTGGTTTATTATTAATAATAATCTTGTGTTAGGCTAGCATGACTGTGTATTATTATTCAATTAAAAAAAATCTTTGATTTTTATTTTCCAATATTTTTATATAACAAATAAGTAACAAATTTCTTTAAAATCATTTATTTAACTAATTAGTGAGTTATTTTTATTACTTTTGCTAACTTAGCACTACTAGCTTGATGAAGATCAATTTTTTATGCTTTAACCAATTCCTGTTGTTGAATAAATGAAAACTCTTTGTATGTTTCTTATATTAAATAGTTTTATTTTTATATTGGAAAATACTTAGTTATATAACTTGATGGAGACGACAATAACGAACAATAACTTCATTTTATTTAAATCAGTCCCATTCTAAAGCTACATTGCAAGGAAACTAGCCTCTTAGGGTTGAGAATGGACGTTGTTGTTAACAACTGCTTACCCATGGGGGGAAAATGGTGCTCGAACAATGCCAGCGTCATTGTTAAATAATAGTCACGTTGGCCTTATCTAGAAATTTCTTTGAACTATATTCTTGTATGCAAATTTGAAAAGTGCCACTGCGACCACTTCAAACTAATGAGAAAACAACTTTTTAATAAATAGTTGTATTGTCAAATAAATATGCAAATAGGTGTACATTTTAGTTTAATATTTATCTAACTGCCCTCTTAAAAATTAATATACGGACAGGAATAACAGAGGACAAGAATATTCAACAGTTTAATTACAGAAACATACTTGGTTTTATTATTAAATTTAAACAAAAATAAATGGTGTAAAAAGTTGTGTAACGAGACTATTCAGCACTTAGTTTCGATTTTCATGGGATAATAGGGTGGTTTGTAATATTACAACAACAAAAATTTAAAAAATAATAAAATAAAATTGGGCACTATGATTTAATTTTTACCTCATACCCGAAAACCTTCTGATGTTTTTTCTCAAAAAAAAAAATCACAAAACAATGGGGTTGTAAAAGTAATAATAACTACCATGTTCCAAAACCAAGTAGTAGGTTTTAAAAAAATACAAAGGTTGTTTCCACTTGCACAAAAAAACAATAAAAAAAATATTGAACACAAAAGATTTAAATATTGTCAGAATAATATTTATTATAAAATAATGAAGGAAAAGGCCTATGACAGAGTAGTGAGGAGTGAATTGTGGTCGACATTGTTTATGTATGGGGTTAGCGGTAGTTTAATACGAGCACTGAAATACCTTTACAAGGATTCCACTGCTTGTGTCAGGATAAACAAAGCATACACGGATTGGTTAATTATTGAAAAAGGTGTTGTTAGACAGGGATGTGTGGCTTCGCCATGGCTAATATTTCCGCACAGGCAGAAATGAAAAAATATAAAAAAAACCTAAATTCAGGAGTGGATGAGAACAAGCAAATAATAAGTAGAAGAAGACTGCCGCAAAACCATGACCCAGATGGTTTTTTTTAAAGGAAACAAAGTGAATCCTACCATAAAGTAAGAATGTGAATTTTTAATTAGAATATCCCAAATAATATTCGGATTTTTATCTTTTTTCATACACCAATAAATAAAAGATTTGACACAAAAGCATATTTTCTTACAATCTTGGACTAAAATGGACTACGACAATGGAATCTCATCTTGGACTACTAAAAAAACTTGATTTTTTACAATTCAACTTCCCTTCGATTTAAAACCCATTACTAACACATATATTTGTATTCTAAAGACCAATGCTGTCGAATTAAAACTTCTATTTACTTAGTCGTCTGGTTTAAATTCCACATTTTAATTCGTATTCCCGATTCTTCTTAATAACTTTGAACATGTACTAAATGTCACACAATATTAATTTTCCTAAATTTATCCTATCATTTTTTTAAAGAATAATATAAATTTTATTAAAATGATAACAGAAGGTCTATGAATAATATATCCAGAATAATAATAACTATTAATTTTGTTGACATTTTTAATATTCAAAAGGACAACCACCATAAATCGGGAAAAAGGGACGAGCACGGAAATTGGTAAAATGGGAATTGAAGGAATGATCGCTTTAGGTATTTAAAAGAAAATTGTTGGGCAAAAGGAATTCCAAAGAGGATAAACATGATGATACTGAAATTAACAGTTTTAATGTTCCTTTAGCAATTATCCCTTTCTGATTCTGTAAATTCCTGCAGGTTCCCAAAATATACACAAAAATTATTGGTATTTATTTTGTGATTATCTGCTTTTAAAAAAATTAAACCTTTAGTAGCTTAAAGGCAGTCTGCCATTTTTGACATAATTTGCTTTTGCAGATTTAAAGTTGAAATGTAGAAAAATAGTTTTATCTGCAATAGTGTAGATTGTCAATTATTAAAAAAAACCTTTTATATGAAACCATTTGCTCTAAACGATATTAATAATAACAAATTAATAATACGAATACTTTTTTAAATGTAGAGTGTACCTTTTATAAAATTACTTTATTTGGTGGTATAAAATTTTATTGCAAGTTTTCTCATTAGAAATATTATGTTTAGTTCTTTTAGCGTTATTTTAAATTTAATAGCAGTAACACACAAGATGTTCAAGTTTAAAAAAATCTCCAATTTTTATTATGCAAAGAGGGAAGCTTTTCAAATTGATTTTCCATTAATTAAGCACAAACCTGAATTCTGGAGAATCGTACAAAAGACTCCAAACTCGGAAAATGGGAAGAAACACTTTTGTGCCAAGCAGGTCGGTTGGGGCGATAAGGTGAAAGCCATTGCAAGCAGTGCAGACCATTTGTTAGCATAATTTATGGCCACTCGAGGTCAATTCTTTCTTCTGAGGGTTAACTAATATTTTTACTAGCACAGCAAATCTCCCCGTTAATTGGTTTTCTATTGATGTTTGCGGTCCTTGCCTCTTGCTCAATTAATCTGGAAAAGTATGATTTATACGACAACTTAATTAAGATTTGGCCGGTCGGAAGTTGGCGAAAGAAACTGGTTCATAAGAGAATTATTTTTGTTGTGTCTAGCTATATAGTTATATTATTTTGACTTAAAAATATTATTTCCAGTCCAAAACTAACAATCATTAGGCTTGGCCTACGCTAACCATTTCTTGTCGCGGTGGTAAATAAAGGTAAAATTTAGAAGCGTATTAAGTGTGATATCCTTTTAACAATCATTTAAAAAAATGAACCAACACAGTTTCAGGAAACAATTATCCCTAAATTGCTGCAATTTCAAATTATTTTTGAGTAAGTTTGCTGTAACTTTGTTACTTCATGAATATTTAGATAGTTTAAAAAGATGAACGAATTTTTTAACTATTAATGTTTACCCACAAAATTAATTTTGCATTATTTAAAATTATACACGCAATACTTGTACCAAATTTCAGAGCACGTTCTACTAGGACAGTTTTAAAGTCAGCTTCAAATGTTAAATGTTTATTTTCCTTTTGTTAAATAAACACGGACTGTATTATAAATAAAAATTTTTAAAAATAGTTTAATTTAATGCCCTACATTAATAATATTTTCTTTGTTTTAATAAATAATAAAAAAAAATTATTTATTTCCAAATTCTAAATTAGATACGGTTGTTTGAATAGGTATTTATAAAAAAAACTAAATATAAATTTTAGTTGTTGAATTGGTGGGACTTGAGTTGGAATATTAAAGAAAAACAAGTCTGTTTCAAAACTTAATTGTTTAATCTTTAGGACAATATAGCATAAAACCAAACAAATACAAGTTATTTGTGTAGGTTGAAGTCATCAAATTTGGTTTGACATTCCTCATTTTCCATGCACTTTTCTAGTTTCTTTTTTTCTTTGGCTGCTCTTATTCTTTCAGATTTCTTTGTGTATGATCTTGTATTCACTTGTTTTATTTTTATGCAATCTTCTGTTTGTCATTAGTTCTAAGATCTCATCCGTCATCCATGATTTTTTCATTTTTCTATTGGGCATCAAATATTTTTCTTTGACTCTCTAAATTCTCTCTTAAAGCATTTTTAGCAATTATGGCAAGTTTAAAAAATGCTTTATTGATTTGTCGGGGTGGATTACTTTTCTTATATCAGTACATTTAAAGACTTTGCTCCAACTATTAATAGAAGGAAAAATAGAGGAAAAAAGAGGTGTAGGCAAAAATAGGATATAACATTATATATTATTACTTACAATACACTATATTTATTAACTTTTCACTTTTACTAATCATTATTTTTTGTTTTGTGCACAACACACAGGTTTTGTATATTTGTTAGAATGTTAGATTGGTTGCATTGGCAAAAAATCATTAATATTAAGTTCCAGATATTAAAATACAAACTAGAACACAACTAAACAAACAGAAAACTCTTTTAACTAATAAAAATATTTGCAAGTTTTATACTTTTCACATCATATCTGACATTATATTATTTTAACAAGAGTGAGAGCAGTGTCAATTTCTTCTTTTTTAATATTGTAATAATAACAGTATTTACATTGGGTGACTTGAGACTCGAGTCGTCTGCAAGAATGCGCCGTTGCATTCTTCTATAACGTTCACGTTCATTTACGCCGTAAATCAAATTTTTTCATCGTTGAAAATAAAATAATTTTAAAACTAGACAGTCGATAAGCACCCAAACTTTTCGTTATTAAATTTCCTACACACACGTTTTTTTTTTCATCAAATTCTGCATTTTTTACAATGTTTTTGTTTATCTTAATATCAAGAACTCATGATTTCTCATAAGAACCCATGTTAAAAGGGCTAAACATTTTTTTTTTATTTTTCTTATAACTTTTATCAGTAAAAAATTATAATTTAATATAAAAAACTGTAACAACCAAGTTTAAATGTTTTTTCTTTGACTCCCAAACCTCCTTAAACAAACAATACTTTTGGAATATGGGATTTTTTTTTATTAAGAATGACAGTTTTTTGGTGTCTCGTTAGTGGACTTTTTACCACTTGTTGGTTTTGTTGATATTCTGACCCAGGTCCTACAAATTTAACTGTAAAAATCTTAATAAACTGTCGCTATTCTTTTTTAAATTAATATAAAATGTCTATTACATTTAGTTTGGGGTGTTTCAGCATGATCTACGGTCGAAAAAGCAACATTATTATTACACTGTGAAATTGTTAATTTCAACGTTGCGTTTTAGGATCCTTAATAGGAATTCGCCCGATACCCTCCCAGGACTACACACAAAACTAATTATCCTTATCGCCCTCTAAGTACGTAATAACGTCGACAGGCGTGCATAATGGGATGGCCCCTGCGTCTTTGTCTTTCTAATATCCTGTCTGTGACTTCGCTACCCTCTTCTTGGGTTTGCGCCAAAATCTATTACTTGAGTATTTTCAACTAAGTGTAGCAACAGTCAGTATTACTAGAAATCCACATCGGTTAGTAAAGGTCTGAGTACGCTGTAATGATATTACTATCATTAATTTTAATTGCTAACGTTTCTGCCTCCAAAACTTTATTTATTTAATTAATAAAAAAACTCAAATTTTGGCACACAATATTACATAAGCAACACCAGAAATTAATTTGAGCACATATTTTACCCAAAAAAATTCCATACATACCATTAAATTATTTATTAAAAGTCAAAAGTATCCAAAATTGGGCATCATCAGAAGTAGCATAAATTCCACCCAAATAAGTATTATAGAATTTAACACAGCTGTTATTTTTCTGTTTTATAATCAAGGTAACACTTATTGTCACAATATTTTTACCGTGACGGCTATTAGGCCAGCACTTTATTTTTCAGGAAAACATATTCACGCAAAAAAGAATATTACGATAGAAAACTTGCACCACTTTTCTTGAATGACATTAAGTAGTAACAGACGTGTACTTAATAAAAGACCTCGGAAACTAAGAGACACGTTTTCAATTTATCATTCGTCTACTCTGTGACATAAGTTTCAAAATTGAAATTCTCGCTGACAAAAATTAATCAAGACAAGTAACAAACCAGAAGTTTCTCGAAAACAGTAAACCAGACTATGTTAAGCTTTGCTCAGTTATAAAGTTACAATTTAAACGTGATTAGTTTATAGTGCGTTCGTATTAAGTAACCTTGAAACAATATTAAATAAAATACCAATTTAATTTTGGTTTGTATACTGTTTTTAAAATTATATTAATTTAAGATGTAAAATAATTATAATATAGAAACAAAAATGAGGTATAAAATGATATTCTTAAATATAAACATTTTTTAACAAAGTAACTGTTTCTGTGTAGATGCTAAGTCATGATTTAATTTATTCTTGGGTTTTTTAAAAATTTCTAAACCATCATTTTTAAGTGCACTCACCAATATCGAAAGTTCGCATTCACCATATTTTCGACATCGCATTGATCACTCAACCAGTCAAGTTCTTATCTGCAAACTGAAATTCTATGAAATTAATAAATACGAGGATAGTTTAAGAGTTATCCATAACATAGAAGCAATTACATGAAAAGAATGGAACTAATTTAATTTTCAACATAATCACCTACAACGTTTATACAATTGGAATATTGGCGTTAAAGTGTTTTAAACCCTTTTGAAAAAAATTTAGAACATTTATTTACCGCCGACATTATTTCGTTATCATCAGCAAAGCGGATTTCACGAAAATGTTCTTTTAATTTTGGGAATAGATGGTAGTCGCTGGGGGCCAAATCTGAAGAATAAGAAGTTTGTTCAAAAATTTAAAATCCGCATTGTGAATGGCAGTCATTGCAACACAACTTTTGTGGGCTGGAGCGTTGTCTTGGTGGAAGAACACACCTCCATTTAATTTTCTTCGCTTCGGATAACATTCACCTGTTATGATGCGCCTACGCAATAAATAATCCACAAAAATAAATAACCTGCAAAATTCCAAAAAACTGTAGTCATGATTTTACCTGCTGATAAGAAAACACGAAATTTTTAAGGGGGAAGGTATTCCATGTTTTGTTTTTTGGATCAAAGTGATGAACCCATGTTTCGTCAACCGTGAAAAATGTTTGCTTAAATTTATCGGGATTTCTGTTATTGATTTTCAAATTTGTCTCCGCTGCAACCTGGTGAATACGCTTCTAGTCTGCCATCAGAATTCGTGGAAGTCAACGTGCAGAAAGTTTTTGAAGACCCAATTCCTGATATAAATTTTTTTAACGTTTTCAACAGAAATCCCACTTGTTTCTGCTATAGCATTGTTTGTAATTTGTTTGCCATTTAATACTCAAACTGATGCGCTGATGCTAATTGGCACACACTTATGTCAAATAAAAAGCTTTTGCCTGACACTTTATTTGCATTTGTCATTCAATGCCAACTATGTTAAGGACAACAATTCGTGAACTATTCTCGAATCTTTTTAAGTGGGGTTGAACCATAATTTGAATTATTAATAAAACACAGAACGGTGATTACTTGAAGGTCATAAAAATAATTTTGGATTTTTTTGATTTTCGTTTGGAAAAAAAAGTCAGATCTAGGTATCTCCGAAAGATTTTTATTTATTCAAAGATTCCTTTAATAAAATAATTTTATACGTCATAAGAATATTTGCGTAATCGATTTAACATGGAATAGGTAACGAAAAAATTGCAATCAAGAAACTAGAGGAGCTTTTGGGAGTCCATATTGGTAAATGCAGCTTGTTCATCGACAAGCAAATTGATTTCATCGCTACAAGTCATGTTGGTATCACCGAAAGAGTCAATAAAGCGTTTGTAGAAGTTAAGTGTTCAAATGTACAGATTAAATGCTAAAAATGGTCATATTATTGAAAACCATACCTGGGACTTCCAAGTAGGTACAAGGGCAATTACATGTGACTGATTTCGATCTTTGTTATGGTTTCAACTTACAGGTACATGATTCTCTTCAAAAAAAATATTTTTTTTTAAGGGGTCTCACAAAATAATTTTAGAGGTCATGATAAATTAACCCATGCTGGATTTTGCAAAATACAATTTTTTATCATAATTATTTAAAATCCTACTACTATTATAAAAGCGAAAGTTTGTCAGTATGCATGTATGTATGTATGGATGTTTGTTACTCTTCTACGCAAAAACTACTTAATGGATTTTAATAAAACTTTACAATAATGTAGCTTATACATCAGAATAACACAGAGGCTATAATTTATAAAGATATTGTGTGAACCTACCACTTTTATAAACGCGAAAGTTTGTGAGTATGTATGTATCGATGTTGGCAGCAATCAGAATCAAAATAACATAAGTTAAAATCAAATTAGCCACAAAAATTTCTAGCTGGTATTAGTCAATTTTAAATTGGCAATAAACCAAATAAAAATTGACACCTGTCAGTGTTATGTTTTTTTGTCAGTGTCAAGTGTGTATTATGTTATTTTAAAAAAAATAGATTTTAGTTATTTACTAGATAAATGAGATAAAGGCATCATTATCATTAATATATAAGTGTGTAAGACATAAACGAGTGCGTAGCACGAGTCATGTAAGCACAAAGCACACGAATGAGTATTAAATTTTGGTTTAAAAATAGATGGATAAATTCTTTGGAGAAGAAAATGAGCTACACGAAGTACTTATCTTACGCAGACTAAGTCGCGGGTTATCTCGAGAACAATAAATGATATCGACGTGTGACCAATTGCATTCGACGCATAATTTTGCAACTTGAACTGATTAAATTTTTAGCAAAATCGGTCAAACTGCTTTTTATGGAGAATAAAAAAACTAAAAAAAAATGGTAAACTACCTGAATTAATAACAATTGAATATTGTTACTTAAAAATGATTATTATCATAATAATAAATTATTATCATAATAATTAAAAAAAAAGTTTAATTTTTATAAACAAATAAAAATAGCTCCCGCTTATGAAATATTAAATAAAAGTTTAAAAGAATACGGTTGACATAAACAGAATATTTTTAATGACAATCATAATTTGTTATAAATAATTTAAAATCGTTGTTTATAATAATTTAAATAATAATAATTGTAATAACAAAACATATGGTATTTTTTCATTCTTTCCACCGGGAAGTTAGTTATGTGGACCTCTCGGGTCGCACCCAGAATACTGTTATTTATTTAGGCTTTTATTTATCATAAGTCTTTCTTTTTAACCAGCGTCGGCGACAACAAGTCTGCAAATGGTGCCAGACAAATTTTTACTATTTTACGCACTTGCAATCGCGATATTTTTTTTTCCTGAGACTTCGCCTACATCGGTAGAGATTTCCACTTTCCGCTTAAACCCTAAAATTTAATTTGACCTCTTTAAATGGGTTAACCCCTTCTTAACACCGAGTCGCTGAGTTTGATGGATAAATATAAAACGAGGTAAATACTTATACTCAACAACAGTTTCTTAAAATAAAAACTTTAAATCAAATTTCCTTCATCAAGCTTTTCCGAACGAAACCTCAGGACAGCTAAGGAAACTTTCTAAAAAATTTTCTATTACAAAAATACGGACATGTCTTAAACTCGGTGAGTTTTGAAGGAAACCAAAAGGAGTGTTAATGTGATAATTAACGGACGTCTTAAACATAGCCTACACCAACGCTGAGAAATGAATAATGCTGAGCTTTTGCGAAAAGTGGATGATGAAAGTTTCCGGAAAAATTAAAATTTCATGCCAAAAAGTCGACAGGAAAGCGTCCCGATTATTTTAAATATCTAGACTTTCACTGTTTATTTTTTATTTTTAAAAGGTAACTTTAATTTAATGCTTTTTTTACCAATCTCGACATAAATAGTTAATTTAATTTATGCGATTACCAAAGTAAACTTAAAAATATTTATTAATATTTAATATGCATAACTTAAATTATTCAGAAAATTACCTTTGGCTTAAAGATGTTGTTTAAACTTAATCTAAACCAAAAATGTTATAAAAGTATTCTGAAAACTTCCTAAAAAAAGTAATAAAACAAGTGCCTTATTCCAAAAGCAAAGGATTTATTAAAGTCCTTTAAAATATCTACTAGCCATTTTTATGATTTTTATTAGAATGATTAAATAGGTAAATTATTTTCATTTTTAATTGAATTTTTTAGTCATAATAATAAACTGGAGAGGGGTTTCTTCCGAATCTCGCCAATGGCATTCAGACAACGTTTTCTTTCAGAATTAACGACCCTTTAGTCTTGTTACCAAACAAGATTACTAGATTGATCAACGAACATGCTGACAAGCGTGTTTAAATGATACAAAATTCCTGGTTTCGTTAAAAACGATTCTTCGTTAGTAATAATTATAATTCTAATTTAATACATATGTGTTCTGTTTACTTGTAGTTAAGTTGGAAATATAATTGGTAAGTTTTTATAAATTCTTGTAAGCTTTCTTAAGAAAAAGATTTATTTTAAATTATATTCTGTTCAACTTTTAAATCTTTTCTCTTAAAAATTAACTGTATTCTTTGAATTTTTTAGACTTCTTAGGAGGTGTTGTATCCGGTTAAATCATACGTTAATTAGGAAAAATGAAAAGCCTTCGTAATTAACGTCTTGATATTTTTTTTATCTTGTTTTTTTCCTTATATAGTTACCAACGAACCAACCAATAGTGTGCCACGAATAATTAAATAACGGATTAGTGAATAACGGAATAATAAATATATTAAAAATTTAGAATAAGTTACCATAGAAATAATTAAAAGACCCATGAATAAGAGCTAGAAAGCTGTAGATGTAAGAAGAAATTACTCAAGGAATAAGCTACCAATGGAATCATTCCTATTAACACAAGTAGTCTACTGTTGATAAAAGGTTTATTAAAAAGCACTGTTAATGGTTTAAAAAAAGGTGACAACAACATTCAAATTTGTTTAACTCGTTACCCTTTCATATTGTGAAAGGCTTTCGCGGCCATCGTTTATTGGCGAATGGTTAATAGGTCTGAGTTAGGTTGGGTAAGGTATCATGTTAGTGGGGCGTAGTCGCGACCCTTAGTAGGTCTATTGTGGCTCACCCCTAGAGGCTACAGTTCACCGCACAATCTAGGACTTCTTACGAAGTTCATGGTTGTATAGGGTGAGATTTTTTTGAAATCGGTAGGTTCTAGGTTGGTGTGACCAAATATGTTGAACCTTATTCTTCCTATACCGGGGCATGAACATAGTATATGTTCAGAAGTTTCGTCATCCACGCAGCAAAACTGACAGTCTACGTCTGAGTTAATCGACGTTTCGCCATCTCGTTACTCTTTGTATTAAAATTTACAGAAACGGTTAAATTTGTTCGAGGTTTTCTTCATTCTTTTAAGTTATTTTATTATTAAAAATTACTTGGCGCTTAGCAGCATTTCAGTTTTAGTTAAATTGTAGATTGTAGTGGGGGGGGGGGCATGAAGGCTATGCAGCCTCACAAGCACCTCGACCTATCAGGTCTTTTGTGCATAACCCTTGATCCATTCGAGGCCCGGGATTCCAGGACTTTCTACAGAGTTTATTAATTTTATGGGAGCTAAGTTCCTGACATCGGAGTATTTTAAGAAGGCGCTTTCCAGTAACTTGAGCCTCTTGTAGAAAAGCGCAGTTTCAGCGAAATTTTCGCAGAAGAGGCTACTATCACTCTTTGTGTTGCCATCTTTTTCAGGTGATACCTCAATGGCAATGTCCAGTGAGGAGTCCCGTAAATTCTCTTCTCTTCTTAGTCCATTACATCATCCATGATGTGTGGTGGTTGTTGTGAATTTCTGTCATTATCCAGTCTGTCCAAGTAGTGACTAATAATTTGTTCTTGCTGTCTCTAAATTTAGGCCAGTTAAGTTGCGAACGGTGTCTGTCTATCTTTTTAATGATCGGCCTCGTCGTCTTTTACCAAATGGCATTCCCTGTACAATAAGGCGCTTTACATTATCTTGTCGAATTATGTGGCCGAAGAACCTTAGAGCCCGCGCTGAAGTTTGGCTCGACAAACGGTGCACTATTCTTACTTGTTTTAATATGGATGCGTTTGTTCAATCCATGGGATTCTTAACATTCTGCGCCAACACCACATTTCAAACGCATCGATTCTCCATCGATCAGCGGCCTTGATCACCTACGTTTCCAAAGCGTACCAAAAAACTGAGAATACCAGTGATTTTACTAGAGCTTTTTTTGTTTGGATCGAAATGTTGCGATCATTTCATGCTCTGGTGAGTTAGCTTATAGCTGTTTTACCCAGTTGAATGCGTCTACGAATTTCAGGTTCACAATCCCCATTTGATGTTATTATTGACCCTAGATACACGATCCTTCCGACGACATCGCAATTTGCCACCTTGTGTGGTTGTGGAGCAGCTTCTTGTTCTCGGTTGATCCCGTAAATTAGGTAATTGGATATTAAAAAAATAGATAGATTCGCGAACTAATTTATCTGTTCCTTCGAATTAAATTTAATTAAAAAGTTAAGATCACATATCTGAAATAGAGTTTTGTTTAATCATTTTTAATATCGACTACTAGTCCACAATGAAAGTAGTAGCGTTACAGTCCCTATAATTGCTCAGAATTGTTTATTATATATTGATTAACAACATAGGGAAAATAAAACTTTTTTTAGTTTTAAAAAAGTAATGAAAAAAATATGTCACTGAGGGAGCCCTATTGATTAAAAGATATAAATTAGATGACATTTATTTATTTTTTTAGTGTCGATTTCTGTATATTTTTTGTGCTGTCCCCATAACATGTTATTTTTTTTAATGGAAAATGTCACCTGTAAATTTTACCTGTACCACACACAATTATTATAGTTCTCTGTTATAATATGCTGTTATTGATACCAAATAAATTTCTTTTCTATTCTATTGTTACGTAATTAACCAATGGATTGTAGGGGGAGGGGTTGTGAAGGCTATGCATCTCGACCTATTAGATTTTTTGTTCATAGCCCATGGATAATTAGTCAATGTTATTTTTTATTACTGCTGATATTTTGAAACAAATATTTTAAAATGATAATCCGCTATGTTCCTAGTCCTAAATAATCTTACTTTTATCGAAATATAAAGCAGATCCACCATATTTTACATCTTCTTCTTCTTATGGTGCCGTCTTCCGTCGAAGGTTGGCGATCATCATGATTATTTGCATTTTGTTGACTGCTGATCTGAAAAGATGATTTGATGAACAATTGAACCATTCTCTCAGGTTGCGGAGCCACGACATTCGTCTTCTTCCCACGCTGCGCTTCCCTGCAATCTTTCCCTGCATCACCACTTGTAGCATTCGGTATCTCTCTCCTCTCATAGTGTGGCCCAGATATTGTAATTTTCTGATTTTTATTTCGTTATTAATTTCTGTTTCTTTTGAGAGTCTTTTTAGTACTTCTTCGTTTGTAATTCTGTCCATATAAGATATTCTCAGTATTCTCCTGTATAGCCACATCTCGAATGCTTCTATTTTTCTCATCATGACTTTTGTCAATGTGGCCGCTTCTATGCCGTATAGTAAGATGGTGAATATGTAGCATCTCAGCATACGTATTTTGAGATCGTTATTTTACATAAAGTAGCACTACTAAAATAACTATAAAACGTTTTTGGGCTATTAATAGGAGCGTTACCTATCGGAAGAAGTTTAAAGCTTTGATATAGAGCGTTAAGAAGATGACTATAAAAAGCGCAATTCAGCAAAGTTCCACGCTGTAAATTTGAAGTAACCCTTCCTTAGGGCGCAGTAATATAGAAGCGTCGGCATGGCATCGGCGTCGGTGGTGAAACGTCGAGTAATGAGAATGAATACGTCACGTCAGAACATGAACCAGAAGCAGTAAATAGCGTCTCCCCAACTTACCGACCGAGTTGCCTGCACTTCGATGGCGCAACAGCAGAGTCGTTTCCAAGGGGTTAACTGCATTTTTTTTCCCTTATTTATATTCATATAAAAAACTCCAAATAACCAAAAAGAAATTGGCGTAGTGCAATGTTAATTAAAATTATGTTAATGTTGATTGCTTAAGAAAAAATTTGGTCAAAAAATGACTGCATTGAAGAATTGTTTTTATTAACTTTATTTACTTTTTCTTTTGATTTTTCTCAATCATCGACGAAGTAACTTCTATAGCGATAATATAAGACAAAGCTTACTTGTACATGACTATAAAGAACAACATTTTTGGAAAAAATTAAAAAAAGTAATAGTTTTTAAAAAAAAAACAAAATAATGTATATTTAAAACAAAAATTAAACTAAGTTCGTTTAAAAAAAATAATCCAGTGAAACGGTGTTAAAAAAAGGCCTATCGTTGCGAAAAATTTAGAAGTCAATTTGATTATCGATCTTCATGTTCTTTCGGGGTACTGAATCTGAATTATTTAACAACATTTTCTGCTGGTTTTTAAGATATTCGCAAAAAGCATCAAATTCATTGATATATTTGTATATAAATAGATTTTTTAAATCAAAACAAATGCCATGGGTTGTGACAATCTGAATGTAACTAATTTAGCTGTGTTGTCCACATATCTTGGAATATATCACTCATATAATTAATTTTTGTCTTTCCAAAAGTATATTTTTAAAATATTGAAGACAGTAATTTAAACCTAACTTCTAAAGTAGGTACGTTGCAAAATTAAATAATTTACCATCTGTTAAGTCAGGGTTCAGAACGGGTTTAAGTTGCACAATAGCACTGCTGCATGTAGTAAATTACATCGTCAGAGCAGCAGATAAAGAAAATTGTACAATTTTAATGTTACTAGATTTCAGTAGAGCTTTTGATACTATAAATCACGGGTTGCTAATAGCCATACTACACTACCAGCCTCGGCTGTAATATTTCTCAAAAATTATCCCAATAAAAGGAGTCAAACGGTTGCAGTCGGTGAAGAGTTCTCATCTAAACTTTCTCTTAAGCGTGGAGTACTCTAAGGTTCAATTTTGGGTCAATTCTTTTCTTTTTTAGTGAATAATATTACAATCAATGATAAAACAATTAACTTGGTAAAAAAAGCTAAAAATCTTGGGGTCACCATCGATCACACTTTAAGGTTAAAAGAGCCTGTTAATAATTATTACGGCGAGCATATGCTTTTCTTAAATTAATCTATGGTGTCAGGCATTATATTACATTGAAACTGAAGTCAACTTTTTCCCACCCTTGTTTTATCACATTTTAAAAGGTCCTCTTTTAACAAATTGGTACCAACATAAAATACAAAAATTACAGAATTCATGTTTCAGACTTTTTTATGGATTAAGAAAAAGCCAAAGAATTACACATCAGTTATATCAGATATAATTTGGTTGAATATGGATAATAGAAGACTCAGTCATGTTGCTAATCTTTTTCACAGAATTATTGTCAATAAGAAACCTTTATACCTGCACATGAAAATTATATTCCGTACAGATATTCACAATGTTCACATTAGATGTAGGGAAACACTGACACCACCTTCTTTCAGAACTAAATATTTCCGAAGATGCTTTAGTTATTAAATGAGCCATATATAATAATCTACTACATAGCTTTATAAACAGCCAAAAAGTGTCAAAAAAGGCACGTCTGGATGTGCATAAAGAATTGTTGGTTCCTACACATATGTATGGTAGTGAATGTTGGGTTAGCAGAAAAAGCATAAAAATAAAATTATTGCTGTGGATGTAAGTAGTCTGAGAAGTATAGCCGAAGTGTCTCGGTTGGATAAAGTAAAAATAGTGAGATAAGGGAACGCTGTGGTGTAAAAGAAGATATGGCTACATGGATGGATAAAAGAATGCTTAGATGGTTTGGACCCGTAGAAAGGATGAATTAAGGAAGAATGACGAAACAAATTAATAAGGCGAGTGTGAATGGACAAGTGAGTGGACAAGGTCGACCTCGGCGAACATATCTCGATCAGATCAACATTGTTTTGAAAAAAGGCCAAGAGTACCGCCAACCGACGAGCGTGCATGAGAGCACTGATAAAAGGAAAGGAAGCAAAAGATATGTGTAAGAACCATAGCATGTGAAAGGAAGTGGTCTTTGCCTACCCCTACGGGAAAGCTTTTGGGCTTTTTGTCAATATGCTTGTTATTGTAAAAACCTAATTTTTTTTTTTAAAATTTAGTACATTCACATAAGGGTGTTGAGGTTTTTTTAAAGTTTTAGTGGTAGAGCAATTCAGTAGATTAATACAGAAACTGAACTGAACTTCGCCCTTTACTTTTGTCATATAGGTATTATTATTCGACTGCGTATGATTTTGGTATTTAAAGGTAAAAAAGTCATTTATTTATATTATTATTATTAAGTTTTTAACGTTTTTTGGGTCTTTTGCAAGTATGTGTGATGGTTAAAACATTACAACTATTTTTTTAAAGAGAATAAAATTTGCTACAATTTAAAAACAATCGCAGCTCTGTAGGTCAAATATTTTTCCGGATACATAAATTCAA
The DNA here is from genome assembly GCA_950111635.1 of Agelastica alni. Classification (NCBI taxonomy): domain Eukaryota; kingdom Metazoa; phylum Arthropoda; class Insecta; order Coleoptera; family Chrysomelidae; genus Agelastica; species Agelastica alni. Next base: position 10,645,148 of record OX467715.1, read on the forward strand.
AAAATTGGTAATTTTTTGCAAACAATTACATTCGAATTTTTGGTTTAACTTTTGTGTCCTCAACTATTAAGTTTAGGACATACAGTCACCAGTATACACCATTACAAAATATCCTCCTTTACATGATTTTTTAAAAAAGCTAAAGACCGTATCCCGAATTCTCTAGGAGCATTAACCTATGCTGTTGTAATGAGTAAAAAGCGTGAAATATGACCAAGTGGAGAAATAAGTTTACTGCTATCACCATTGAAATTTAAATAGGTATTTCACACCCATTTTGACTTTTTTTCTTATGGATGTTCCAGAAGTAGAAACTCAACCAGTATCTTTTAAACCCTAGCACCGCCGAAAATAACTGGCTCTTTACCAAGATTTTGTAAAAATTTATGTACATGGTAATCATTATTTGTATTTTATTAAAAGTCATCGCCTAACGGGTCCTATTAGAACCGTTTTTGACTTTTACGCGGACGAAGTCCTGGGCAAAAGCTAATCTTATTATAAAACATAACAATTTTAAAAACAAAACAAAAACTTTTGAGTCATGAAAAGGAGCCTTCATCAAATTATTCCAAAATGCAAGTTTCCCATTTTTTGTTGTTTTTTTCATATTATGAGTAAACCATTGGGTCTACAGGAATCGTTTTGTGCTTGAATTAAAGCTAAGTATATTTTCTGAAACTTTATTTAAAAAAATTTCTCGCAGGATCGGTATTATACCCAATATTTGGATCAAATTTAAAACAAAAGTTCAAATGTCTTTTTTGGAAAAAATGACCAATTTTTAAAGTACTGTGCCTCAAGAACTATATGATTAACAGAGCTGCGTCTATTTTTAAACTGTAAAAAATTTAATGTTCTTAAAAAAGATTAAATTACTTTTTCACTACCACACATTCTTTTAACGTTGTAAGCAAAAAATCGAAAAAAATGGGAAAATTTCGTTAATTTTAGCGAGTGTTCCAAAACGCAGCAAAAAATTTTGTTGAATAACGACCAACCAACTTCTGGATTTTTTGCAACGTTTACCTACCGAATGACTGGACTAAAACATTAGTTTTGAATTTTATTTCGTTAGAATGGATTTAATTTCATTTGATTGTCATGAGTGCTGCACCTTTTCAAATGCTTGCCAGGTAGACCTTTACTTTGCAGACAGTTTTTTGCATACTTATAAAAATATTTGGCTACGCCACTCAGCGTTGGTCTCCAGGAACGAAGAGAAAATATATTGCTACAGATTGTCGGCTAAATTACATTGCACCTTTTGCTAGAACTCTAGTTAATTCGTCTAACTTTATCAACTTTTTACCAAACTTGTTAATGGATTATCTTTAGCTGGGTTCTGCAAGCTTTAAACTACCAGTTCTAGTTTAAAATTCTTTAACGTGATGGGATGTAAAAGATATATATTTTAAACAAACTCTTTGCTCGTGTTTTAGTTACTTATAATTTTATTAATATGGAAACATTTTAGATTGGTAGATATAAAAAAATAGGTAAAGCCTAAACAAAAACACCAAGAGCGTCTTAATAAAATCTAAACATAGCAATAAAATACCATAATATTTTAATAAAAAAAATAATTTTAAAAAAATGTAAATAACCAAAAAGAATTTTTAGAAAATCTTAAGAATTTGACCGCATAAAACGCAGTTAATGCAGTGTAACAGTGTTGGTTCGGGTTGTCTTAAGAAGATATTTATAACTACGGATCCAGACGAACTTGAACAACTTTTTTTTTACGGGGCCCCGAAAGGCCTAAATGGCGTCGACCCTGAGGCACTGATTATATGAGTGCAGAAATATCCTTTGAGACAAACTATGTTTACGCAAAACGCAGGGATGACAAAGAAAATGATGATCAACCTGGTTAAGTCCCCCGGTACACAGATGGATAAAAAACCAGCGTAGAAACTGGCTCAGGCGTCCATTCTTCAAAACCCAAATATGAGCAAACCAACTCATTGGGGAGACATGTCTTAGTCTTCCAAGCTAAAGTACATGCCAAAACCGCTTAAGCTGTTAAAAAATTTGAGGCGAGGATACAAAAAAAAACAATCCTCATTAGATCAGATAGTCAAGCAGCACTTAAAGCTTTGGCATCACGAAGAATAGACTCAAAAATTGTACGGGAACATGCCGGAAACCTACGAACCTTGGCCAACGATAACAAGGTCACTTTGTCGTGGGTGCCAGGGCATAAAGGTATTTCTGGTAACGAAGAAGCGGACAAACTAGCTAGGTGGGGCTCTGGAACACCATTTATTGGCCCAGAACCAATAATAGGGATACCCAAGGCGTTAAAGCGTTAAAGCAGCAAACAATGGCTGGGTCCACTCTCAGCATAAGCTGAAGTAGGCACAGCCAGACGGAGCTAGGCACAGCAAGTTAATGCTGAAAGAACCCTTACCTAAACAGACAGGAAAGCTGCTCCCGCTAAGTAGAAAAACAGTTGTAGTGCTTTGCACAGGACACTGGTTTTTGAGAAAACATTTGCACAATTAAGGCTTGTTTGACACAAAACCTATATACAGATTATGTAATTAGGAGAAGGAAACAGCCACTTATATTATATCGTTATATCGTTATATATCGGTATTAAAACCAAAAGAATAAAGGATAATGAGAAAAAAAAGGTAACATTTTTAAAATATAATGACTTAAGTTTGTTATCATTTAGTAAACACAAATTTAATAACATATAAGTTACAAGGCACAATACATATATTTCAGTTGCGCGCTCTAGACATTGAATTTATCTAAATGATCCGCATAATGCTTTCCCTTCATAACAGAACACAAATTACGGTTCTTATCTCAAAACAATGACCACAAAGAGATCCCCAAACTTCGTGCATACCGCAAGACGTTTGAATGTTCCTTCGTGTAGAGTAGAACTTGGATGAATAATATTGTGTTGTTAATATTTACATTTTACACGACGGAATTTGTAAAGTGGTCTCCGGGAGAAGGGATGATTTGTATGTTTGCAGCATCAATATGCAATTATTCAGGCCGACATGGCCTCCGGCGCGTATACGAATATGTCCGACAGCTCTGCAGTGTATTGCCAGAGTAACGTTGCCTCTTGTAATTCGGGGTGACTCAACTATTATTTTACTTCTGATTATATTTATTTTCGGGTTTTAAAATAATTAAAACCATTGTTTAAAAGGATCCCTTTGCGACTACATTGTAACTCAACTGTCAACGTTTGTATTTTTCTTCCGGACACAACTTTGTTAAAAAAAAAGCCGTGTGGTATCATTGGACACCCGACACGCTATTCAACAAATATGTAAGTAAATGTTTAATAACAATAGATAGGTGAGATGAGATGAGCGGTGGTACCTAACTGATATTTTAAAAGTAAATAATCAACTTTCACCTTTGTAATGCATAAGAACCAGTTAAATATTTAACAGTTATAAATATTAGCAAAACAACCAAGTTTATTATATAATATTAGTTTTTAATTTATGTAATTAGGTATCTTAAAATACGTTTTTTTGCCTAACATGAAATAAAAGAAGGTAACGGTAATGATATATGATTCAATACTACTATTTAACAAACTAAAGCACAAATAAAATTTCATTTAGTAAAACTACAAGTTAAACAGATAAAAGTTCTGGCATGTCAACACATGTCAATTAAAAAGATAACAAAATATATTTACAAAAATGTATGTAATAATTATTAATAATTTTAAGTTTTAATATTTGAACATTTTATAAACCTACCGACAATGAATTTAATATTAACTTGTTAATGGAATTACCTTTAGCTGAGTCTACTCGTTTTAACGTGCATACTATCAAATTTTAAATTTATTTACGAGATGGAGATTTAGAAAATATATTTTTAACAAACGGTTTTCTTATTAATTATTTATACTTTAAATATTTTAGATAAAACTTTGTTCAATTGGCAGTTATAAAAAAATAGTTACTGTTACAACGAGACATAAAAGTAATAATAAAACGTGCAAGTATCGTCTTTCAGCAAAGTCATTATTTCAAGCCCACAAAAAATGGAAAAAAAAATGTTTATAAAGGAACAAAGAATCATAAAAATAAGATATTTTTTAATGTTTTTTTTGGCCAGGATCGTTTGGTATTTGTAAAAGCGCAGAACGGGATATATACAGCAAAACAAATACATTGTAAAGCAATAAACCTGCGACGACAAGATACGGTTACCAGGGCTTTGCATCGCTGCTGATAGAATTTTCTATCTAAAAATAAAATGGAGGCGTGTAAAATATTGGATTGGGTCCTCAAGTGGAGGACAATAGATCGTCAAACGCAAACGGTCTTCGACAATCGCCTTATTCTTCGACATATTGGAAATCACAGACAAAGGTACGCTTTCAATTTCATAGTTCCCATTCGGAATCTGATTTGATTTGTTGGCAATCGGATCCGCTCCAATTGCCTGATTTTTTATTTCTACTCATCTCGCAACTTCTCATTTCCGATTACGGTCACATATTTCTTTTTCGGTGAATCCAGTTGAAAAAAAACAAAGTATAAGAATTAAAAATATCTGTATTCTTTAAGCTGGAATCATTTTGATTTTTTTTAGACTATAATAATATATTTCTTTACTCTCTCATTTTGATGAAAAATTTCCTTGTCGACGGTGTTTAAATCACAAAAGGTTGAAGCAAGTTCTTATTGTTACCAGATCTAACACCCTACATCGTGTAATTGGGAGTTGTCTTTGTTTATTTAATCTAAAATATCCATAATTATAATGGTTCTAGCTATTAAATATAGAGTCTAATAGATATGAGATATGAGTAAGTCAACTGTGTAATAAATCTTTCTATAGCGTGGGAGAGTTCCTGGGCTTTTAAAATAATCATACAAACCTTAAGTGGATTTGTTGTCCCATGGTTATAATTGTAACATCTTATTTAATTTTTTACTTTTATTTTTATGTATATTCTTCTTCTTAGAGTGCCATCTCCCATCGGAGGTTGGATATCATCATTGCTTTCCTTACTTTATTTACCGCCACTCTGAAAAGTTCTATTAAGCTTCAGTTAAACCAATCCCTTAAATATCTCAATCATAAAATTCACCTATTACCAATGCTTTTTCTTCCCTTTATCTTTCCTTGCATAATTAATCTAAGCATCTCATACCGCTGTCCTTTCATAATATGTCCCAGATATAGTAACTTACTTGCTTTTATGGTGTTAGTTACTTCATATTTTTGACCCATTTCTGGAAGTGTTTCCATGTTTGTTTTTCTTTTTGTCCATGATATCCTAAGCATTCTTCTATAACACCACATTTCGAACGACTGTAGTTTGTTTATGTGTTCTTGTTTAAGTGTTCAGCTTTTTAGTCCATAATATAGTAATGTGTGTGTGTGTGTTGTGTGCGTGTTATGTGCGTGTTGTGTGCGTGTTGTGTGCGTGTTGTGTGCGTGTTGTGTGCGTGTGTTGTGTGCGTGTTGTCTGCGTGTTGTGTGCGTGTTGTGTGCGTGTTGTGTGCGTGTTGTGTGCGTGTTGTGTGCGTGTTGTGTGCGTGTTTTGTGCGTGTTGTGTGCGTGTTGTGTGCGTGTTGTGTGCGTGTTGTGTGTGTGTTGTGTGCGTGTTGTGTGGGTGTGCGCGTGTGTGTGTGGGTGTGCGCGTGTGTGTGTGTTGTGTGTGCGTGTTGTGTGCGTGTTGTGTGCGTGTGTGTGTGCGTTTTGTGTGCGTGTTGTGTGCGTGTTGTGTGCGTGTTGTGTGTGTGTGTGTGTGTGTGCGTGTTGTGTGCGTGTTGTGTGCGTGTTGTGTGTGTGTTGTGTGTGTGTGGGTGTGCGCGTGTGTGTGTTGTGTGTGTGTGCGTGTTGTATGCGTGTTGTGTGCGTGTTGTGTGCGTGTTGTGTGCGTGTTTTGTGCGTGTTGTGTGCGTGTTTTGTGCGTGTGTGTGCGTGTTGTGTGTGTGGGTGTGCGCGTCTGTGTGTATTGTGTGTGTGTGTGTGTGTGTGCGTGTTGTGTGCGTGTTGTGTGCGTGTTGTGTGCGTGTGTGTGTGTGTGCGCGCGTGTTGTGTGCGTGTTGTGTGCGTGTTGTGTGTGTGTGTTGTATGTATGTGTTGTGTGTGTTGTGTGTGTTGTGTGTGTGTGTGTGTGTGTGTGTGTGCGTGTTGTGTGCGTGTTATGTGCGTGTTGTGTGTGTGTGTGTGTTGTGTGTGTGTTGTGTGTGTTGTGTGTGTGTTGTGTGTGTGTTGTGTGTGTGTTGTGTGTGTGTGTTGTGTGTGTGTGTGTGTGTGTGTGCGTGTTGTGTGCGTGTATTGTGCGTGTTGTGTGTGTGTTGTGTGTGTGTGGGTGTGCGCGTGTGTGTGTGTTGTGTGTGTGTGCGTGTTGTGTGCGTGTTGTGTGCGTGTTGTGTGCGTGTTGTGTGCGTGTTGTGTGCGTGTTGTGTGCGTGTTGTGTTCGTGTTGTGTGCGTGTTGTGCGTGTGTGTGTGTGTGTTGTGTGTGTGTGTGTGTGTGTGTGTTGTGTGTGTGTGTGTTGTGTGTGTGTGTTGTGTGTGTGTGTTGTGTGTGTGTGTTGTGTGTGTGTGTGTGTGTGTGTGTTGTGTGTGTGTGTTGTGTGTGTGTGTGTGTGTGTTGTCACGTGCCTATTTTTTTGTCCCATTTGCTGTTTTATTATTATGATAGTCTGGCGTTCGTAATTAGCTTTGCATACTGTATTTGGTCCGTTATATTTAATGTTGTCTACCTAGTAGTTTTAGAATTCGATTATTAATAGCTGTGACATTTTTGCTAATCGATGGAGATTAGGTGTTATTAGACTTCCACCACTGACACCAAACGACTCATGATCACTCCTCGCTCCCAGACCGGATATCAGAAAATCACCCGGGACACGCGTCAGCCAACCTTTTCACGTCTAAGTTCCTAGTTCATAATCGCGTTCGTCCGCATTAATTGCCAGCCCAAGCAAACCAACAATAATATATCTCACAACACACGACAATCGAGGCCAATAATCATCGATTAGCCATCGATTAGCAAAAATGTCACAGCTATTAATAATCGAATTCTATTACTACTAGGTAGGCAACATTATATACAACGGACCAAATACAGTATGCAAAGCTAATAACGAATGCCAGACTATCATAATAATGAAACGGCAGATAGGAAAAAAAAATAGGCACGTGACAACATCCCCTCTCCAAAGAAAGGAGAAAATCTTCCTAAAGATTAACGACGATGTAGCTAAATATGTAAAGTCTTGCAATAGTTGTGCTCAGAATAAGGTGGAACAGAAGTTGCCTACTGGGTTGATGGGAGAACGACCAGAAATAACCGAACCCTTCCAAGCCATTAGTCTTGATTATATAGGACCACTTCCACGGTCGAAACGGGGCTACCAGTATATTCTTGTCGTGTCGGATTATTTTAGTAAAGCAGTCTTTTTATACCCCTGCCGAGCAGCTACAGCTAAGTCTTTAGTCGAAATTATGGAGAGCTTCTTTCTTTTGTACGGGACTCCGATGACGTTGACTTGTGATAATGGGGTTCAAATGAAATCTAACGAATTTCGTAAATTGTGTGAGAGGTTTAACACTCGGATATTTTTCACAGCTTCTTATAACCCTCGAGCTAACCCCACCGAACGTCATAATAGGGTAATCAAAACGATGCTGCGTACCTTTATAAAACAGGATAATCATCGAACGTGGGACGAACATCTGAATGAGATAGGTTGTGCTATTCGAACTTCGCCTAGTGAAACTACTAAGTATAGTCCTTATTTCATTTTATTCGGCAGAGAGCATAAACTTTATGGTACTGACCATCAAACTAAAGTTCCTTCCAAGTCAATTCCTCTAGATACTTTCGTTAAAAATCGTCGTGAAGGATATGCTAAATTATATCGTCAAATACAGGGGCGCATCAAGACTACACAAAAGAATAATGCTGATCGTTATAATTTACGTCGACGTCCACTTTCTTTTAATTGAGGAGACAAAGTCTGGCGAAGGAATAAGTCTTTATCGGATGCGCTAAGACTGTTCTCACTCTTAGTTCTATTGTAAGGTCTCTGAAACAGAGGATTGTTTTTAGTTTTACAAACGCAGTTCTTGCTGTTTCCATTCTAGTTCTTATTTCTGTTGTGTGGTCAATATTTTCTGTAATCTAGTTGCCCAGGTATTTGTATTTTCGAACTCTTTCTATTTGTCGATTCAGTAAATTTATGTTTGATTTTATACACAAATACTTTTTCTTGACTAGCCCGATAAGTTTCAAGTTCTGTAGTTTTCACCAAACAATATGTATTCTTTTGTGCTAAATAAATAATTCTTATTCTATGTAGATCTGTAATCAACTATTTTTTTCCAATCGGTTATCATGATTCTATGGTTTTAAGTTTATTGCCTCTTTTTAAACTATGGAAAAAACACTTTTACTAACTTTAACACTTTATGCTCAATTTATAAATGCCAGGTATCGTTGTCGACAGATGGCGGTAACATTCATTAGGCCATTTTTCCTGATATACAATGAAATCAAGTTTTGTTCGCACCAAGTATAATGAAAACGAATTGTCACAAACTTAAAAAAAAACGATTTTATTACCAAGCCGTAAAATTTCACTTGCCAATGAGTCTTAACAATATTTAAATTTTGTAAAACTTAAACAAAAGACAAATCATATTTTCGCAATGCAAAGCTTCTTACTTTTTATAAATTTTTTTGTTTGGTTGTTCGGTACCTTCGTAAAAAGATTGACGATGAAAAGAAATCTTTCGTGAAAAATCCACTTTGAAAACTTTGTATTTTTGTTCAAGGTTTTCATTCTTACATTACAGATATATATATAAAACAGCTTTTTAAGCAAAAACCATCTATTCTTATTTTTTTTTAGGTATAGCTCCCCCATACAATCTATTATTTTTCGAGGATAAAAAAAATACGGGCGAATAAGAGAATATGTATTAATCGGTAAACAATATTTCTCGTGGGCACAAAGGAAAACAGACCAAAATATCTTTTCCTGCAAATAATTTATTGTGTATTTTTCCTCTCAAAGAAATTTTTAAAATAACTTATGACACAAATAAGTATCAACAATGAAGACATTGACTTTACTGTTTAAACACACACACACACACACACACACACACACACACACACACACACACACACACACACCCACACACACACAACACACACACAACACGCACACAACACGCACAATACACGCACAATACACGCACAATACACGCACAATACACGCACAATACACGCACAATACACGCACAATACACGCACAATACACGCACAATACACGCACAATACACGCACAATACACGCACAATACACGCACAATACACGCACACACACGCACACACACGCACACACACGCACACACACGCACACACACATACACACACACATACACACACACACACACACACACACACACACACACACACGATGTCCACTAAAAAACTATTGTATTCGACTCTGGGGACCTTGAAATGTGGAGATATGTCAAAATTTGGGATTCGCAAAATCGGACCCATTACTAAAACTTCCTACTGGGAAGTTAATAAAATTTACTACGTTCATCTAAATCGTTTGTAGTTTATTTTAGCAGTAAAAAATTTCGTTATTTTCAATGGGAGTTCCAAACGTCGAAACGTATCTTTTTAAAAATTAATACAGGTATGGTTTTTCAACTGATCGATTTAATTAACGTATAATAAAAGGCATAAAAGTGTTAAGTAGTAAATAATTTTTTGATTGGACATCTAAAACACCCCGCTTGCATGCAGCATTCGTACAAAAATGTATCTTCAATTACACATTTCAAAATATTAATTTTCAGACCATCCTCTGTACGATACCGACGTCTCAAATTTGTGACTTTTAGCAAAAAGCATGTTGGTAATAATTTTAGAAATAATATTTTTAAATTATTATTTCAAAATTAAAAGAAATCGTTTTAGAATATTCAAATAAAGTGATTAAAAAAAAATTGTGCAATGCACCACCTCCCATTTTACGAGTATCATAAACTGATAAATTCATAAAAAAGAATCTCCGAGTTAGCGGTTTCCGTGTCGGTAGTTTTTTATTCTATCCATTTTGTAACCCCATTAAAATGATTACGGCCTATCATTTTCATACGCCCTTAATCTGTTTTCAGTTCTTCGTTCCGTATAGTTCTCGTGCCGAACTGCCATGGGCTGTAAAATTCCCGTAATCATTCCCTTGGTAGTTATGACTCGAGCCAAATGCAATCCTAGAAGGTTGTGAGTGGACGGAGTCGTAAAACAAAGATTTTTGTAGCTGGAGGCCCCGCTTTCGCACTTTGAAGAAGTGTTTTACACAGTCCGTTCGTTCCTTCCTTCCTGTAGTTTCTTCGCTTCTCGTTCAGAATTTTCGAGAGGACACTCGCAGGTCATGTAAGTCATGTCGAAAGTAATAACGTTTTGACGCTAGTGAATCATTGACGACATTAAATCTCAAAGATATACAGTGTGTGGCACGACGAGCTTTAGCTATCTGTATATTGGAAACTACCTAAATATATTAGTGAAAATTTGTAGTTATAAAAAAATGATGAATAGTTCAACTTTAGAAGTGTGAAATATCTTGATTATTTTATGTTAAACCCATTTTTTAATGTTAGTGTGGGATTCGCCTGTAACATTATTAAAAAGAATAAGTTTCATCCTTATAAAGTAACGCTATTTCAAGAATTATTGGAAGATGATTATGACTGCAGATTGAAATTTTGTGAAACTATAATGCAAAAGGTAAATACAGACCCTCATTTTACAAGTAAGATGAAGATGAAGCCACGTTTATATTAAAAGGTACAGGTAATCGCCACAACTGTAGATATTGAAGTAATACTAATCCTTGATGGATGCGGGAACATAGAACACAAATACATTTAAAAGTTAATGTTTGAGCAGGTATTATCGGCACCACTTTTATTGGACCATTCTTTTGTAATTCTTTGTAAAAGTAATTTTTTTTATTTTAATTGTTAAATTCTATTTTTTAAGTTACTACAGCCTCGTGATCTTTAATCTCAATTGAGACTAAGGCCCCTCATCCACGGAGAAACTGGTTTCTGACTGTTTTAATACTTTCGTCACTTGCCAGTTTCTTGTGCGTCCCTGTTGATATTTTTCTAATAACGTTTGCGCCGCTACGTGTACGAGAAATGAGTACCCAGTTGGTTTGTTACTACGGCATTAAAACAGTTGCCCCGTGGACGAGGGGCCTAATTTCACAACCATAATAGTAGTGACGCACGAATGAAATTTAACTCGCAAACACTTACGTGTAAAATATATCAAATGGGATTATGTATAGAATTATTTCTTGCCCATTAATTTCTTAATAAAATGTTTTAAATTTAATTAAAACAATTATATAATTGTTGTAGCTATATCAAATGTCATTCATTTATTCGTTGACTACGTGATTGGGTATTATTATTACACTCATGCCTACACCCTTTCTTCAAGCAAATTATATCTTTGCAGTAACAGCAAATTTAGCATTGAGGATAAGCTTAAAAACATTGGTAATAATTTGAATTCCTTTGAATGAGGGAGTTTGCTGTTGACTTACCCTCTTTGTTTCATTTATTTGAACAATTTATTCATTATACCGTGTATACGTAGACATATAGCTGTTCTAATTTTCCTTATTTTCCATAGTAAATAAGAAAATTAGGCTACAGCAATATATGTTTCGTCATAAGGATTCCCAAGGTTCCTTTTATAAGTATTCTGCGAGTCTGTTATGAAAGTAAGTATTTCCATAGCTTGAAATGCGTTTTTGTTTTGAAACAAGACAGACACCAAGTTAATTAACTCCCATCTTGTTTGGTGTACGGTCGTTAGACGGTTTTCCCCGGCAGTGCTCCAACATGTTTTTTGTATTAAATTAGCACTGGTATTCTAACATTTAAAGCATTGACGTACAGAAAAGTAAGTAGTCCTGCCAAGGGAAAAACGACCACAGAAAAATTAACTTGACAATTTTTCGTTTTCCCACTTACGCATTTTGTTACAATTATTTTTCACAGAAAAAAAATCATTTATACACATGGTAGAGGTTTTAAAATATTTAAAAAAATATGTAATCACATATTTATAACAATGGCAACAAGTCATTTTTAATTAATTTATTGGTTAAATAATTGATGGATTTAATAAAAAAGTTTCCTTGAATATTTACGGTAAATAAATTTAATTCACTTAGTTATTAATAAAGATTTAATTAATAGCGTTTAGGCAACCAACAAGAATTTTATTAATTTTTCCTTATTATATTGTTATCCTAGTTTACGAACTTTAAGGTTTCGTTTTTGAGCTGACTGTTAACGTCCTCCTGACCTTAATTTTTTATATTTTCAGTCGATTAATTATTTATAATTTTTTTATAACTGAAAATCATGCAAGTCCAGGAAAATTTGGGGAGATGTAAGGTATGTGGTTTCATTGGTCAGGAGAGTAATGTCCGACGACATATAAGAGAGTAGCCAGTAATAACAAAAGAATTAGGTTATAATATAATAATATCGAACATTTTTTTATACTAACCTTCAGTAATGCGCATGCGGTGCCTACAGCGTCTTTAACGACCCTTCTCTCGAGGTGGGTTACGAAAAGTGAACCTGGGTCTATGATCGAGTCAACAAATCAATAGTTTCCGAACACAGGTAGGCAACTCGGGTTAGGTAAACGAACGTGCAGGTTAAGGATCGTGTTAACCCGAGTAGGTTTCCGAAAAAGCCTTTTGAGTCACCATAATAAATTTATTTAGAAATTGGGTTTTTCTGTTTGGCCATCCGATTATCACCGGCAATTACTAATATCTATATTTTAGCACCAAGAATTTATTATAATTATAATATTGAGAGAATGTTTATTTAGATGTTCATTAAAGATTATTTTGTACTAAAGAGAAACAGGTATTAGGATAATTTTGTTAATATCTACTTTACTTTGAAATTATTCTCATTATCTCGATTATTTTATTACAGCATTATAGTTGTAAATACCGGGTACATAAAAAGATATTATGAGTTTCCCGGCAAAATGCTCTTCACTCAATTCTCTTCTGGTTGCCCGTAAAATAATAAAAAATGGCGCTCATAAATTTAATAAGATTTCTAACCAGTTCTCTGCTTGGACCCCTCACACTCGCCTTATAAATCTGTTTCGTCAATGTTTTTTCACCCATTCTCTCTACGTATCCAAATCTTCTTAGTATTCCTTCATCTATCTTTGTTACTAAATCTTTTACACTACAGCGTTTTCTTTTCACACTATTGCTTACTTTATCTATTAGAGACATTTCAGTTGTACTTCTTAGACTTCTCAGACACGTTCTGGATTATTATAAAGTTATGCAGCGACTCTCGTATACTTTAAACGCAAGTATACAAAACTCTTGCACTCAGTATCTCATGCTATCTTCTCTTGAAACACCATTACTTTCGTCTTGATTACATTCAGTTATATTCCTCTCATTTTAAGAACATTATGCTTAATATTAAACATTGCAACTTCTCCTCAGACGATGCTAATATGATCAAATTATCAGCGTAAAGGAGGCATTTGACGATCAAATCATTTATTCTAAATCCATACGCACTCTCAAATCTTTTAAACAACCATCTATAAATGAGTTAAATAGCAATTGGGGAAGACGCACTTGTACAAGCACTGGAATTCTAGTAAAGTGATTTCAGTGCTTGTATCACTATATGTAGATATAATTAAATGGTCGTTACATTGAAACAAAAAAAAATAATTTTAATATTTTACACATAGAACTAGTGACATTTATATTTTTTTTGTATTGATTCTTTAAAATTTTGAATAAATATAATGGACGTTTTTAAAATATTTTTTATTTTCATTGTTTTTATGCACCAAAACAGGTCACTTAAAAGGTCTTGCAAATATAAAAATATTCGTGTAATTTATATGCCTCATTAAAAATCTATTTTATATTGCATTGTATTATTGTTGTTGGGAGCTATAAACATACCCTGTTTTGTATCTGTTTGGTTGATATATGAAACTATGACCGTTTATTTTAACGACCTATTGTAAACAGGTTTTCAGGATTTAACCGCTATTTATGTAATACATTTACGCAGTCGAATTTATCCTAAAAGAGGATAATGAAAATAATGGTTTTGCCCTAAGCTAAAATGACATATTTATATTGCTCTGAAAATATTGGTCGTATTTAACTTTTTAAACAATTTTTTCTTTAACCTATAGATTACTTTTGCATAATTTGTCCTTAAAAAAAGTAATGAGTTACCTGATAACAGTTAAATCTGCATATCTAAAACTCCTACAAAATATTTTAATTAAACAGGGTGTCCCAAAAAGTTTGGTCATATATTACACCACACTCCCTGTGGTCAAAAATAGGTCGATTAAACCTTACTCACCTATATAAAAAAATGCACACAAAAAAAGTTACAGGGTGTTTAATTTTAAAATCTATATCTATTTTTTGAACGTAGCTCGAAAACGGTTAAACTTTAATTTATGAAAATTTATATGAGATAGCAGTGTACAATGAACAATAAATTCGAAGTAGTCGGCATTCATTTGTTTTCAGTTTTTAAGGGTTTTCGGTTTTGACCACTTACATTTTTTTAGGGTAACGTTTTATGAAATTTAAAATTCCACTGAAATCAGACAATTTTTTCTAAACTTTTTTTTGTTAGTATTTTTTGTAAACATTGTAATTTAACAAATAAAGTAACCATTTTAAACCACATTTTAAAAATATTAAATTTACATTATAATTATAATTTATACACAAACAAGATAGAGTAACTTTAATCAACAAGTGTCCAACATAACCTTCTCCATTCTGTATACAAGTTCTACATCGTTTTAACAAAGAAATGCTTTAAAAAACTAAAATTTTTTTGTCGAAACTCATTAGCAGTTTGTAAAATTCGGTCCCTTAGCTGTTGCTAACTAGTTTTTTTCATGGAATAAATATTTTCTTTCGTATATCTCCAAAAACAAAAATCTAATGGATTTAGACATGGATCGTGCGGTGGCCATACAATTGGTGCATCTGGTCCACTTCCTAACCAACGTAAATGTGTGTGCTGGAATAAATGATATATGTTTGTTCCAAACAATTTGAACAAAGAACACTCTTTGTCATTTTTATGAAACGATCTACCAATTTACTCGGAAGATATACCATTAACAATTAGACAACGTATGTGCTTTATTCACGATGGTGCTCCACCACATTTTATTAACATCGTTAGCGCGTTTTTATTTTGAGAATATCCAGGACGTTAAATAGGAAGAGGAACGGATGTACCAATTGTATGGCCACCGCGCGGTCCATGTAATCCATTAGATTTTTGCTTTTGTGGATACATGAAAAAAAAAAATATTCTGTGGGAGCAACAATTAAGGGATCGAATTTTACAAATTGCTAACAAGTTTTATAAAAAATTACTGGTTTTTCAAAACAATCGGTTTTTCGTGTTGAAACGATGTAGAACTTGTATACAAGAAGAAAGAGGTCAGGTTGAACACTTGTTGAATTAAGTTACTGTATCTTGTTTGTTTATAAATTATAATTTAATAATAATGTCTTTTTTGAAAATGTAGTTTAAATCCAACATTTTAAATTTGGTATAAAATGGTAACTTTATCTGTTAAATTACAATGTTAACAAAAAAATACTAAGAGATAAAAAAGTTTGAGAAAAGATGGCATATAATATTTTATAAAACGTTTCCCTAAAAAAAACGTGGGGGTCAAAGGGGCGTCGGCCCTATCCGAAAACCCATAAAAAATAATAACAAATGAAAGAGACAAATTCGAGTTTATTTTTTATTGTATACTAGTATCTTACATAAATTTTCATAACTTAATATGTAATCGTTTTTGATCAACGTTAAAAAAATAAACACAGATTTTTAAATAAAACACCCTGTAACTTATTTTGAGTACATTTTTAATCAAAGGTAAGTAAGGTTTAGTTAACACGACCCTCCCTACAATCTACAATCTACAAGGTTCAGTTGAGCCATTTTTAACCACAGAATATGTGGTATGACCAATTTTTTCGTAGTACTTGTAGTCTGCCAATTTTTTAACACAGTTTAAAAACAAAAATGGGAGTATTTTTTTATCATACTTCGAAAATGACCCCTTGATTTGGGCCCCCATAGTACATATAAAATATTTAAATTTATTATTGTTTTTTAAACTTTTTTCGGTAGAACTTTATCTGTTCATACCACTGAGATGCATACTTCTGACAAATTTACAATAAAAATAAAAGTTAATTTTTTTATTACATACAGCATAACCTCGTCAAGATAAAGACCAAGGAAAATGTTTACTAAGGGTTAAAGTTAAGGACTTTTTAAGGGTTGATTTTTACTTTTCCAAACCGAAGGGTAAAAAAAAAGTATTAGTTTACCCCCAAAAATCAAAATCGCCAAAGCCATGGGCGCTGCACGTTTCTTGGCTTCACGCGTAAAATGGCACCATTTTCAGCGTGACTTTTGTTTTAAATTTTGTCTGTGTGTAGTGTGTGTGTTGGAAAATCTTGTGGGCACGATATCTTAAGACAGAAAGACGGTAGATCACTAAAACTTACAGGGTAAAAGTGTTGCCCGAAGGACAAGACCGAGTACAAGGTGATCCTCAAATTTACCGCATTTTGTACTTTGTACTTCAGATGGAGAGCTAGGGCGATGAAACTTTCAGGTATTTTTTTATTAATTTTTTTTTATTACTCTTCCGAACCGAAGGGAAACTATATTAAATAGAAAAAACCACTCGGTTTGTTTTGCTACGGCAATACTGTTTATTTTACTTAATGAGCTTCTTTTATGTGCTTTGTTTAGGGTTTAAATACAGTTAGAAGGGCAAGGTTAAATTCAAATATTACTTATAAACTTTACACACATAAAAACTTTATTTTAAGTTCAAAGGGACTCAAAGGTATTCAGTTTTATTTAATCTATCTAGGAATGACACTTGATAACAAGCTAAAGTGAAACGAATAAGACGAACATAAAAATGATACAAACGTTTCAAAATAAAGTACTGTATTGTAAACGCTCCGTAGTACATATGAAACACCGACCTTCAACCTTCAAATTAGCAAGGTGGCGGATGTAATAAAGTTAACCGCAACTTAACACAGTTAACGCATGCACGCACATGAGAACCCTAATATGGTAAATGTTATGGACGTGACTGATAACATACGACGTCTTAAAAGGACCAAACATCGAAAAGAAAAGATTTTTTTTGCTACAACCAATTCAGCTATACTACGAAAATTATCAGTAAGCTAAAAGGTTTAATATCAACCACCCGGAAAAAAATTCAGTCACCAATTTATAAAGCAAGTTTAAAGCCACAGGTGGGATTACGAAAAAAACGAAGTAAAACGTCCAGTGTTGAAGTGGCGGTATTGGGTAATTTACAAATGAATAATACGGCAACTATATCTCGAGCATCTGGTTTATTAGCATCTAGTGTTTATCGAATTGAAAAATTCCATAAATTACATACATACATATAGTTACGCCTTTTTCCCGTAGGGGTAGGCAGAGACCACTTCCTTTCACTTGCTAAGGTTCTTACACACTTATTTTGCTTCCTCTACTTTTATAAGTGCTCTTATACATGCTTATCGGTTGTTGGTACTCTTGACCCTTATAAAATAAGATTTCTGCATGAATTAAACGAAGATAATCCTGATCGGCAGCTTCAATATTATGAAGAATTTAGTGAATTAATAAATAGCAACATACATCAATTGTACAATACGTGTTTGTCCGACGAGTTTACCTTTATGTTAACTGGTGAATTTAATAGACTAACAAACTGTCGTTATTGGAGTGAGAGTAATCCTTATTTATTTATAGAGACACATAAACAAACACCTGAGAAATTAATTGTATGGGTTGGCATTTTAGAGAATCACATTATTGGACAACAATTTATTGACGGAAATCTCAATGGAACAACTTATTTGAATTTGTTAAAAAACGGTATTGACCCATACCACGTCTTTTTTTTAGTTCTCTCAAGAGTACTCTGCTAGTGGTCTCTCTACTGGCAAATTATGCCCGAGCTCAGCCGTAGAGGGTAGAAGAAAAAAATCTAAAAGTGAGCCGCGCCACCGACTTAGGACGGTACAAGCCGGAAACCCCTAGGTCTCGTAGGCACCAGCAGAGCCACGTGATAAACAACAAACAATTATGGTGAACTAGATAAATAAAACTATATTTACAATTACTGCAATATATTAATTAAGTAAAAAATGATGTTCTGATTTTTTACAATAAATTCTGTATTTTCGTAAAGTGGTTTAAACGAATTTAATACACTTTTCTTAAAATGATATTTAAATTAATTATAACAATCTTCCAAACAGTAATAAAAACCTAATGAGGTACAAAAGAAAATTTAAATAAAAAAAAAAACAAAAAAAAACAACAAAAAGAAAATGTTCACAATATTTAAAATTTCGAAAATAATTGGTTTTATATAGAATTCCTGATAGCAAAAGATTAACACAAAAAAAAAGGAATACAAAATAAATGGACTTGCAACAAGAATAATATTTTAAAACCCTCACAATAACCACATAAATTATATTCAGTAATATATAAATGCAGATTCAACTTGGAGCCGGTACAAATTTAACGAAAAATAATTTGTTACTTTTAAACTATTGAAAACTTCATTGAGACGTCACTGGGAGCAGGTACAAATTTAATGAAAATAACTTGTTACTTTTAAACTATTGAAAACACTTAGATCAAGCACATAATAATTGATAAGTTGATAAAATTAAATTCAATACCATGTAGCCAATTGAAAACTTCACTGAGACGTCACGGTAACATCGATGATCCAAGAACCGAAACACCAAGTAGTATTATCATAATAATTTCTGCTAAAAACGCCAAGCAAGTCTTTATAACACTGAAATTTATCGTCGATGTGGATGGAGCGGCACGTTGTACTTCACGATGGCTTCACTTCATCAAATCCCACACGTGGTGATCTTAACTCGACCCCAATAACCAAAATATCCACCACATAGGCACGACAGAATGGTCAAGTTAAGAATTAAATGGTTTATCTTCCTAATCCAATTAAGATGGCCCCAAATACAGCCAGATATAAAAGAAAAAACCGTAGAAGTTCCGCTCACGTGTTAATATCAAATCGTTCCAAAAACTCTCAACCGACTTCCACCACTGACACCAAACGAACGATCACCACTCCTCGCTCCCAGACCGGATATCAGAAAAATGACCCGGGACACGCGTCAGCCAACCTTTGCAAGTCTAAGTTCCTATTTCATAATCGCGTACGTACGTGTTAATTGCCAGCCCATTCACACAGAAAAGCAAACCAACAATAATATATCTGACAACACAGGACAATCGAGGCCAATAATCAAGGCGAAGTCTAATAACAGAGACAAAAATGTCACAGCTATTAGTAATCGAATTCTATTACTACTAGATAGGCAACACTATATACAACGAATAAATACGGTATGCAAAGCTAATTACGAACGCCAGACTATCATAATAATGAAACGGCAGATGGGAAAAAATAGGCACGTGACACCCAATACTGACACATTTGAACATAATAATAATATTTTAGAGGACGAACTAATTTTCCAACAGGACGGGGCACTCCCACATTATGATAGACGCGTAAGACAGTTTTTGAACCAACATTTTCCAGTGCATTGGATTGGTAGAAGAAGTCCATTAGAGCGGACGGCTAGATCACCAGATCTCTCGCCATTAGATTTTTTGTGGGGATACCTAAAATCATAAATATACGTCGCGCTCTTGCATAGTTGCGACAGAGAATTGTGACAGAATTTCGATTACTGACACCGGAGGTATTTGAAAATGTTGAAAAAGTCTTTAAAAATAGATTGTATCATTGTATGGAGGTCAGTGGAGGTCATTTTGAATATTTAATTTATTAATTTGGGAAAATTTTAAGTTTTTGTGTTATTACTCATATTCATTAAATAAATTAGTTAAATTCAAAATATCTTCAGTTTTTTCATAAATTAAAAAAAAATACAATGTTGTGTATAGAATGAATTTAACTTTCAAATGATGTGGGTATGAATTTTGTTTGTAAATTCGTCCCTAGGTATCCCAGTAACATTTGATGTGTTTTTTTTTAATTTTTTAAAAAAAACCTGGTTTCTGGGTTTCTGTGGAGCTCAAGTTTTCGTTGGAACACACTGTATAGTAGAAACAATTTTGTGTAGGCGACAACAATAAATTTTATTACGTTATCGAGGTTCTACTGTATATGTTTTGTAAGTATCAGAATATTTTAATTGTGCCATCTAAATTATTGATATTTTTAAAATTGATTTTGCAATGGGGCGACTACTACGTATTGTAAAATATCGTGTTTTAAAATGCAGTTTTACAATAAGTGTAGTCGTATCGATGGTTATTTTATTGTACTTTGATCATTGCATATGAGAGGACATAACAAAATAAACACAGTTGGGTTTATGAAATTCCTAAACATTAAAATATTCGTTTGAAATAATCAGTAATGTTTGTATTTCAGTTTTTCAAAAGTATCGAACAATCCAGACAATATTTAATACAATTGCGTATTATATCGCAGTATTTTAATTTTATACTGCATTTGATAAATATTTGAATATAGAACACATTTTTTTTAACATTTTTAAATATTTGTTTGCTTAGGAAAGAGAAGAATGGACAAAACCATAAATCGAATAACATAACGTCACCACATCGTTACGAAGGATAAAGGACAGAGGAGGGGGAGGATTGTCTAATAAAACGTTCATCTCAGTCGTTAGTGCATCTGGCCAATCCTACCCAATTCAAGCGTCTTGCCATACGACTTAGAATGGAACGATTTTTGCCTAAAAAATTGGCAGCATACCTTTGACAATATTCCTCATCCAATATCACTTTGCCCGCACTACCTCTTGTTCAGTTAAATTTCTTGCTAGATTCATTTTTCTAGTTTCACGGGATCAAAAACAGTCTACCACAAAGAAACGTATTACTTTTGAAGCTTACCTTTAGCAAAAATCTATCGCAAGTATCGCACACAATTAATCATCTCGTAACAAATTTTTTAAAACTGTACATCTAAACGAATTGTTTTGATAGCTGTCATAAACAACGAAACGCAATATGCATAGCCTACTATTTAAATGCTAAATAAACTTCAAAAACGGACATAAAAAAAAATTAATTAATTTTTTAGGTAATTTCATATTGTCGCGTTAATTTTATTTTGTCCAGAAAATTATAATATTTTAAAATACAAAAACTGGAACAGGATATTAAAAACATACAAATATTCCTAACATGCAATAATCATATTATGATCTTAAATATCTGTATTAAAAACAGTACAATTTATATATTGCAAAATTCAGGTAGTTTACCATTTTTTTCAGCTTTTTGAGTCTTCATAAAAAAACAGCTTGACCGATTTAGCTAAAAATCTAATTAGTTCTAATTTGCGTAAATATGCGTCGAATACAATTGGTTCTACGTCGAAATCATTTTTTGTTTTCGAGATAATCGAGACGAAAAATAATTCCGAACGCACATACCAACATACGTACACACACACACACACGCAGACGTCCACTTAAAAACTATTGTATTTGACTCTGGGGACCTTGTAATGTGGAGATATGTCAAAAATCGGATTTGTAAAATAGGACCCATTACTATAATGTCCCACTGAAAAGTTAAATAGAAAAGTTTTTATAAGCTTTGCCTTATAGTTAGGAAGGAAAGTCTTTATCAATTTATTGAAATGATCTTGATGCATAGGTAGTTGACGATAATGCGGAAAATCTTAAAAAAACATTAAATTTTCAAGAAGATTTGCCTTACTTAATTTCAAAGTTTTTTATGGTCCACT
The DNA here is from genome assembly GCA_950111635.1 of Agelastica alni. Taxonomy (NCBI): domain Eukaryota; kingdom Metazoa; phylum Arthropoda; class Insecta; order Coleoptera; family Chrysomelidae; genus Agelastica; species Agelastica alni. The sequence continues at coordinate 10,667,139 of OX467715.1, forward strand.
TGGTAAATGTAATAATCCCTTTTTATTGGAAGTGTGTGGCTTTTTGTCATTTACTTAAAATAACATCGCCGAGTAGAACGTTTTTATAATAAACATAATAAACATTTTTTTTCTAGTAAATATCACACCAAACAGAGCTTTAAATTTTAGTTGATAAATCATAAAAAAATAACCAGCACGCAGTTTTCATATCACTAACAGCACTTTAATTGATATATTTTTTGATCCTGCGTTTCTTCAATGTACCAGCAACAAAAATAGGCTAATGTAGCAGAGCGCGAACGTAATAAGCTATTTTGCATTCTATAGCATTATGAATACAACTACACGGGTATTATGATCGATTCCACAACAAAGAACTATTACCACAAAAGAAAAGGTAATATTACCTATTCGTAAAAGCCTACTCGCTGTCGTCATTTCCCTCTAACAAGGGACCTCAACAATGAAAACATATTTTTCGCTTCAACGTCAGCTCATTATGTGTTTCATGAATAGAATTATGTTGACTCATCGGCCGTACATAAATTTTAACATTGTTAAGAGATTTTCCATCAAATACAGTTGTGTATCAGTTCAAAGAAAAAACGCCAATGAAACTTTGTTATTTGGAAAATATTAAGTTAACAAGAAAAGAAATGTTAAAATACACAGATGAAAAGCCAAAGTCGTTAGGAGAGTTTACTTTGAAATAATAAAATGCAACTAAACCAGTATACAAACATTGTAATTCATTTGTCTCGAATTAAAAGAAAATCGAATGCCAAATTACTTAACTAACATCTTTTATTTTTTAAAAATGTTTATTATTTATCCCAATTCGTTTTATAAAATATTAAATTTATTTAAGTAAATAGCGATCGTGAGATTTGATAAATTTTTATAACAATTGTCATTTTTTAAAGGGAGAGAATTTGCGACCAGCTCAACAACAATGGATAAAATTAATTTTTAAAACACTTTAAAAAACTAGCTTTTGCGCGCGACTTCGTCCACGTAGAAGTCGAAAATGGTTCTAATTGGTTTTTTACGTTATTAATTTTGTTTTAACACATAAATTATTATGTAAAAATGTTTGAATACTTGTAAAATATAACAATCTTTATTATAGTGTAAGGATTTAAAGATTAAATAAATATGAAAATAAAATAACCTTTTTTTTTATTTTGTGAACACCAAATTTGACCTTTAATTTGGTGAAAATAACATGGGGGTATTATCTTTTTACAGGGGAATCGAAATACTACACCTACCGCAGTATTTCTTTGTAAACAATATTTTTTATTTTTCCTTCGGGTGCTGGATTTAGCAGGATACTCTGTGCGCTTACTATGGAGCACTCTAAATACAACTGGCCGTGGGAGAAGCAGCTTTCTCCCAAGTCTACTTCCGCTACTTAAGAGTTTGACCTTAAGTTTTGTTATGGTTATGGCAAATTTTGGTGGATTTATATTGCGCAGCAACATAATTGGCGCGCCAATTGGGAGACCCGGAGGCTTCAGTGTATTTAGGAACTCGACCGGATAATGAATGGCATCATTGGTGTTTATCACTCAGTCCACGCATTTTTATTAATATTCGACCCCTTCAAATGATATCAGAACTATTTCATTTATGACTGAGGCTTATTTGTTTTTTGGTGTTAGGATGGCACGCTCGCATAACCATTCTGCAGGTTTATCGTAAATATTATTAATGTTTGGATTATTATCTTTAAGCTCTTCTACAGTGGAAACACTTGTACGTAACTCTGTAGGAAGAAAAATATTATCATCCAGTTCCTGGAAATCACATCTCCCATAAAATGAACTATCATATTTTTGGTAAGGCTCAGTTTTGTTACTAAAGGTCACAAATATTTCTTTATATTTGACATTTTAATTTTAAACAGTATTGCATTGCACCAAGCTTTTATGTGAGCCCAACGTTTTTTGAATATTAATAAAATGTAATTTAAATAAAAAGCACTAAGGAGTATTGATATCAACTTCGATGCAAATCACCCCCAAAATAACTTTCTACCTTTTTTTTTACCCAATTTAACGCAGTTTTCGGAAAAATATTGTTTGCATCTCGAATGCGAAATGCTTTTGCGTTATCCCATTTTTAAACGCAAAAGTATAATTTCGCATTCTAGATACAAAAATAACTATTTTGTAAAACTAAAAAACAAAACTGTTGTTACTGTAATTATTTAACCTTTACAAATTGGTGCAAAGGAAAAAGTTTAAAAACCTTTGGATATTATTAGAAAATATATTTCGTTAACATGTAAGAAAAATACTCATTATTTATGATGACATTTTAAAAAGTTAATTTATTTATTGCTCTTGATAAATCTTTAATGAACATTTTTAGCCGAGTGAAATTTACGATAATTAATACGTCAGCACACATTCTAAGTTTTACTAAACACTGTGTTTCGTGTTGCACTGAAAAATGAATGTTTAATATTCTCTCGGGATCGTTAAAAATTTTCCGAAGAAAATGAGTACCAGGCAACATACTCGTAAATCGTAAAGAAAATATTTGGAGTAATAAAGATAAGAGATAACAATATCTGGTGAATGTACCCTAATAGATACTGTTACGAAATTCAGTTCTTTCTTGGGTTCGTTGATTTTAAACTCTCGATACAGTAAAAAAACAATTTTTATTCCAATACTTTTACACAATAATTTTACTTTTATAAATCACATAGATATTCGACTAATTACAACTTTTACAACTATATACATTTCATAACTCGTAAACACTTTTAAAACTAAAACTGTCCTTTGTTACGACAGCTGTCCTTTTTATATTTCTAAATCACAATTCCAGACCATTCCACCTGTTTCTCGAGAGTCCGGGACCGCGACCACGACGCGGTGTTCTAGATTTTGACAGACTGCGGCGGCGGCTGACAAAGCGGTCATTATTATGCACCCCAGCCGCGGTCGATCCTTGGTCGCCGACAGGTCCGGATTGTAACAATACATTGAAAGCTTAATGTTGTTCTGAGAGTGTAGCGCAATAAAAGTTTCGTCGTGAAATTAGCAAGCCAAAATCATTGGAGTATCATGATTTTGGCATACAATTTTATTAAAGTTCTAATGATTTAGTCCTGCTGATTTTATAGTTATTTTTTGTTACCAGTGTGTAGAGACACGTCCTCTTTTCAATATTTATGGTGAGTTAAATGCAATATTTGTTAATGGTTGCGCAAAAGTATGATGAGAAAAAAAATAATAAATTTGTCATTAACTTTCAGCTCTCCAATCTTCATATTTTTGTTTGACGTGGAAATATAATGCTTTAAAAGTGGTTTATTTTTCCGAGTGACAGTGGACGAGAAATTTTTTCAATTAATAGCATCCGAAGAGTAAACAACCTTTTAGATATTGTCATGTAGCACGTCAATTCACTATTATGATATCATATGGTCTATTAAAGTAATTAAACTCGCATAGTAAGGCCAACTCGCAGTATGACACGATAATATTTCTTTGACAGGGTGTAGAGATGTTTCTTGTCTAGAGTAAAATGAAATGGGACTTCGGAGTGGTTTTAATCCATTACTACAAAAACGTCGTTTAACTGCTGTTACGTTCTTGACATGCATTTCTATATACAAATATTCATAATTACTTACTATGAGTTTTACGTTTCACTTATAAATTTATTAACATTTTAAATATATTAGTGGTGTCCCTAATTGATAGAATCACAATGATAATAAATGGTTTTTCTGGTACTGTCAAAAGCGTATATATTTAGCGGCTGTTACCCCTTCTCGTGTTAAACGTGTTGTTTCCTAGCAGCACGTTTTGATTTCCTTACCTAATATTTTCGTTCAAGTTTATATAGTTATAACTATTAGTGTTTGTTAGTAATTTGCATTTCGACATGATGAGAGTAATTTACAATAATATTGATTGTTTATTAACATAGTCATCATCATCATCATTCAGCCTTATTCTCTTGTCCATTGCTGAACGTAGGCCTCCTCGAAATATTTCCATCTTTCCCTATTTTGCGCCTCTGCGATCCAGTTCGTGGTTATCCTTTTGAGGTCATCTGTCCATCGTGTCGGTGGTCTACCCCTGCTTCGCTTATCCGATCTCGGTCGCCATTCCAGAACTTTCTTTCTTCCTTCTTTCTTTCTTTCTTTGTCCACCTTCCGTCCTTCATTCTAGCCACGTGTCCTGCCCATCTCCATTTCTGCTTTGTAATTCTCTCTATTATGTCCTCTACCCCTGTTTTTCTCCTTATATCCTCGTTCCTGACTCGGTCGTTAAGGGAAAGTCCTAACATGGATCTCTCCATTTTCCGTTGCGCTACTTGTAGTTTTTTAACTATTGTTTTTGTTAAGGTTAGGGTTTCAGCCCCGTATATCATAACTGGGAGAACACACTGATTGAAGGTCTTCCTTTTCATACTTACAGGAATTTCTGATTTAAATATGTCCCTAAGCTTTCCGTACGCTGCCCATCCTAGAGATATTCGTCTGGACAGTTCGCACGTCTGGTTGTCCCTGCCGATCCGGATTTCATGGCCAAGGTAGGTGTATTTTTCTGTGATTTCGATGATTTTGTTTTCTATTTCTACAGGTTCGCTTGGTACTAGGTTGGTTAACATTTTTGTTTTGTTATAATTTATTTCCAAACCTGCTCTTTGTGTTGCCCGTTGTAGATCTTTTAGCATTTCCCTGGCTTCCTGCATGTCATCTGCCATTAGAACTATGTCATCCGCAAATCTTAGATGGGTCAGTCTTTCCCCATCTATCATAATTCCCTTATTTTCCCAATTCAGAGTTTTGAAAACATGTTCCAGGACCGCAGTGAATAGTTTTGGAGATAACGTATCACCCTGCTTGATTCCTCTTTTTATTTTTATTTCCCTAGATGATGTATGCAGGTCAATTGTTGTTGTTGCGTTTTTGTAGATATTGTATATAATGTTAGAGTATCTTCCATCTATTCTGCATTCTTTTATTGCTCGTAATATTGAAACTAATTCAACGGTGTCAAAGGCTTTGTAAAAGTCCACAAAGATTAGGGTAAGCGGTTTGTTGTATTCTACTGTTTTCTCGATGAGGGTTTTTATGCATTGCAGATGATCGTTAGTCCCGTAGCCAGAGCGGAACCCTGCTTGTTCTCTAGGTTGGTAGAAATCCAGTTTATTCTCTAGCCTGTTGGTGATTATACGGGTGTAGAGTTTGTACAGGTGGTTGAGAAGGCTAATGGGTCTATAGTTATCCAGGTCTGTCATATCGCCCTTTTTATGAATTAGGATAGTAACAGAATTGTTCCATTGGTTCGGGATGGTTTGATTTTGAAGGCATAAATTGAACAATTTTACTATTGCCTCAATAAGGGCAGGACCTCCATTTTTTATGGATTCTATCACTATTCCATCATTGCCAGGTGCTCTATTGTTTTTCATTTTCTTCAAGGCGTGAATAATTTCTTCCTTAGAGATTTCGGGGATGTCCTCAGATCCTTGGTTTGTAATTTTTAGAGATGCGTGTTCATCTGGTTCTAGCTCTAGTTTGTTTTTGTATAAGGTTTGATAGAATTCTTTAACTATGTTTAGCATCTTTTCCCTGTTTGATTCTATTTTTCCATTTTTATCTTTCAGCTTTATGATTTCTCGTCTACCTGTCGTTAGTTTGCGTCTCAATACTTTCATACTTTTATTGTTCTCTATAGTCTGCATGATTTTTCCTTGTTTATATTTCCTGATATCATTTCTGATAGCTTTAGATATTTCTTTGTTGGCCTTATTTATTTCCTGATGATTTGCATTTTTATCTTTTAAAAGTAACCTTCTGTTTTCCATTTTCGACTTTGTCGTTGGGGTAATTCGTTCTTCTTTCTCGTTACTTGGGCAGAGCTTTTTTTGGGCATCTTCGATTGCGTGGATTATTGAGTCATTCAGGATATTTAGATCATTCGTTGGTGTTCTTTTTAGTGTGTTGTCTATGTGTTCTTGGAACTTTTGTTCGTTCGTGGGTTGTCTCCAGTTTTGTGTTTTTCTTTTTGTCATCATTTTACTTCTCTCTTTCCTAGTGTTTATCTCAATATGGGCTCTAATCATTCTGTGGTCGCTTCCTATTGTAAATCTATTCAGTACTGTCACATCTTTAATAATGTACTTCTTGTCGCTTATTATGTAGTCGATCTCATTTTGTGTATTTCCGTCCGGGCTCTTCCACGTCCATCTTCTATGAAGTTTTTTGTAAAAGAAACTATTCATCTGGAATAGGTTGTTCTCCATTAGATAGTTTACTAAAGTCTCGCCTCTTTGATTTCTGCCCGGGCTGCCAAAATTCAGCAAAATTCAGCAAATTCAGACGGATCAGATTTTATTCCAGTTTTGGCATTAAAGTCGCCACATATTATCGTGAAATGTGTATGGTCTTGATTTAGTGCCTTTGTTATTTCGTCATACAATACATCTATTTCTTCTTCTGTGTGGTCCGAAGTTGGTGCGTAGATTTGTATAATTTTTAGGCTGTATCTTGGATTGAGTCGAAGTATCAAATATATCACTCTCGTTGATATGGCATAGTGCATTGACTCAAATTAATATTGGGTTGGGTTAGTGACTCGTGCTTATGGCACTACAAGGGTCGTTTTTATCTTTTTAACCGACTTTTAAAAAGAAGGTTCTCAATCAGACTGTATTTTTTTTACGTTTGTTACCTCAGAACTTTTGACTGAGTAAACCGATTTTGATGATTCTGTTTTTATTTGAAAGCTGGTGCTTCCCCTGTAGTCCCATTTTAATTTGGTCTTAATCTGAAAATAGAATCTATGAGAAAACCATATAAGTCTTAAATTTACATTAGGTGTGTGCGCGACAAATGGACAAATAACTCAATATTACGCCAACCGATTAGAATGGTTATTTTTAATTAAAAAGGATGTACTTCAAGGGTAGTTTGATGAGAGTTTGGTTAGGTCCTGATTATGGGATCCATGACAAAGTAACGGAACTCTTTAATTCTTAGAAACAAGTTAACGATACTCGCCGAATCTTTTGTAGGCTATCCGGATATTTGTTGAAGTCGGTTTTTTTTCCAAAAATTATCTTATAATAAATTGGTCGTATTTTCTTATTACTAGTAAATTTATTATTGCTGCCTTTTATACTTGGATATATTATAAATAAATAGTAGTGCTTTTTATCATTTTAATCCTCTCTGGCTATTGTTTGCTTTTTCCTTTATCCACTTCTGGTTTGAAAGCTTTATTTATTTTTCCCCATCAATTTTTTTCCTTTACTTGGCGTGTTATTTAAAATGGTTTTGGTCGTTATTTTGTTTGTTTGCACTTTTGTCTTGCTTAATTTTCTTTTTTAACTTGCCTATTCGTAAGGAATGTTGAAAACATCATGACAATCTTTACTGTGGTTCCAAAGAGTTCAAGATAGCTATTGTTAAACTATGTTTTAAGGTTGTTTAACCACAATAATCTTTTTTGTAACAAGACGTATCTGGATTTATTGCTCATAATATGTTAAAGATATTGAAGTTTTCTATATATGATGGGTGTCATAATTTCTTTTTTTTTAAGTTCCCAAAACTTCAACATTTATTACTTGGTCTATCCAGGGTATCTTCACCATTTTTTTGCTAATTCACATCTCCAATGCAACCATTTCTTCTGATGCGTTTAAAACTAATTTCGGGGCCCCCAGGGTTCCATCCTGTCCCCCACCTTATTTCTTTTACACATCAACGACCTCTTGAAAACCACCACGAACCCCATTTACAGTTTCGCAGACGATAGCACACTTGTTTCAACTTTCACATCCCATCGATCACTTTCGGTGAATGATACAAATAGACTCAGGCAGGAACAGGTTGATTCCATCAATAGAGATCTTAAAGCAATCGTCGAGTGGGGAACCAACAATCTTGTTCAGTTTAACGCCCAAAAAACACAAAGTGCCACGTTTTCCAAGAAAGTGAATTCCTCAAATCATCCCATCACAATGTCCGGAAATATCCTTGAACCAAGTCCCTCCATCTCGATTTTGGGAGTTACGGTGTCCAATAATATGTCTTGGCATGACCATGTTGCTAACATCGCAAAGTCGGCTAGGTCGCAGAGGCTAGGTTTTCTGTGGAAAGCCAGAACGTTTTTTACTCCTGATCAACTGTTGACGACGTACAAGGCTCAAATCCGACCTCTACTGGAGTATTGCTCGCACATTTGGGGTTTAGCACCAAGGCATTCTCTTCGTTTTCTAGATTCCATTCAGAAAAGAGCCATTCGCTTGATAAACAGCTCAACTCTCACAGATATCCTTAACCCTCTAGAACATAGAAAAAGAGTTGCAGACCAGTCATTGCTCTACAGATATTTCCATGGCAGATGCTCCAGAGAAATAAAAACTCTTGTACCACCATTGGCCACATTCGGCCGAAGAACTCGGCACGCTGATCAGTCTCATCCATTTACTCTCAAGATTGACACTACTAGGACCAATCTTCATCAAGAATCCTTTTTTTACAGGGCTGCTACGGAATGGAATAAGCTTCCAAAATCAGTTTTTCCAGAGAATATGACCTACAACTTTTTAAAAAGCGTGTCCACAATCATTTCATTTCTATAATCCCTTCCCCTTCTAATAGTCGCAGTGCGGGCCGTCCGCGGCCCACACGATAGGTCTACCCTTTTTGCGACTATTTTCATAAAAAAAAAATCAGTTTTTTAATAATGGTTTCGCTAAGAGTCTAGTTTCCAACATCGTACAAAAGGGCGGAAAAGACATAACATTTTAGCATTATCAGTTTTGTTTCAAGTGCTAGATTGTAATTTTTAAACTTGAAACCTATTTTTTTTATAATTTAGTAATCTTGCCTTTGTGATTTTACCTCATGAGTGTTATTTCACACTTCATTGATAATAATGGTTTCCAGGTAATTGTATTTCCTTACATTTTCTATTGCAGCTTGGTTTTTCTTACATTAATATTATGTTTTCAAATAAAATCTTTATAGCGGATGTTATTAAGTTTAAGTCTGTTAATCAATATTTCTTTTTGTACATGATCCTAGAACTTTACTGTAGATTATTTCGAAAAATAAAAGGAATATGAGAAAAAACAGTAGGTATACAGCTTTGTCTAATCCCTTGCAGTATTTTAACATGTTTAAAATACTCAGATTCGCCTACTGGATCCAGTAAAGATTGACTATTATCCCAGGGTGTTTATTATCTTAGCCTATTTCTTTCAGTATTGGCACCATTTTCTTATTTTATATTAAAAGCCTTTTAATAATCAATAAGAGAGACATACACGTCACAGTTAACATCTCTGCATCTTTGAAACATAATATAAACACAACATTTATAAAGCCAAATTGGTAGATATTTGACTTTCACTTATTCTACATCGATTTTGAATGATCTTAAGAAGTATTTTTTGCTTAATTAATTAGTTTTTATTATATTTTTATGTTAATTTTAATTTCAATTTCGTAGAATTCATTCGTTTTGTTTTTGTATTTATTTTTTTAAATATCTTTCATAAAACAAATTTGTGTTAACAATAAAAGTTTATTGACGACAGTACTACCTCATGAAGTTTAGGTACGTCCCATAATAATAATAAATTATGGTAAAGGCGTTAAACATTTTTTTTAAGTATTTGTATAAATTTCGAAAACGATTCTGCGTTAAAGAAAGAAATCACAAAAACAAAGCACATTACAAAAACTCATAAATGGTGTGGATAACATTCCTGCAGCAGTAACACAATACGAGTACATTATCTAGAGACCGACTCCATCAAATGTATATTCTGAAATCCACAGAGACAAATATCGATGTGGGTATGTCAATTCGAAACGAAACAATTGACATTCTCTGATATATGTCCCATACGGTATTGTACTGTCTGTGGCCTAGAGATAATGCCTTTTGGTTTATTGTGAACTCACACACATGCGCAATTCTTCTATTAATTGTCTGTACCTGACAAACACTCTAAAGCTTTCGTAGTGTAATATCTGTTATCGACGAAATCCGCGGGTTAACAACAAATACTGTTTTGAAACACCAATAAAGGTGTCGCGAAAAAGTGTATTGCTCTTTAATACTAAGCAATACGCCATCTGACGAAATAAACTCGCATTAATATCACGTAATGAGAAAGTGTGATTGCTTTGTGTTTATATACCCTGAAGCTTGCATTTATGTAAAGATTATAGTTGTTTAATTGTGACTAATAATTTGTTAATAGTAAAAATAACCAGCAGAGCAAATTGTTGTGTACCTGAATGTAAGCATATTAGAGAATCGGGAATGATGACTGGTTAATTGAAAGAAACAGTGGATCAAATTAAAAATAGGAAAGAGAGTTACCAAAAACATGAGGGTTTGTTCCAAATATTTTGTTGGGGAAATATTTCATAACTCCTAGTGATTGTAAATATTTTGTTTTTTAAATTTTATGTGGTTAATACAATTACCTATCAATCTGTCGGGGTCTATTAAAAACTTTACCTAAAAATCACTGCTATACCAAGTAAAAACTTTCAAAAGATAAAAAGTAAAAACTTACATGTGTCCAGCATTTTAACAAAGTCCAGAAGTCTGAAGATAGAAGAGGAAAAGAAAAGATATAAAAAACTCATTGAAAGAAGACGCGCAAGTTGTCTTGTTGGTTATATTTACTGAAGTCAAAAGTAAATAAATACTTATAATTATCATTGAAGTCATATCATTCATTGATTTCATAAGGATCACTTTTAATAGCAAACAATAAGATCTGATTATCCACTTATCATCCTTTTTTTCTTTGACACCACAAACAATAATATGGTTTACTGCAGGATCAGCATTACCCTCCACGATGCATCGACTACCTGGGGTAGCAGCCAGATAAACAAAAATTAAGAACAATGGTAGAAACATACCTGAACTCCTTTCGATATAAAATATTAAATTTCATAACGTTCAAATATCAAAATTTTTACTTAGTAAACACATAGGCGTCAAAAACATGTATTTCGACAGAATGACAGCGCCGGAAAATAAAGGTTAAAATCTTAATATACGTCAAGCTAACCTATCTTTTATTGAGGGATTTTTTCGCCAGTGATTTGCGAAAAAATCAATGGAATTAAAAAAAACTAACAAAAATGACTGAAATTAGTATTTAGTTCATAGTCCGATTTTAATAAAATTTAATAGTAATATTCCCAAAGCTGGCAAGTCTAAGAAAGGAGCGAGAAGGGGTTGAAATATAAAAACTATTATAAATGGCCGATATTAGTGATATTCTCAAAGCATAGAAGCCAATGTTCGGGCAGGACAACGTTTGCAGGAATCACTAGTAATTATATAAATATAAAAATGTCGGGTAATAAATAGTGTAACAGTAAATAAGTTACCAGACAAAAAATAATGTTATATTAGTAAATAATTTAAAATTTGGGCTAACGGTTAACCCGTCAAAGACCACAGCCGTGATCTTTACCAGAAAATACAATCCTAAACCCATTGGCACTCTAAGGCTATGGAATCAGGAACTGAAATACTCCGCTTCACTAAAGTACATAGGCGTATACCTCGAGGCAAAGGGGAATAAAATGTATGCCTCACTGTGGGCATGCAAGAGAGCCATGGAAAAAACCTGGAGTCTAAAACCGAGGGTTAGCCTGTGGTTATATCAGGCAGTATTAGTAACGTTACTAACGTACGCAGCAGTAGTCTGGTGGCCAAAGGTGAAAGGGGCCTGAGCTGTGAACCTGTTAAGAAGCCTGCAAGGAAAATTCCTGAGGACTGCAATGGAGGCAATGAGCATCGCCCCTACAGATAGACTACAAATAGCCCTCAACGTACCACCTTTAAATATCCTGATAAAAGATTGAACCAGAAACACTGCATACAGACTAAAGTGTCAGGGTGGGTGGAGGAGCAAGGGAATTGGTCACACCAAGATCGAGGCCCTCTACAAACACCCCTTCACAATAAAATCGGACAAGATTCCGAAAAAGACCATGATAGGAAAAAACTATAAAACAAAATTACCAACCAGAGATAACTGGTCAAAAAAAACACCATTGACCAGCCCAGGAGTGAAACGATGGTACACTGACGGATCAAGGTACCAGGGACACTACGGGTCAAGTGTGTTTAAAGCATCCTGCAACCACAGGAAAAGCATACCCCTGGGGAAATACACCTTGGTCTTTCAGCCTGCTACGCACCTGACAGAAAACAGAGTGACCAACAGTGAGATTGATATTCTCACTAACAGTCGCGTGGCTATTGGGGCCCTCGTGAGTTGCACGAATAGGAAAATCTTTCAAAATTATTTAAAAACACCGGAAATTACCTTTTGCCTTTATTTATCACAATCCAAAAATATTAAACAATGTTTTTGACGATTTCAAAAATATTTATTATTATTTTAAAGAATACATAGTTTAAAATATTGCTATAATTAAATTTTTATTGAATAACTGCAGCTAAAACAAAATTTCACAAGTTGGTGTGAAATTTTATATAATTTTTGATATATCTTCACTTGGGTGTATAAATAAAAAAATGAATTTTGCATGTACTATTTGCGTTTATTATATTTTCTTAATGAAAATTGTAAAGTTTTCTTGTGGGAACAATTAGCAGACAACAATAAAAACACGCTTTTACCCATTTTTAATCGGTTTTTTCTACGTTAAATGCCTAGTGGTATAAGAAAAACATGCAACTGCTGATGACATAGTATGCTTTAGTGGGTATTTCATGTCGACTTTTTTATGGCTATGGTACACGCACTTCGGCATATTCATATAACTCTCATTACTATGATGGGGGTCATAATTCTATTAGATACTGAGCTTATAAGCGATTATTTATAGGAAGGATAGGTTCTTTGTAATAAAAAAAACACGTCACGCGTTTTTTTTACTTAAAAAAGATATATTAGGTCAATTTCATTTTATGTCTTTAAGATTAAATGATTGTGTAGTTTTATTCCACTTGGATTTTATTTTAGAACTTAAAACGACTAGGTTTATTATTTAAATATAAAAAAGCAGTAAAAAGCAAAGTCTTAGATAAGTGTTGACCGTTTTGACAAAGGCATAGGTCTTTAACTTATAATAAAAAAAACAAAACACTTATTATTATTATTATTGTTAAAAAAAATATAAAAAATGGTACATTTTAGTTAATAATTACTTAATAACCAATAGAAAATTATTATCTAATGTATATGTAGGAAACTTTTATATAAAAATTATTAATTTTGTAAATCCACAATTTCGTATTATTTGGACATTGGTGTCGAAATTGTTTTATTGTTCTGGTTCCAAATTTGTATCTTTTTGGTTTCTTGTGCAGAGAAGACAATAGGTGATACATCCGATGATTTTTGTCCAAGAATAGATAAAGATTTTTTTTTATTTTCGCGTCAATTTTCTATATCTCCTTCAGCAACTGTGTCACTTTTCCAGCTACCATTACGTTTACCAGTGAAAAAATCTACTTTGGAATCAGTAAACAATGAAGCCGAGGATCTTCGAAAAGAATGACCCGTGTATTCGGCAGAATAGGGTAACTATAAAAAAGAAGCAATTGTCTTGCACATGTCTCCAAAAGTATAAATATCTACAGGCTGCTTTGTACATACATTTGTTTCTGTACAAGGTATTACAATAATTCTATTAACAGTCCCTTCATCGTGCACATCTTTCCTTTTAAAGTTTTTAAGCTTCTTTTTTCGGCATGCTCCAATATTATATATATATATATATATATATGTGAGGATTATGACTGCTGTATGTACCTACATATTTTTAATATATAGGTTAAATAATAGAAATGACAGTACAACGAAGGAGAAAGGTAATCAAAAAATGAAAAATATGTGGCAATAAAGATTATTTAAAAAAATGTATTAGTCCATTGCGTTTTTATATTTTCACCATAATGTAAGCTAAAACAGTTATACAATCTTAACATCAAGAAATCGAAACAGTATTATTTATAAATATTTTGTAAAACAATGGTTAATTAAGTGGATATCTTTAACTTACATTTTTACCAAAAATGTTATTTTCACATTTATAGTAATGTTGGGTTTGTCTTTCAAGAATAATAACCCCGTAATTCGTATCTAACACAAAATTATAATATGTATAAATTGTCTTTAACATACATACTTATAGTTACGCCTTTTTTCCGTAGGGGTAGGCAGAGACCACTTCCTTTTACTTGCTACGGTTCTTGCACACATCTTTCGCTTCCTCTACTTTTATCAGTGCTCTCATACATGCTGGTCGGTTGTTGGTACTTTTGACCTGGCAAAATTACCACAAACCTATAATTTTACCCTAAGCTATGCATAGGTACTTTGCGATTAGTGGGTTTTACCTAAAAATTTCATTAAAATACAATTCTTATTTATTTCTTAACATTTAACAAATTAAGCTTTAAAAACACTTACGTGTGAAATGCTACACCAGCACTTTTATGTTTTGGTGTCGGGGGACCCCCACAAGATGATCAACTAACCATATTTGTCGTTATTGTCTCAGTTATAAAACAATGTTTTACCAGCAATTTATTTAGATGTCTATTATGGTTAACTACCAAGTATTTATACCAAAGCGTACAACAATGCCTTGTTTCACTAATTTTAATCGTTTTTAAAACTTTAAACTGCTGAAATCTATGAAAAATTTACTTTGTTGACACTCTTACAGGGAAACATTCAAATAATGATTTATGGAGTACGTTTTCCTAGGACTTGTAGCATCCATAGTAGTAACAACCAGTAGCCACCAATACTGGATATCAAAATGGATAAGACTAAATATATGATCATAAGCTAGAACAACATTCCCACCTTACAACTAAGATTAGAGGGTGGAACAATTGAAGGAGTCGACAGATATACATATCTCGGCACCATCATAAATGATCAATGGGACCACTCGCAAAAAATTAAAAGCCGAATTGAAAAGAGCAGAAATGTATTCATTAAAATGTCAGCAGTTTTTAAAAGTCGAGACCTAACCATGAACACAAAACTAAGAATGTTACGCTGCTCTGTGTTTTCCGTGTTACTATACGGAGTGGAGTCATGGACACTGACAGAAGCAATGACGAAAAAGATCGAAGCATTCGAGATGTGGCTTTTTAGAAGGATGCTAAGGGTATCATGGACAGATCATGTAACTAACATTGAAATCTTTAGAAGAATGTCAAAAGAAAAAGAAATCATGAATATGATTAAAACAAGAAAAATACAATATCTAGGTCACATCATGCGAAATGAAAACAGATATAATCTCTTGCAGTGCGTATTACAAGGAAAAGTGAAAGGAAAGAGAAGCGCCGGAAGGAGAAGAATCTCATGGCTAATGAATTTAAGAACTTGGTTCTTCATGATAATCACCGAATTATTCCAAGCAGCTGTAAATAAAGTTAGATTAGCCACGTCTGGAACAGATGTGCACCTGAAGAAGAAGAAGACATAGTAGCAATGCTTGTTCCTGTTTGTTTTATATTCAAAGGGTAACACACAATGTGGAACAGTCAAATGGAATACATTCATTATTTCAATAATTGTGCACATTTATAAACAGTCTCAAAACACGTTAATTTAAATTAATGATATACAACAAAAAAATGCATCCCCATATTAAAACCCCTTCGAGTCACAGTTATAACCTCCAAGTTTTTAAATGGGAACTTGTGTCTCTCAATTTTAAAAAATTAAAATATGAACAGCATTTACCATTCAAACAATGCTGTAAGGAAAACCTATTTAGCAAACAAAACACATAATGAGTGCAGAATGCAATAGTATTTTCGAAACAAAACATCACTTACTCGGAGAATTTCCAATAATTTTGTAAACTTGAGAGGCTTTGTCGGCGACTGGCAAACACTAAGCGGCTTATCTTCGACTGTAGGTGGAAGCGGCCGGTAGGCGGCTCTCATAAATGCACCCGTCCCTCAAATCCGACATTGGCAGGGATTATTAGTCTCTTGTTCTTCTCTTGTAATCTCAGAACAATGATCTACTTGCCTACTTTCACTGGATCATCTCTGAAGCTCGCTAAGCCTTATTGAAATCACGTCTCCTCTAAATCCTCTCCGATTTTATATTTTCCCTTTTTTCCATAGTATATTGATACAAATTGTTATTACGTATTTTCTCTGTGTCTGCTTTTCGCTTATTCTAACGTTAGGAGTGTCTGAAATTATCATTCTATCCTAATAGCCCAATATACAGAGGATCCAAAAATTGGCATTATTTGTAGCAAAAGATTTTTTCTGCAATCTTTGGTATGTGTGGATATGCCAAATCTAAGTATGCGACATTAAAAGTGGGCGGACAACTTTTGGTGGCCAAAAAACCTTGAACATAAATTAATAAGCTCAAATATATAACTTTCCTGGCCAGAGTAACACAATTGGTGCTTTTTGAATTCACGAATTGATACTCTACAACTTTTAGAAAAGGTAGGTTTTAATAAAATTTGATATTAGAAAGTTACGGCAAATTTAAAAATGGGAAACAGTTTTTGTTGAAGTTCGAAAAATTTGCTGTTTTTTGGACCCTCATAAAAAATCGAACTACTGGACCAATTTGCATTTTTTTTTAAATTTACGCTAAATATTGTTCCCTTTAATTTACCATAAATATTGGCAGGATGCAAATATAACGAACTGTATTTACTGATTAAACTTCAATGGCAAATCTAAAATGATACATATAAAAAATCCTAGACCCACTACTCAGTTTAGCCGGAGTATGTTTATTTACAAAACATGAATCCTCGTATTTACTGCGCTATAACAAAAATATAAGATCTCTCAATTACCTTCTTTAAATTGATCTGCCATTTTATTAAAACATTACTTGTTGCCTTGATCCTTAAAACTCTATTACTATAATGCTAAAATTTTAAGTTCAACTATCTCTATCTATATAACTATCCCCTGGGAATACGGGGAAAATAGAAAAGATCCCAGGTATGATCTGCCTGTCGTAAAAGACGA
The DNA here is from genome assembly GCA_950111635.1 of Agelastica alni. NCBI lineage: Eukaryota > Metazoa > Arthropoda > Insecta > Coleoptera > Chrysomelidae > Agelastica > Agelastica alni. Next base: position 10,684,160 of record OX467715.1, read on the forward strand.
CTAAAAGACTCTCAATCCAAAGTGTCATGCGACCTGCGCTGATGGATGCTTGGCGGTGGGGGAGCACTGTAACTAACGGAGCCTACAGGAAATCCTGTAGTAGACAGCATTGGTCCTGTGCAGGGGGCACCTCAGAGCTGGACCACCCCTTTCCCCATACTCGTGGACTGCAAAGTACAACTGAGAACGCTGGTACGATAAACTGGTATGGGTTTTAGGACGTCAAGAAGTTCCAGGAAATGAGGAAGCAGACGAACTTGCAAAAAGAGGTTCGGAAAAACACAGAAACCACTGGAATAGTAAACGCGGGAAATAATACATTAATGGACCGTGCTACAAATGAACGGCAGAACTGTTACCGATGAACAGAAATCAGCTAAGAATCACTAAAGGGCTGTATAAGGGAGGTCTGGCCTGCGGGTTGTGCGTCGGGGATCTAAGGGCGGTGGAGTGCGTGATGTGCTGCTGCGGGGCGCTGGGTAGAACGGGCGATTTTTGGGCGGCTGTATTGATCCTACCCAGTACAGAACTTGTATAAACTTGTGCAAGGTACAAAGGTACTGCAGCGTAGTTCTAGGTCCCGGGGATTGACTGTCTTTTGCGGTCCGGCAGCTCGTAGCGACGCAGTGTGTGTTTTGCTGTTTCCGGGTCCTTGCTGCGCGATCTGTGGGTCAAGTCCTTACTTTACAATGATACAAAACCTCATGGGAAAGATACCATGGGCCAACGGGTCTAAGTGTCGCCGGAGGCAATAGCCAGATGGACTCCAATAGGGGTGAAGCTTTAAGTGAGTAGACCTGATACAGTCAGTGGAATCTTATAGTAGACCTTGAGCTTTCAGACTCATAACCTCTCCATAAAGAATTTTCTCCACTTTGGAAAAATAAATCACTTTAAAGAAAAGTTGATTTCCTTGTTTAACGTTTGAAGTCAAAAAAAATGATAGCTGTAGCAAAGTCATAAAAAAATAACCCATTTTATGTTTGATTAAAATACCCTTCAATAAGTTACCTCATTGTTAATAATTTGGACAAATTAATTTCATTTTCTGAAAACGTCTTTTAAATAAAATTTTTTTAAATGTTTTTACGCTTTTTAGCTTCGCTATATTTGCTCATTAGTTGTAAGAGAGAGATTTACAATCATCGAGACGGAAAACTAATTAGAAAATATCGAAATAATTGGAAAGGATTCCGACTATTTGATTGGTTATTTATTCTATCGCTGCCAATATCTGTTTCTGAGCAGACTCAGAAACACATCGGAGTGGCAATTAAGTTTCGAGACCGTATTAATTAGTGACACCAAATGAAAATGTATCTTGCATACGGGGTGATCCTTCACGTTTATTAATTAGACATGTAAGATTTTAATTCCGGTTAAACTTAATTATAAATATTTATGTAACATTTATTACTCAACGACAAATACTTTATACAGTTGTGTCAATAGTGAAAATTAGCAGTGTCCTTTTTTATTTGAAACTATCTACTAATACGTCGGATATATATATATATATATATATATATATATATATATATATATATATATATATATATATATATATATAAATATTTTATTTAGAAAAGTCGCATTCACCCGAGGGTTATTAGCTATACATGCCTGTCATTCCCTAATGGTTTTAAATGATGCTTGCAAGGTCCCTGTTTCTGAGCCAACGAGCTACATCTGAACACCTTACAGCCTGTGAAAGTTGGTAAAACAACTGAGGCTGAAGGAAAAGCTGCAGCCATAGTGAGGGCACAATAAGCCTTATCTGGTCGAAGTGCATACACGCTTATACAAAGCATTCCATCACAATCTAATTTAATCTAAGCAAGTACAACCCATCGTTTGACAGATGTCTTCAGAGTAGGATTTTCTTTATCTTCCTTTCTTCTATAATATTTGTGATAGAGTTATGACACAACAGATATCCAAAAATATTACTTTTTTTTATTTTCAGTATATTTTGATTTTTCCTTATTTAAGATTGTTTCTTCTTTTTTTTTGTATTCATTTTGTCTTTGTTATCTTTTTCCGTAACTATATTCCCATTGCTTCAAATTTATTTTTTAATTGTCCAAGTTTTAAAACTGTACAAGATTATGCTTCATATTAAATTTTTATTAATTTCTTTCCTGTTTGTATACTATTGTATAGTATTTGTAGGAAGGGAAATATTCTTTTTGAAGACTTGTTTCTGTCGAGGTTGCGTTTTTGTTGCCATTGCTTTTGGTTTTTCCTTGTCTCTTTTTAAGTTATATCTTAGTATTTCAATAGATAGATGATGTCATTTTTTGCTTCTTTTCTTACTGCTGATCGTTGAATGTTAAAACTTTAATATTAATTTTTTTACGCTTATTGTTTTTGATATGTAACATCTTTGCTTTCGCTTTGTGGAAGTGATTTCGTGAAATGGGACGGAAGTGTGTAACAGTGTAACAGGAAGTCGCGGAAGCTTGCGCTATTTGAATTGGCCGTCAGATAGCCGTCAACCAATTTTCCGAGAATTCGGTACTGTCAGCCATTAGCTGTGCACTTAAGTTACAGTGTTATGCATAAAGTTTGCTGTTAAATGCGTAAACTATATAAATGAATATTAACTGTTGATAATAAATCTCAATAAAGTGCAGATCATTTATTAAAAATTTAAGTAAGTAAAAATAAATAATTTGAATAAAATATTTCAGTATTACGCTTTTTTAAACTTTGGGGTCACTCCTAGTGTCAATTAAATAAAATACAATTTTCATTAGAAATAATTATTGTTTGCTATAAAAAGTCATTTTAAATAATGCCTGACCCATTTTTTTCAGATAATATTTTTAAAATTGCTTATCACTAAGGTGAGATGTCAAATGTTTTTTTATTTTTTATATAGGTATTGAACAGATTTAGAATTTTAAAAAACATTTTTGTTTAAATTCTGCATTTAAAAAAATATGATAAAAAAAAAAATTAATTATTAAAATTCATAAATATTAATGCAAAATAAATTTATAAAGATAATAACAAACCCAACTTTTCTCACATACAAAATACTCATTTCCATCTCCATAATTATTATTATTTCTAAAAAGCTTGTATTACAACCTCGTTTAGAATCACCCTGCATATATAGAGTTAAATTTCATGCTTTATAAACACGTCATTTATACAGCGTAGAAAATATATTATTAAAAAGTCTTTGTGTGTGTGTGTAAACAAAAAATAAAAAGTAAATGAAATATCGGGGGAAAAAATATTTAATGCGTTAAGTAAATGTTAATTATCAAAGTACTTACATTAACCCAGTATTTTCGTTTATATACATATGTATACATACTGTGGATATATGAATGACTAGGTTGAATACAGATGTGGTTAAAACATTGCAAAACATGGTTTTTATCAATGCATATTAGCAAAATGTACTTTAGCCAATCGACCAGCACAGTTATAATAAATATTCGCGATAAATAATCAAGTAATTAACAACACAACTCCTCATTGATTTTTACCCACAGTATGAAAATGTTGGTCACAGTGTTGTAATTTGAACTCTAAAAAAAACATTCCATATCTAATGCAATAAAGGTTCAAATAAACCACCTTGTTGAGCCAAACAATGGCCAAATCTGTAAAACAGAGATAATAATCTCATATCGCTAAGTAGATTTGGTGTAATGTTGGTACCAAATTGGATAAATTTTTTCTCAATCCATTGAACACGTAAAGAGAATGGATGGAGGAAGATTGATAAAACAGATATAAGGCGAATGTGAATGGACAAGTCGGTAGAGGTCGACCTCGGCGAATGTATCTCGATCAGATCGACATTGTTTTGAAAAAAGACCAGTTCAAGAATACCAACAACCGATGAGCATGTATGAGAGCACTAATAAAAGAAGAAAAAGCGAAATATGTGTGTGAGAACCGTAACAAGGGGAAGGAAGTGGTCTCTGCCGATCTCAACGAGAAAAAAGCGTGACTATACGTACAGGGTGGCCGACCGAAAACGAAACAAAGCCATTTGCCGGAACCTCGTCAACATGTTAGAAAAACGCTCAGATACGTCGATTTTTGATTAAAGGAGGACACTCTTTTTGGGTATTTTCGACTCCACTACTTTCAACCCAAAGCGAGGGTAAAAATTACACCAAAATTTTTAAATTGCATTTAGGGTCGAATAAGATGTCTTTTAAAAGCTCTGACAATTCTCTTTACAATATTCTCTAAATTTTACATTTCCTCCCAATACTTTAAAAAAAATTACATGTTAAAATTCCAATTATTTTAGCTGCTTACTTACTACTGTATTGATTAAATGTTTAAACTGATGACCACCCGTTTCCATACAATAATAAAGATTTTGTTCAAAACGCTCAATCCCACTCCGGAGTAATTCAACGGCACTTATCAACGATTCTTTGACGCAAATCTTTCAACGACGCTGATTGTGTTTTAAAGATCTTACTTTTCAGATGTCCCCACAAAAAGAAATCGAGTGGCGATAAATCTGGCGATCGTGGAGGCCATTCAATGCTACCTCACCTCCCAATTCAATGCCTTGAAAAACGTTGGTCTAAATACTGACGAACAATCGCCGCATAATGCGGAGGAGTACCTTCCTGTTGAAAATAAAAATGATCTTCGTCATACTGTGGATTATTTTCAAATAAAGTTTTACATTTAAAATCTAAATAATGTGCGGAATTTTAAAATTTAAAGACTATTGTATAGAGCTTTGTTCCTGCAAATGGCTCTGTTTTGTTTTCGGTTGGCCACCCTGTATATATGTATGTACGTTAATTTATTAAGATTTGTAGTTCTCTCTCATCTCTGTATCGAAAAGCAGATACCTACTTTTAGATATTATCTCCAAAGAAAAAAATCATTTGAGCATAAATCTGATGATCTGGGAGGCCACATGATCTTACCACGTGTAATTGACAACGTTTAGGTTACCATCGACAGAGAAAAACATCATTTTCATTTTATTTTAGTTTTACAAAATTCTTTTCATGTAATGTGGTCCTCGAGAAAAAGTTGTTTTTAAAATATTTCTAACAGTTCTGTCACTCATAATAATTATTTGAGCAATTTGTTGGCTTTTACAAGGCTCACTTGTTTTAACAGCGACACATACATCTATTTCTCTGTTAGACTAAGACGAAATTGGCAAATTTTCAAACTCAAAAATAAACAAATTTATCTTTTCTTGAATTGAGTGACCCCCAAAATACCACTTTAAAATATTTATCTTTTCTTTCTTAGCATACATTTTTAAAGTATTAAGAAATTAATCATTTTTAATCATTGTGGCTTACCTTCGCAACTCTAAAGCGGCAACTGACGACTAATACACATGAGTTCAAGTTTTATTATATTTTGTGCTGATATGCATTAAAAAAATCCCTTAATTCCTCCATTTTTTTTTCTTTCTATATCTCTATATGAATAAACAGCTCGAACGTTAAACAAAACTACAGGAAAACGTAAGCTTTTATCGTTAGTTTTACATTTACTCAGTGTAAAATATTTTGGTTTAAAATTAAAAATCAATATAATATATCCTTGTTAACAATGTGATGTAAAAAAGATAGTACTTTGTTGTTAATAGTACATCTATTGCTGTATTAATACATTTTAAGGTAAATCAAAGCACACAAGCATTGTCTTCAAGAAAGATTTCTTAAAAAAAGCAAAATTTAAAATAAAAAGGTGAAGATATTACTGTAAGTCTGGATATTCTTGATTATTTTATTACAAATACGATGATAGTTCACGAATTGTTGTCTCCAACATAGAAGCAAACACATGAGAAGAATGAAACTAATTTATTTTTTAATATAGTCATCTGCAACGTCTATAAACTTGGTATATTGGTGTTAAAAAAATTCAGAACTTTGAGTCTTCAGCCATTTATCTACCGCCGACATCTAAACATTTAATGTTTACCAAATTTAATTTTTACAGCCATTCCGAAGTTAAGTTAAGCTTGATAATACCAGAGGCGAAACTTATTTGTGTAAATTTTTTATGCAAAGATTGTAAATAAATACTATAAATTAAAAAATGTCTTTGAAAATATGTATTAAATTTACTTCTGTTTGCTGTAAAATTCAGTGTGTATAAAATACCTTTTAAAATTTTTAAGCCTGAAAACTAATTTTGATATATTTTGTAATCATATACATTTTTAATACTTATACATTAAAACTATACAAAAAATGGTTCGACCTTATGTCGACGCTTATCTACTTTTATCCATTATCCACCAACACTCTTTTTTGGATATCTCTTAACCTTTGCGACAATTCTATTATGAGTTTTGCAGTTTGAACAGTGGCAAAATAAGCACGAAGCAGTAAGAGATCTAAATTCAATTACCACTTGGAAAATTCTCTGGCTTAATCACCAAAGAGTCGACCTTTTATATCTCTGCATGTCAACAGTCTCGAAAGAGTTAATTCAGTTAGGGGTTGTCTAGAGGTGCTGTAGTGCCACAAAATGTGAGTAATTCACTTAAAAACTTCACCTAACAAACTCGTTTTAAAGCTCTGTAATTATTTCACGAGTTTGATTGACGGAATATTTACCAGCAGCGAACTGGATCATTAAAGTAATGAAATGAACAAGAGTCCAATTAAAGCGGCAATCGATAAATAATATTAAATCTAATTTTATTCATGTTTATTCGTTTCAGCGAATTTTTTTTTTGTAATTAATCTTTTGAATGCGTTACAAATTAAACAGTTTTTGATTTTATATTCGGGTAATTCCATGTCAAGTCGACCAGTTTATCAATTTTCGAAAAAAAAAAATCAATATACTGTTTTCTTTGTAGTCCCAAATATTCTCTTTAAAACAAACTTAAGCCCATATTTTCTTCTTGCAAGACTTCGTTTTATAATAAAAGAAAACTTCTGAGCTTCAACATTCAACGCTTGTCCAAGTTGATACAAATCTGGCTTAAATATACTTTCTTTAAAAATTCACCGTTTTGCGAAAAAAATAATGTTTGTTGTTAACTTCCAATATTAACGAACGATAACCGGAAGCTTATCTGCTTGAAACAACATAAAAATGAAAGACATTAGAAATAAAGTTATACTTCTACTTATATTTTATTTAAATTTCCAAGCGCTGTTAGGCCATCATCGGTGCGTTACCTACAAGTAATGGAATTGTTGAAGAAATTGAAGTTGTTTATTACTTACTCGTCAGGTAAATACATGAAGAATAAAATCTTCAAGACATTGTACAAACGATTATATTAAACAAATAAAACACTATATACCATTATTTGGCCACATCAAGAACGGAGCGTAGGAATCGAATAGGACAAAATGTGACGATGGACCAATACAACTTCGAAAGAGTCCATGAATTTAAATATCTGGGTGCCACTATCACGTCAGACAATAACATAACCAAGGAAATTAACATCAGAATACAAAGTGCCAATCGCTGCTGTTTTGCATTACAAAAAATAATAAAATCCAAAAATGTATCTCGGATGACTAAAATAAGAATATACCACTCTATTGTAAGACCGATTACGACGTACGCCTGTGAGACCTGGACCATAACGAAACAGAACGAGAACAGATTGAGGATTGCAGAGAGGAAAATCCTACGGAGTATATACGGACCTACAATGGATGAAACTACACAACAGCATCGTAGTAAAAAAACAGGGAAATAGAAGAACTATATGATGAACCGGACATTGTAAAAATAATTAAAGCGAAAAGACTAAGATGGGCCGGCCGACCGTGTCAAAAGACAGAAAGATGGGAGAGTTTTAAAATTAGTATGGGAGCCGGCCCCGACTGGTAAAATACCATTGGGAAGACATAGTATCAGATCTTAGAACTCTGAATATCACGGAAGCAAAAGAGCCTATGGAGGAGAATTGTTGAGTCAGCTAAGACCCATCCTGGGTTGTAAGAGCTACAGGGTTATGATTTCCCTCAGCTGGTTCTCCAGGGGAGAGTCCTATGACGGAGGGGACCTGGCAGAAGGAGAATCTGTTGTTTAAAGAATTTGGTTTGGTTTGGTACCACAAAGACTGGCCTTTTCAGGGCAGCTATTTCGTAGGTTCAAATTGCTCTAATGATCACTAATATTCGTTAACGGATGAGCACTCAAAGAAGAATAATTTATTATTTCCATGTTTATTGTGAATTCAAGACCCAAAAAAAAAGGGTATTAAATGTGTTATCTGTTTAAATAATCGTTTGTTCAATGTCTCGTAGATTTTATTCTAGTGTATCTTTATGTATTTACCTAATGATTAGGTAATCAAAACACTCTCCATTTACTTCAATTTCTTTAACAATTCTATTGCTTATTTGCTTGTAACGTACTGATGATGGCTTAACAGCTGAAAGCGCTTTGCAATTTTAATAAAATAAATTAATAAATAAATTTAACACGAAATATAACTTTATTTTTAATTGAGTAGTACGTGTACACATCTTAACTTAGATCACCAAAACGACTTGAGCTTAAGTCTTGAAATCACCACACGCTTACTGCGTCTATGCAAAAAAGAATATATAATGAAAAGTTAACACTTTGAACAGAAGCTAGATTACGAAAGAATAATGGCTAACACAAAATGCACCTATTTTGTTTAGTCTATTACCATTCTTCAATGTTAATTTAGTGACCACACTTTAATTGGTAAATACGAGCGATAGGGGGCGTTAAATCCACCCAATGGCAATAGATATTTGACTGTGACAGTTATACAAAACTTTTTTTTACACAGTGGCATATACGTCATCTAACTTAAATATTTTTTAAAGATACCTTTTTAAATGTC